>OY829914.1:139581378-140181378 GCA_963691935.1 Nephrotoma guestfalica
ACCAAAATCTTGGTCACACTCTAAATAGGAATGACCACTCACATAGAATTTATGATCTTTAAATTGAACAATAAAATCTGGATGGGCAGTAATATATTGGCAGCATGTGTGAGGTCATTTTAATATTTCTATTTTGGCCACCACACTGATCAAAGTACAAAATTAGTTTTTTTGTATGTACATTTTCTTTAATATATCTAAGCAAGCATGACCCAATTTTGTGAGACCCTCGTGATGCACCAGTTTCATCCCAAACAAACATTGTTACGTTGTTATTTACTGCATTATCGCCCACAGCTGCATTTTATAGTAGCAAATACTTGTTGATATTACTTAGCGTTGGTAAGGTTTTCATTAAATGAAATATAATTACTGTGACATCCCGATTTCTGTTAGCAAGTTCCTTACATGTATTATCAGCAAACAAATCTACTAAAAGAAGTAACTCTTTAGTAAACTATAGGGTTTTCCAATATGAATGATATGATTTTTAAGTGACGTTTCGGCCATTTGTATTATGTCATGATCTGTCATTTTCTGTTTCATTGTATTCAGTAATGTTTACAATTTCATTAATTTATAACTTTTTTATTACTCATTTTGCCTTGGAACAATTTGAAAACGATAACGATTTTTTTAAGACAATCATCTTCTCCGATGAGGCTCACTTTCATCTGAGTGGTGCGGTAAATAAACAAAACTGTCGATTCTGGTGCAAAGAAAAACCACAAATTATTCATGAAAAACCATTACATTCACCTAAATTGACAGTTTGGTGTGGTTTTTGGTCTGGTGGAATCATCGGTCCGTATTTTTTTTAGAAATGAAGGTGGTAACACCGTTGACAACATTTGGTTCCAACAAGACGGGGCTACGTACCACATAGCAAGTGCAACAATTGAATTGCGAGTATAGTTTGGATCGGCTCCCGGTCGAAATGGCATATTTTAAACGGCATTTTAAAAAACTACATATCTCAAAACTGCATTTTTCAAAACGGCATAAGGTACAAAACGGCATAAGGTACAAAATAGCATTTTTCAAAATAGGATATTTCAAAACGGCATAAGGTACAAAACGACAGAGGTACAAAACGGCATTTTTCTAAACGGAATTTTTGAAAACAGCATTTCACAAAATTGCATTTTTCAAAACGGCATTTTTCAAAATTTCATTTTACGAAACGACATAGGTACAAAACGGCATTTTTCATAACGACATTTATCGTTTATTCAGGTTCTTTTAATACATACATATATAAATACATAATAATTCGTAATTGCAAACCGTTTTAACATAATAACTACCAGGTGTCATGTGTATAAATATATACCTGAGCTTCGATGTAGTATACACGATATTCTGATGTAAACGTATGCTATACACAGTATTATATTGGTAGATAAACAAAAAATTGTTGTGATTTCTTTCAAATGTACTATCTTGAGCAGGAACATAAATAGGAAAAACCCTCACACAAAAATTGTAGTGGCGACGTATGTTCATAACGCTACATATCTTGAAACTAATATCTTAGAATCGAATTATTCGATAAACCCGATAAATTAACAAAAAGCTTGCATGAGATGTATTCCAATATGAAGTAATCTGCTACGACCTTGCAATTGTAGTAACTACCTAGAACTTCGAAGCTCTATATAAAAATTTAGGTGAAGAAGAATATAACTAAATCTTCAAATAATTTGTAATTCAATGAAGGTAAATTTTTCTTATAAAATACCTACTAAAGTTTTTGTATAAAACACGTAGGAGAAATTTAACATAATCAATTTCATTTGTAAATTCAACTCTACCGCAGGTACACGTGAAGTTTGATCTTAATCGACCAAGAAATAGACAAGTTATTTTTCATTTGGCTTTATCCTAGAATTTGATCCAAGAATCGTTCAAAAATTCATTCATGTCAAACTTCATCGTTTTCCGTTAGTAAATAACCGTACCTGTTGATCATATTCCAAAAATTAATGGACAGATAATTCTAAATTTTAATCGATTGAAATATTTCATTTTATCTTGTGCAGTTTTAAAAAATGTCGTTTTGTACCTATGTCGTTTTGAAATATGCAGTTTTGAAAAATGCCGTTTTGAACAATGCAGTTTTGAAAAATGCCGTTTTGAAAAATGCTGTTTTGAAAAATGCCGTTTTTTACCTATGCCGTTTTGAAACATGCAGTTTCGATAATGCAGTCCTGAAAAATGTCGTTTTGAAAAATGCCGTTTTAACCCTTATGCCGTTTTGAAATATGCATTTTAGTAAAATGCAATTTTGTACCTTATGCCGTTTCGTACCTTATGCAGTTTTTCAATATGCCGTTTTGTAAAATGTAATTTTAAATTATGCAGTTCTGAACGGATCCTGTTTGGATCATATCACTCTTATTGGAAAACCCTATATTTTATGCAATTAATATTTAGTATACAACTATTATAAATAGTCTATATTACCTCGCAGTTGATGTTCCACGTTATCAATACTTTCTTTATCTATATTATCGATTTTTAAATATTTATAAACAATTACCACAATGAAAAACGATAATAAATTTCGTACACACACGTCACGAAACAAATTGACCTAACTCACATCAAAATGATAACTAAATAGGAAAAAACTTCGTAGTGACCTAATCTTTATAGGCTATTTTGTTTTTTACGGTCTTGTGCTACTTGATTGCAAAGGTGGCCTATGTCTCATAGACCACTATGGAGTTTTATTTTTTCCCTATTCTGTGAAATTAATTAACGTTATTATGTTAATATCTACGTAATGATTAATAAAAACTTTTTAGTACAGTTAGGTTTCGATAGTACTATTATTACTAGTTCATTTAGGCCATAAACTTAATTTTGTGAAATTTTCAGTTAGGCTACTATGGTTCTCACGGCCTCAATTTGTCTAAGCCTTAATTTAATTACAATTGAAAAATATATGTGATGTTTCACATCTGAATTAATCTGGAGAATTGATTAAGTTTCTCATTAAAACTGTATATTACAAGATGAAACATCCTGTACCAAGATAATCGATTATTTTCTTTCAACCAATCCTAATGTACGCCCTGCAAATAAATTTCAAATCATTTAAGCAAAATAGTATGGCGTTTTGCCAAACTTCAGATTTAACTTCATTAATAACAGTTGATCAATTTGCATATCAATTCCATAGAATATAAAACGTAATAAAATCTTACGGAATTCTTATATTTACTAAATTATTTTCTTCTCACTCGAATCGCATATTGAATTAATTTCCATTGAAAACACATTATGGATAATCGAGATTTCCTCCAAGCCCCCCCCCCCCCCCATGTTATTAAAAAATATGCGAAAGTCGGTGATAACTTGATCAAACCAAATTAACACACGCTAAAATCAGTGAGCGAAGAAATAGAAGAAATCAAATAAAAAAAATCTTTCTTTTCTCATTGTTGTTGGTATAATTTTACCGAAAATTAAAGAAAAAGTTACATAAATTGCGTTTGACATGATAAATGAAAAGCATACTCGCATAAAAGCTTTTTGTTATAATTTTATTTCATTTGTTGTAGGTTGATTATTCTTGCTTAAAACATTTTAAATTATTTTAATTTACATATTTTTATTTTTCATTAATTATTCAACCAATCAATAAATTTTATTGAATTAATTATTCCAATTTAAGTTCAATTCAAATATTTTTCCTTTTTTTATATAAATTTTGGTTTTTATTTTTAATTTATATTTGAACAATAAATAAATAGCAAAAATGAGTTTTTTTCTTTTGTATTCGTTTCAGTTTTCTTTTTGGTGTTTTGGAGAAAAGTTATATAAGAAATTAACAAATACAAAAAGAAATTAAATAAAGAAAATTTATTCATTTCAAACTTTTTTTTATTTTTTATTTTCAGCATAATTAATCAGAAACCCAAATAACACCGAGAAATGTTAGAAAAACAAAAAAGTGTTTGTTTCTAAAGAGAATACAACAAGGAAAAAGATAAGAAATTTATTGAAAGAAAACAAACAGAATAATTTTCTTTTGCTTTTCGCTTAAAACAATAATAAAACGACTTTTCTTGATATTTTAATTATAAATTGTGGATTGTGTATTATCGGGAATAACATATTTTTATTCTTATGTTGGTTGTATTGTCGCTTTAATTATTTTTCGTAGATTTCGTTTCGCTTTAAAAACACGAATCGATTCGTTTTTATCTGCGAAAAGAGAATTTTAATGTTGTTACAGATCGCATTAACGGATTAGTGATAAGTCGCATCGTGGTATATTTATATCTGTATACGTACATATGTACCTATACAATCACATACACACATATAGACTTTAGTCAGTATCATTAAATGGAGTAAATGTATTTTAGCTGATAAAATTTAACAATGTTAGATGAATTCGTAAATGTAGATAACAACTGACGTATATTTTTACAAAGAACGGCATATAATAAATTGCAGAAAATGTTGATAAAAAAGTTGATGTTTTTTTATCTACAGATGTTTAAATTAATTATAAATAAAATGCTTCCTTATAGAGCTAATTTTTTGTATTTGATTTTTAAATATCGATTTCGGAAATGTTTCCTTCCTCAGTTTATCAATAACAATTACATTTCTTAATTTTACATTGAACTTATATACTAGGTTATTCATCAATTTTGACTCCTCCGTTCTGTGTTTTTATTATTAGGTCGTAAATTCTATTGGTTTTGGTGTTAATTTTGTCGTTAAGTAAATTGTTATTAAGTTTTTGTTTATATATTTCAAGTTCTTCGGGTCTGTCTAATTGTTGTTCTTTTCTAATTCTGTGTAATATTGTTAAGTTTATATTTATGTCAGTGGATTTGTGATTTTCATTTTTAATATTTAATGTAAAATTTGATTTTGGTTCTGTTTTTGTTATGGCGTCGATATGTTCTTTGTATCTTTCTGGAAAGCTTCTACCTGTTTGTAAGATTTTGGGCATTTGTCACATGTTAGTTTGTATACTCCTGGGGCCCTATTCTTGAGTTCCACATTCATTTTCTACATGTGGCTATCTGTCAAAATTCCCTTACCATTTCCACATGTAATCCCACATGTGGTTGCACTATCTATTTTTTTTATTAGAATTGCTTTATGATTTTCGATGAAATCAATTAAAGCACTTTTGTGTGCTTCCGTAACATATCCACTTCGTTTATTATCCGTTTTCTCCATTTTTTTTTAAATATTTGTACTTTTATTTCAAATAACTTTAACCAAAAACTAAAATAACTTTCGAATTTTTCAATCAATAAATTATATTATAAATTATCATATTTCAGACATCTGCCGTATTGCTGATAACTTCTAAAAGGCCTTTCAATAGGGACGTTAGAAATTTGTTAGGTTACAGCAGCCATGTTGTTAAAGCATCATTTGACAAATTGTGAATTGTTCAGTAGTGTATGGCCAATCACAATGGAAGGTTATAAAGTTGACAACGTGTGCAAATCATCAAATTTTATTTTCAAAAACAGTGCTCTGTTCGAGTAATGTTCCATTTGGGACTCAAACTTGTTGCATCTGGGGTGATATCAATCAACACGAGATACACCAGCACCAAATGCATTTCGAGAAATTCACTGTTTGGTGCGGATATTGGTCTGGCGGAATTATCAATTAGTACTGCTTCGAAAACGAAACTGGCGTTACCATAACCGTCAACAGCGAGTGATACAAGTCGATGATAAGCAACTTCTTGTGGTCTAAACTGGACGATATGACAGCGCATGCTCCGAAAGAAATTCTGCAAGAGTGATTTGGGAGAATGGTTATCTCGCGTGGCGACGACTTGAACTAGCTATTAAGATCGTGAAATTTACCGCCTCTGGACTTCTTCCTTCGGGGCTATCTTAATGCGCAGATCTATGCGACTAAACCGCAAACAATTGATGTCCTCAAAGTCAACATTACGAACGCTATCCAGCTAATTTAGCCAGATTTATGCGGTAAAATCATCGAAAGTTTATATTCCATAATTAATGCCATAAAATATTCTTTCAAATAAAAATAAAATTGAGTGGCTATCTCACACACAACTTGATTTATTTAGATTTATAAATGAGCGTCCTTATTGAAAGACCCTTTAGTTCTTGAAAGTTTATAGAATGATATCCATTATTTATCAAGAGGTAGAAATTACTTGTCTAGTCAACATTGTTATAATACGCGAAATGAAGAATTCTAAAGAATCTATATTTCATTCCGCTTTGGGTTACAGTATTGATTCGAAACAATGCTATTTTATCAAAAACTGATCTTTTGGAAAATAACGAAAAAATTAATATTTTATTGGAAACGTATCAAACAAAAAAAAACGTATTTGTGATCATGGCCTAGGAGAATTGAAGTTATGGATAAAACATATTGATGTATTGGAAAATGTTCCAAGCGCAAATTTTAAAGTTTTAATATTGAACATCAAAAACGTGTCTCCAAATGCACATATATCTTAATAAAAATATTTGCAACATTTCCGAACAACCAACTTTCTTTTACGATAAATGTACATATATCTCGAATACACCCCACACTTAATTTCTAAAGCGAAAAATTGGACATAAGGGATTTGTGATAAATATTGCCTTGTAAAATCAAAATCTTTATTCCTACTTAAATTTTAGAAAACCAACAAGGTTGATGATCCCTACCACTTCCGGTACGCAGATGTCTACCACATTTCGGACAGCTTTCCCGATTTTTGGTAAAGCTTTAATACGAAGTTTTATTCTGAATTGTCAATTTACCTGGTCTGTAGAAATGAGGAATTGAGGAAGTTTTTTTTTATCGAAACATCATTTCCGGTTAAATTTAAAATATGATCCGAACTAATTTTGTTTGAAATTCAATTTACAATCTTTTTATTTTAATCGCGTTTCGTAAATGCAATATACGTTTCAAAATATTTGCAAAAAACGAAAAAGCTCACATGGAAGGTGCCACATCCGGTCGACCGATTTTGGAAAAATATCACTGGGGTCTCCAAATTTATTAAGTATGAAATTGTATTCCGATCAGTCAATCCGTCTGAGATTTTCGGAGGCAAAACAGATTTTTTGTTAAAATTCGTCATTTGCTTTTAAATTTTAGAAAAATAATCTGGGTCGATATTTTTGCAAAATTTAATTTATCTTTTAGTTTTTAATTGTTTTTTTTTAAATTCTATACTTTTCAAAATATTTGCAAAAAACGAAAAGGCTCCCATGGAAGCTGCCACTTCCGGTGACCCGATTTCAGCCAAAAACCACTGGGATCTTCCCATTACCTCGGTTAGTTACTCCATCTGAGTTATAGTGTGTGTTTTCTACAAAACATGTAATCAAAAAACTCGAGGTAAACAATTTTCATGATTACCTATAGAAAAAATAGTGTTTTATCAAAACTCGAGCATTCCGCTTACATTTTGGAAAATTTATCTGAATCGATATTGTTGAAAATTTAATTTATAATTTTTCATCCCGATCAATCAATTTGTATGGGCTGGGCTGTACTGGCACCAAATTTTTACTGAAAAACAGTTTCTTCAAAAAAATAGTTATTTCCGCTTAAATTTTGGAAATCTAATTTTGGCCGATATTGTTGCAAAATTCAACCAGAACGACTCTCAAGGAACATCTTGGCTCTAAATGAAGAATTTTCCGTTTCTTCATTTAGAGCCAAGATGTTCCTATCGACGATAAAAATTAAGCCACCAAGTACAACAATAATACGTATAACCATAAATCATATTTGGTTATGTAAGGTTTAATACATAAGTTCATACAATTTTAGCAGTGCAGAAGAACTAGAGAATGATTAAATAAGGTTAATTCGACTAAAATTCGAAGAAATTTTTTAAAATAATTCAGAAATCGGGCTAGTGTTTTATGAGTTTGGGCACAATTTTGTTGCCCGATTTGCTACAAAGTCTCGTCGCCTAAACGTCCATTAACAATTGTTCTGCGAATAGCTGTAGTGACTTCACAAGAAACCAAAGTATAGACGTTGCATCTATCCGAAATTGAGTCAAAATTACTACGACGAATGTATACATTAAAGACAGATCTTTATCCTAAATAAGGCCCTACGCCTTATAATGGTTCTACTTCTAAAATAGTACGATTGCATTACATGCAAACAAATTTGTAAGCGTCATGCTAGTTGGTTCATTAAAATAATAGAAGATAAAAGAAAACCCGATAATAATGAATTAGATACGTATGTTAAAGGAGATACTATGCCTTTGAGAGTTGCCTTCGACTTTCAAGTAAATCGGACTTGCTTTTTAGTTTTCTCTAAATTTAAATCTAACGTGACCAAATATGGTCTTCTGTAATGCGTGGATTTGCTAGGGCTACCACCAAGTTGCAAGATAAAATTTCTGTTTGAAAGGTAAGGTGTGGCAAGTAATAGTTCTAGTAATAGTAATTGATTGAGAAGCAAAAAATCATGAAGAAGTAATTTCCAATCTTTAAATATATAATTCTTCTACCGTGTGTATGCCACTGAACTCCTCCTAACGGCTGGACCGATTTTGATGAAATTTTTTGTGTGTTTGAGTGAGTCCCTGGATGTATTAGATTCACAATTAGGCCCGCTGCGATCGGATTCCAGGATTTTTCGTCAGCTAAATATAATGGCAGAAGATCAATTGGCGGATGAAAGTCAAGAGCAATGCAATGAACGCCTTCGAGCTAATGTATTGAGACAAAGGCAGGCGCGTCAACGAGCCACTGACACACACAGCACATGAACGACAGAACCTGCAAGTACCTCGCCCAATGACATGTGCATCACTTCTCTACTTTGCTTTTGAATATGAGTCGGACATCGACTATTCGTCACATTCACAAATTGTCATCGGCGCTATGGACAAAGAATGCCAACCCTGCCATGCATCCAAATACAAAGGTTAATCAGCCGGTTTCTACTGCGCGTCTGGACAAGGTGACACCATTGAATTCACCGCCAGAACCATTGAAAACTACTATTGGCTGGAGCCTCACCTCAATCAAAATTGCTTTTGCGTAAAATTCGTAAATTCAATTCTTGCTCCAAAATGTCAACATTATTGGAGCAGCGAAAATCGTTCAGAATGAGGATGGTCACAATTTTGCATCAACGTTTAAAATTCGGCGCCACTTGTATTTTCAAATTTATTCTTTAATCTCAATGCCCCATGCGGATTCAAAATTCTTGCAAATCTTATGAGGCGCAACAGAGTGAGGAAGGAGTAGGAGAGTAAGGAGTGTCACAATATCCATACAATATTACTAAAACACATATTATAAGGAGTGTTATAATATGTGTTTTAGTAATATTGGATGGATATTGCACTACAATGTTCAACTAATATTTTATAACTTTTATTTTACAACTACATTTTCATTTTTAATTTACAACTGACTTATCTTTTATTTTACAATCACATTTTAATTAATAATTTAAACTTTTATTTTTCACTTTCAACTACGTTTATAACTATATTTTTTATTAATAATCTACAACTGTTTTGATTTGAAGGAAAACTGTAAAAACTGTAATTTGTGTTGATATCGCTCATTTGACGTGTTATATATTTTATATAATTTTTTGGGTCATGCTTTAGTTTTGTTTTTGTACGCGATATTTTGGGTTTATTTACAAAATTACAAAATGTAGTATTTTGTTAATTTTGCTATGTGATTTTGGGTCGCGCTTCAAAATGTTTGTGCTATTTAATGTTACATGATTTTTAATTATTTTGTTTGATTTTGGCGATTATCATTTTTTTTGGAATATTGTTAACTTCCGTGTTCCACATAATTTTCGACTTATGTGTTCCACATAAAGTTTTGTTTGTAACGATTTTGATTTTGGTGTTGCTAAATTGTGTCATTACTAAATGGCATGGATGGATGTTTTCTGTTCATGTATTTTACTAATGACCTTGCAGGTGTAATATAATTATACAACAAGACAAAGTACCATCTGAAGAGCTCGCAGTCCGATACAATGCACTAACCGTTAATGAAGTTGCAGTTGTTATATTTGGCGATGCATACTAACGTCGAGATATGCGGATCAAACGTAGAGATAACACGGTGCAGACAATTCAATGCAGTCATCGTTCTTACGACGAATTTGCAATATCCATTGATATTTTAGAAAGGAGGAGATGGATATCATTTCAACAACAAACAATAAAATCCAGCGACAGGTACAATCTATCGATCGAACAGTCATTTACCCAGATACAACAACAGCAATATTCTTTTTGCAATCACCTTATTATACTTACCATCGAACTCACGAAAAGTACCGCCTCTTTTGCCAATGTGCCAATGACAAGCACCAAATATCGTTCGGCCATGACACGTCGACTACTTAACCTCAAATTTTCTTTGCCTTAGTTGTAATACATAATTATTGAGTTATATCGGTTTCTTAAAATAGAACAAAACGAAAAAATTAGCGTACAGACATCTCCAGACTAAAAATGGGACAAATTTATTTTTAATTTAGCCCTCTAACATATTTATTCTGACATACACACCTTATTCTTATATCACTGCATTATCCAAACAGAAGGATATCTGAGAGAACGAAAAGTCTAGACACACTCTGTTAAAAAAATAATAGGACTTTTATATATAAAATCTTCGCCAGTTTTTCAAGTGGATATCTATTTACAAAGGGTTGACGTATACTCGTACAATAAACTACATAAAATCAGATCATAAACAACATTAAAAATTGAAACCATGTTTAATATTCATAATATTGAAGTAGCTCATAAATAATACATCTGTAATATTTGTTTTAAGTACACTGCAAACAAATTATAATAAATTTTATACATATTTTGTAAAAAGCTTTCAGAAAGCATCCGAATAAAAATAAAATAAATTAAAAATTAATTACAAAAGCTTGAACAAAAGCTGCAATTGAAAAATAAAATTAATAATTCTATGTCAAAAAAGCAATTTTGTTGTAAATTTAAAATCACTAGATTTAGATTTTATTATAAAACATTTTGTTTTTATTTATGTAACAAATTGGGCTTTTATATGTTATCCTTATCTGCATAATTTATAATAGAAGTAGCTAACATACAAAAACTACAATGTAATTTTGTTTTTATATTGTTTATTGGATCAGTGCTAATTGTAAACGGTATACTGTTATAATTACTGTTAATAGTATTATTCAATTATTTAGTGGTGGATTTATTCAACTAGATGTTAACTTTATGGTTAGAAATAAATCACCGGTGTATAATACTAATTAGTTTAATCATTTGATACATGAAACATATTATTTATTTAAATTTTTATAAATATTTAATAAAAAAAAATAATTATGGAACCATTTAATAAAAACATAAACTTTACGGTGTTGCGAGTCTCCACTAGCAAACTGTTCGAATATTAATGGTGCAACTCGAATGGCAGGTGGAGAGCTTAGGTAAACGAAAAGAATAATTAAAATTAATTCTCCATAAATAATTATCGAAATTAGAAAAAAGAAAATAATTTGGCATTCAAAACGTTGCTGTACATATTTATCGCAATCTGTTTACATATTCCGTATTACTTGATTCTTCTTAATTTACCATTTGAAAATGTTAAAGTTAATTCATATTTATAAATTTATCTATTCTTACAATAGATAGAGAATTTCTTTTGTACTGGCGGCAGCACTACCTAATAAAATTACAGTATCTAAAAATTATACCATCAAAATAATTGTGACATCTTATGTCTTATTAGCGGCACAAAGAAAACACCAACAAGGTCGCAACATAAATAAAATTTGTAAACTTTTATGAAAAGTGCCTATGTTTATAATTAAATAATATAATGCAAGATTCTTTTCACTTATACCATATAAATCTACAAACTGTCCATTACCAACACACCCATTTAACTTCTATCTGTAAATATAAAGGGTTTAAAAATATGGTGCAATCTCAGCTCCGGCATGAAAACCATACCACACGGTCACTTTTTGTGGTTGTAATTGAGTCTCTTGAACAAAGCCATTAAGCCAAAAATGAGCTTCATCGCTGAAAATGATTTTTTCATGAAATTCAAAATTTGCTACTCACTCTGCTAAAGCCCAATCGGAGAAGAGGCTTCAGTTATTGAGCTAATTTGATTATAGGGGTGTACACCAAGATCTTTACTCAAAATTCTTTACAATGTGGTTTGAGAGATTCCAAATTCCTGTAGTAGTTCATTCAGTAATTCGATTGGTGCGCAGTCTCACTGGCACAGGAACATCCAATAGTGAATATTATGACTGGAATTTGTCTGTGAGACGACGGATGGTGGTGAGCGATTATTACGACCAACAATTGGAGTAAGCGCTCTTAAAATTGCGACCACCGACTCAGAATAGCGGTAATAATTTTTGAATAACTTCCATACGTTGCTTATTTCATTTGAGATGTTTATAATGTCAGCAATCTCGTGCAACATTATGCGATGTTCATTCATAATAATTTCAGTAGTTACCTCTTTTGGCCTTTCTGAACGTTCAGCATCACTTGTGTTTGTGGAGCCACGTTTAAATTAATTTACCCATTTATAAACGGTTGCATTTGAGGGAGCAACACTATTTTCATTTCGTCTATAATTTATTTTGGCTTTTAAAGTGTGTAATCACTGCACGACATTCATTTTTTCCATATTTTAAAAATAAGTCACTTATTTTACAAAAACGACTCTAACCATGGAACTATTCAACAAAATGTCATAAAATATAAAATATGGCAGGTTTCGTTTAAACTAACATACGAGCACTCCACGACAAACAATAGAAGTAGTTTCTAGTAACACTTAGATGGCGTTATCCTAAAGATTTATCAATCCACCCTCGTACAAATACAAATAACACTGACTTCACTAATTTAAACGTTTCTTCCTACAATCCTGAAATCGTAATACCCAGTCGTACAGAAATGATCATTAATGTCAGTTATAACACTTAGTAAAAGCGAGGAAACGCTAGATCACTAACACTATTTTATTATTAAATGATGAAGGCCCAAATTTATAATTAATTAATTTATAATTATTATTATTAATTATTAATTCGAGTTATATGCTACAATGCGTAATATGCGTACAATGTAGTGCATCAAGTGCATCAATACCTCTACCTAGACACAGAGCAGAGGAAAACATACCAGCAGTAAATAAAATGGATAAGTACAATATATCTCCCGTCACATTAAAAAATTAACAGAGGAAATAAATCTTAACCTAAATGCAAAGAAATCTCCAGGATATGACTTAATTACAGGATAAATAGTAAAAGCTCTTCCTGAAAAAGGATTAGGTAAACTCCGCCAAATAATTAACGTGGTATTTAAACTTAAACACGTTCCAAATCAATGGAAAGTCGCAGAAGTAATCATGATACCTAGACCAAACAAACAACCAAGTGTCAAACAATCGTATGGACCGATTTCTTTACTTCCAATAATTTCAAAAATATTCGGGAAACTACTCCTAAAGAGACTCAAAACAATAATAAAAGACAGAAATCTTATCCGTCCACATCAATTTGGATTTAGAGAAAACCATTCAATAATAGAACAAATGCATCGAATTACAAACATAATTGAAAATAGACTTGAAAATAAGAAAGTGTGTTTAAGTGGTATGTAGCACATACCTTTGACAGAGTGTGGCATAAAGGCTTGGAATATGAATTACAAAGAGACTTACCAAAGTAGTTTTATGAAAAACTAAAATTTTACACATCTAACCGACACTTTCGTGAAAAAATTATATGGCAAATACTCAGAAATAAAGAAAATATTATCAGGAGTACCACAAGACAGCGTTCTGAGACCCTCTTTATAATATGTTCTATATACCTCAGACCTGCCAACAAAAGAGGAGACTAACATAGCAACGTTTGCGAATGTTACTGCCATCTTAGCATTCGCTGAGAGCACAAAAGAGTCTACAAGCAAATTGCAATAAGCTACTAATATTATCGGTACCTGGAGGAACAGATGACGAATAAAACTTAATGAAAAAAAATCTGTTCATGTAAACTTCACGAACAGAAAGATCAACTGGGTACCAGGAAAACTAAACTCTCAGCAAATTTCCTATGCAAACACGGCAAAATGTCTATGTATGACTCTAGACGCGAAACTAAAATGGAAAGAGCATGTCAAAAAGAAAAAAAGGAGGTTAAACATTAAATACAGAAAGATACTGCGGCTGTAAAAAGAAAACAAATATCAATGTCATCCAGTCATTCCAAGGCAAAGTCCTACGTGGAATAGTTAATGCACCGTTGTATACATAAGAAATGACAACCTCCATAGAGATCTGAAAATGGATTTCGTTGGTGAAAAAATACTCGCGAGAAAACACATGAAACGTATTAGTCTATACCAAAATAGTGAGATACGTTGTGTGTGGGATGATTCAAACCCAATAATAGGGCTGCGAAGGAAGATACCACTTGATATTCTATTTATCTATCATAATTAATAATCTTATTTGCATAAGATGCGAAAGATTGCGTGTCGAAAGGCTACAACCCACCAAACAATATTATAAATTATGATAGATAAATCACTCAATGATTTGTAAATCAGTTGTACATTAAATTACATACATTAAATACATATAGTTAAACAAATAATATGAGATTTTAAACTACTTCTGATAATGAGTTTGTATGTTCCTCAAATGCCCAAACCCAGCTTGCGATAAGTAATATTTATAAAGTAAATTTGAATAACGTGTACACTGAAACAGTAAATTTAGAAAATTACTATATTTTTAAATTACATCCTTGTACAAATGTTTGAGAAGATAAATTATCCAACTTAGAAAATCAAGAAGACATATTGTCTATAATTAAAAATTTGGCGAAACTTTAACGATATATTTAATTTACCGAGTGATACACTTTTAAATATAAACGCCGGAGTTCATCATATACCAATAAATTCAGAAGTCCTACCTATTCACATGAAAAATGCTTGGGAACGGAGTAATTGAACACGGTAAAAGTCCCTTCAGCACTTCTTTACGTATAGTTCCCATAACAATTACAACTTTAAAATTAGCAGGTGGGTATCACCAAATCTCGCTTGATATAAATGATAAGGAAAAACTGCATTTAACACCCAAACTGGACATTGCCATTTTATACAAATGCATTGTGGTCTGTAAGGAAGCACCTTTCAGCGTCTAATGATTAATGTTTTGTCAGGTCTGGATGGCGTTAAATGTTTCGTGTACTTGGACGATGTGGCCGTCTAAGGTTATAATAATACGGACTATAACAAAAAACTAATTAAAGTTTTCTAAATATTTCGAAAATATAATTAAAATTATAACTAGTGCCAAAAAAATGATGATTGTGAAATACATACCAAAAATAATACCAAAAATGTACACTGTTAAATTCAAAAATATTCCAATTGGATTTGTTTTGTAGTGAAATTGAAACACTTTTAGATAATCTTTAACATTTATACTAGAGAAGTCTCTGAATCCCTAATAGTGTCGCTGTAAAGATCAAATAATTTTCTAACAATTTCAGATAAACACGAGAAAATTGTGATATAATTCACTAAAGTTTTTTCAATTCTAAAGAAGGTTTTTTTAGACAATGTTTCTACTTTTATATCTCCGAATCTAGAGATGTTCACGGGGTCTCACCTATATGGCTGAATAGCTAAGTCAAAACCTCACGTGTGTGGTGAATAAGGTTGAGATATGATGATTTGTAAATTGTCCAGCGTATTTTAAACAATAGTGGTTTTTGATTTATATCTATTTTCATATTTTTCTGTTGCCGCTCCTTGAGCTGTTCATAATTTTTTTTAATGTATTTTTGGATAACATAGATAAAATTCTAACATTGAAATAAACATGGTTATTTTATGAAAATATTTACTGTGCCATATACGACTTAGAAGTTTCATGGATTTGAATAAATTTTCAAATTTTATTTCACCGATCCTAGAGATGTTCACGGGGTCTCACCTACATGGTCAGATAGATCAATCAAACCCCTATGTGGGTAATGAACGGTATCTAATTATGATGATTTTTAACTAGTCCAGAGATATTTTTACGTTTCCGGTTATATCGCTCATCCCAGAAATGTTCACGGGATCTCTTTCATATATTCGAATAGGTCAGACAATTTTCTATCAATATTGTGAAAATGGAACACGAATGATGATTTTCATATGCTGTTTAAGTTAGAGGACATTTCTCAGCGGAAAATAAGAGTTTTCGTTACTCGCCGCAAGTGGCAGCTCAATCACAATAGAGAATTTATTTTGTTATATAATTAGAAATTTCTTATTCCTTTTGTATCTCTTTTTTCACTAAATAAAACATCCCAGCGGAATAAAATATTAAAAATGATCCTTAAAATGACAAATTGATTGATCTCCGAAGTAAAGGAACTCGGTAAATTAAATCTTGAAATTTAACAATATTCCGTCTTTCACGATGAAATTTGGATAAAAGTATTGATCAGGGGTCCAAACCTTAGGATAAAATTCTAGGATCTGTTCATGTTGGACTAAACTAGGCCATCTCATTACCAATACTTTTGAAAATTTAAATTTTTTTATTAGTTTATTTTCAGTTTTTGGCCAATATCTCAAAAACTTCCACTAGTACCCAATACTTTCGATTGTTTTCTAATAGCTCAGGCCATACTGAGACTACAATGAAAATTGGTGGATTAGAATTTTCACTAAAACTTTTTGATTTTCTGCGGCCCTATCAGTTATTTCTAGTTTTTGGCCAATATCTCAAAAACTTCCACTAGTAAAAAATCCTTTCGGTTGTTTTTCTAATAGCTTAGGTCATACTGAGACTACCTGGAAAATCTGGGGAAAATTGATGGATTAGAATTTTCACTATAATTTTTCGATTTTCTGCGGCCATATAAGTTATTTTTAGTTTGTGGGCACGTAAAAATGACTCTGGACTAGTTAAAAATCATCATAATTATATCCCGTGTATTACCCACATAGGGGTTTCACTGATCTGTCTGACCATGTAGGTGAGACCCCGTGAACATCTCCAGGATCGGTGAAATAAAATTTGAAAATTTATTCAAATTCATGAAACTTCTAAGTCATATATGGTCCAGTAAATATCATCACAATTGAACCCTGTTCGGAACTATCGATAGTCGAAACTTTGAACTATCTAAAAGTATAAACGTGACCTTGTGAACATCCATAGGATTTTTGTTATTTGATTGTTTTCACAATAAATCGGGTTCGTAGCTTATTTGGGAATGTCAATTGGGTAAAAATCCTATTGGAGAAAATTCCAAAATTTCCAATTGAGAGTAAAATTGCAAACGAAGAAGTTGTAAATTATGGAAAACATGATGAAAATCATCATTCGTGTCCCATTTTCACAATATTGATAGAAAATTGTCTAACCTATTCGAATATATGAAAGAGATCCCGTGAACATTTCTGGGATGAGCGATATAACCGGAAACGTAAAAATGTCTCTGGACTAGTTAAAAATCATCATAATTAGATACCGTTCATTACCCACATAGGGGTTTGATTGATCTATCTCACCATGTAGGTGAGACCCCGTGAACATCTCTAGGATCGGTGAAATAAAATTTGAAAATTTATTCAAATTCATGAAACTTCTAAGTCGTATATGGCACAGTAAATATTTTCATAAAATAACCATGTTTATTTCAATGTTAGAATTTTATCTATGTTATCCAAAAATACATTAAAAAAATTATGAACAGCTCAAGGAGCGGCAACAGAAAAATTTGAAAATAGATATAAATCAAAAACCACTATTGTTTAAAATACGCTGGACAATTTACAAATCATCATATCTCAACCTTATTCACCACACACGTGAGGTTTTGACTTAGCTATTCAGCCATATAGGTGAGGCCCCGTGAACATCTCTCGATTCGGAGATATAAAAGTAGAAACATTGTCTAAAACAACCTTCTTTAGAATTGAAAAAACTTTAGTGAATTATATCACAATTTTCTCGTGTTTATCTGAAATTGTTAGAAAATTATTTGATCTTTACAGCGACACTATTAGGGATTCAGGGACTTCTCTAGTATAAATGTTAAAGATTATCTAAAAGTGTTTCAATTTCACTACAAAACAAATCCAATTGGAATATTTTTGAATTTAACAGTGTACATTTTTGGTATTATTTTTGGTATGTATTTCACAATCATAAAAAATGTTACTTTGTTCGTAACGAAATCTGTCACTAGGGCGGATAATTACTAACCGTGGAATAAAACCGGACCCATCGAAGATAGAATCTGTTCAAAAATACAACTGTGCATTAACGATTATGTATACAACCTCAACTCGTTGGTTGAAATTTTACGCATACAATTACGCAATAAAGTAGTCATTCCCAAAAAGTTGTTTATTTATCGTAAATTCGTAAGTTGAACTTGAGATTAATACAAACTGTATACATATATACTTTCGAGCTATTAAACATAAACTCAAAGTTGATGGTTTCCTATAAAAACATGTAATATATAAACCACGAACTGTAAAATTTTTCAAACAAATCGTATCTGTCTTTAGCTGACTTTGAAAATCACAACTAGAACGTTCTTAAGGAAAAATTCAGAACATGCAGAAAGAAATTTGAATTTAAATAAATTCAAATCATGTTTTTGTGGATGTGGTACAGAATTTTTGTTTTCTGCTCAACCTAGCTATACCTAAGATAAGTCTTAATACAAATTAAAATTCAAGATGAAATTTGAACAGATACTAAGAATGTCACTCCAAATAATAAAATATTCTAAGCAAATCATAGCGTGAGTCCATGTGATTGGTTATCATCTGGTGGAATAAATTTGTTTATATATAAAGTCAGTTTTATATAAATTTATTTTGTGCAAACGACAATTTATTTCGTCTATCAGTATAATTAGAAAAATTTGTAAACATGAAACAGGAGAACTTTACACATCAATCAAAATTAAATGGCTTTCCGAATATACATATATATGTATGTACGTTACGTAATTTTCAACCAACACGCAATCTTGAAATTACCCTTGTACTTTCAAATAACATCTTGTAGCAAATTTATCGAATCTGTAAAATATAAATTATGGGTAGTAAATTATGTACCGTACAGGTATTTAAATTTTGTTTTTCCCAAAAAGTTTTTTTTTGGGAAATCCATTTCCTTTTTTCCTACATACCAATATTTACTTCCTTTTTCGTATAAATTCATTCGATGTACGCCTCTTCATAAACTAATTTGGTTGTTTGCCAAAATCAAATAAAAATAATTTCAAAAAGATTACAAATTCGTGAGATTTTAAATTTAAGTTTGTTTTATGTAAAATGAAAAAAATCTGTATTTATTTTTAACCCACCGGTGCCAGTGCTAGGATCTTTATAAATAATATATTACAAACCGTCATGCACCACTTAAAGGGTTAACCAAATATTTCTTTATTTTTATTTCTTGAGCAATGTGTACGAAAGAAAATCGAAAATTTAGCTAAACAAAGTTTTTATATTGCGTGTAACGTTTATAAATCAAGCGGCCGATAAAAATAACACAGAAACCGTTTATAATGTACACAAACCAAAACGGATATTGCGTTATATTCATTATTTTTGTTAGTAAAAAGGATTCAAAAATTATTTGTTAAACGCGTCTATTTATTATTTCGTTTACTTGTTAAACAAAAATTAGGTTTAACGACCACTCGAAGAATATAATACTCGTACATAGCCGCATGTAACATTTAAAAAAAAAGAGAAACATCCGCAAAACGAAATAAATAAATAAAAATCACTCACGCAAATTGATTTAACATGGTTGAAGAGTGAAAATTTAATTTCGAAATGGGATTAGGATTTTTATATAAACGGTGCTGATGGTGTAAGAGAATTAGCTGTTTGTATTATTAATTGGCGGTTGTGCATTATGCGAAATTGAGAAGGATCACACTTTTATTATCTTCGAAATAAATCTATTGAGATAGACGATATACTATTAGATACTTTGCTCTAGTGGGAATAAATAACTATAACTATCTCATCCATTTACCGCCCTTTTTAACTGAAATTTTTATGTTTTTTTCTTATAAGAAGACAATACCAGTAAACAATCTAGCTACAATTTATTGGAATTAGTTTCTAATATTGTTTATGTTATTAATTGATTGTTTGCCGTTTACACGCAGTTTCTCGTATAATATTTTACCGTAACAAGATTAGATTGCGTGCTCCGATTTTATTTTAATAAATACTTAAGAAAACTCATGCAGCTAAATTTTTTACTTTCCAATTACGAAGTAAGTAAAGTATTGTAATCGTGCAAGAACGGATCTGGATCTTCTAAACGCATTTTGGGGTCATTAGGTTGAGTATATCTCTCCGTAAGTCTGTTTGTTTGGTCAAATTTAACATTAAGCGATAAATCCTAATAATTATTACAGCTATGTCAATTCAAGTTTCGGGTTAGGGTTTCTCCCTAAAAATAAATACCGATTGTTTTGGTGGGGAAAATTATTTTATGAATAGAATAAAATAATGAGACCGAAAAACTATTGTGAACTGGTATACCAGAAAGCGAAGCAAAAAAAAAAACGATTGCTTATCTTTTAATGGGTGCTAAATAAAAACTAAATAATATTCAAAATGTTATACGCAAAATTTAAATAAACCTAGAAACAAAAAATATATTTATTTTTTTGTTTTATAATAAAATTAATCTTGAAATTATTACTGTGTTTTTATCAGCTCTAGTCCGCGAAAGCTAGTTTCTTTTTTTTCCTGTCCAATTTAGGAGCATAGGGCTAGTCGGTCTTACTTTCTGTTGGAGGTTGTAGCTTTTATCTCTTCCCCATTATTTTACCAAGTCGTTTCGCTTCAGCTACCATTGTTCTCTTCCATGTCATTGCTGCTGGTCAACCCTACTTCTCTACCTTCCTTCCTACGTTCCAGTTCGGACATCGTTGGTGATTATTATATCACTTGGTGATTTATTTCCTCAACGTATAGAGCCAGTTCCACTTTTGTCTCTTTATTTCGGTCTCTATCTCTGACTGATTTGTTCTTCTATGCAGATCAATGTTAGTTATGTGGTGTAAGGCCCGAGCATTTAAGTATTCGTAGAAGGCACTTTTGTTTACGAACACCTCTCTCATCTGTAGCTTCTTTCTGACTTTTTCTATGTGTTTCCATGTCTCACACCCACAGTAGTAATGATTTCACACAAAAGTTGAACATTCGTATCTTGTGGTCTTGCGTGAGAGGACCGAAGAATTCCAGACTCTATGTAACATTTTGAATGTGTGTGTGTCTGTTTTGCTTTATTTATGCGATTGTTTATTTATCTCTTCCTCTGTCCCACCTGTTTTCGTTGTGCATTAAAGGTTACAAATTCATTTACATCTTCAATTTGTACATTGTTGGTTGATGTGCATCGTGTGGTTATATTTGAATTGAGTCTCATTGTCTTGGTTTTACTGATGTTTATCTTGAGACCAACTTTTTTAGCTCTGATAGCTGTTGCACTTTCTGCTGCATGTCTGAGTGCTTGTGTGAGTGTGAGTAGGCATATTGATCTGAATAGTTCACACACATTAAGTTTCCCTGTTAGCCCCTCCATTGTATGCCATTAGAAGACGCGAAATCCAATTTCCGCATTATATTATCCAAAAGATCAGGAACAGCATTGGTGACAGAGAGAGCGTGCATCCTAGCCTTAACTCCTCGAGTGCTATAGTTAGTATTTTTCACTTCGTTTGCCTTTATATTGAACTCGGTTTCCAGCATCCATATCATTTCTTGTATGAGTTGAATCAATTTCATTGGAAGCCAATTTCACACATTGTCTGGCATATTGCGTTCCTATTTATCATATCAAATGCGCGTTTAAAATCGACGAAGAGCAGGAGGTAGGTAACAGTGGTCAATTAATTAATTCATGGATTGTTGCTGTTCTTTAATGATGATGTGATGATATATCTCAGTGCAACTTCTTTCTGGTCTAAGCCAAGCTGGTTCGTTTCTTACTTAATTTTGCATTGCAACTTTTTGACATATTAATTTTTAACCTTCCAAGTTTTCCGAAAATTAATAATTAAAACAACAAATCCATTAAAACTCAAATACGTACGCAACAAAAAGGTGTTGTTAGTCGAAATTTTACATTTTGTGTGAAGAGGTATTGATTTGAATATCGTTCCATTTGAATCATAATAAAATAAACTTTAATATATTTCTCATAAGGCGAAAGTTAAAAGTTTTCAACGAACAAAATATTTTTTTTTCTCAAAATATTTTTCATACTTCTGTAAGGCAAAAGTCATAAGTTTTCTATTGGGGATGCGCTGTTATTTGATTTAAAATGAATTAATTATTGATTTATAACAACGCACGTCGCTTATACTTGATATATTTTATTGATATACTTTCTCAAAATAAACAAGTGTATTTTCACATTGGCAAGTAGTGGTACAGGTCGTTGACGTAGGAGATCATCAGACCACATCTCTGAGCTGTAAAATAAACAACGAAGCAAACCAATTTATGTAAGTTATATCTAGATAAACTTATCTTAATTAAGTAAATCCAGCCAGATAACAAGTGTGAAAAGTTCCTTAATTTTGGCTGTAAAATACAAAGTTAAATTAATAAATATTTTAAAACATTTTATTGTACTTTAGATAATACTTTATCTGTTTTTTTAATTTAAACAGAAAATTAATAAATTTAATTAGTGAGTTATTTTTTAAAATTATAATTGTTTTATTGGTCATTAGGCCATGATTAACAGAAAGATTATATTTTTGCTAAATTTATTTTTGTTTCTATAAAAATATTTTTTGTTGTTCATTTATATTGCTTTTGAAAATGACACCGAGCGGGTGTCGAAAAGTCAAACAAAAGTAAAATTTTTTTGTTAAATATGAGTTAATTACCAAGAAAAAAATGGTAATTTAATCTGTAATTTTTTCCATTAATGTATTACAGTCAAACTAAAATATGAACTAAAAACAAATTACTAAAAGTTGCACTACATTTATTACCCGAACGCATAGTGGTATCTAGTATTCTCTTGTACAATCATCCATCAACACACGAACTAAAAATAATAAAATTAAATATGGTAAAAGCAACTTTGTGTAAAAATTGTTATTTTTTGGTGTATACAATTAATTATTTAGAAAGTTGGTTTGTATATAAAATTTGGTTCTTCTAGCCGGATGATGGGCATATCAAATTACACTCAATAAATAAAATAGTGTAAGGAAACAAAATCGTAAATTTTCCGAAAAGAAACGTGGGAAGTACCGAATCTTATAAAACGACTCCTTCATCACCCATCAATCATAATAAGGTTGGTGTCAATTTTCGGAATCCATATATTGTACATTGTGGGAGCTTTAAATAGGTCAGTTTTGGAATCTATGTATATAGCGGATGGATAAATCAAAACTTTAGAATCTTCAAGCATCGTGCGATTAGCAATCATTAAGCATCCATTCAATCCTAAAATTGGAGTAAAAATACGTATCAGAACCTAGAGGAAAGCTCCTGAATCTCATATCGTGTTAGTAACAATTATTAAGCATCCATTCAATAATAATTGGTAGGCTCGTGTTATGCGTAGCAAGCAATAGTGTCCCGTAGTTAAACGCGAAATAATTGATCTCTGGGCTAGCCATTATTCATCGAGTCGAGTTCAATCATATGACTATGTATCATATATACCGCGCGCCATTCAAAATAAATAAGTGAAAAATTTGATTTATCAGGAAATCACTTTTAATTTAATTATATAATTTAAAAAAGGAAGGTCACGTGGAACAAATCTAACTTGCACATCGATAGATATTGGTCGGGAAATTTTTGTCACGCAATAATTTAAATATATATATATATATATATATATATATATATATATATATATATATATATATATATATATATATATATATATATATATATATATATATATATATATATAATATATATAAAGGGTGTTTTTTTAAAGGTTCACATCTTTAAGTTGACACTACTGTTTTGTTTGGCAACCATAATTAATAGCTCAAATTGTTGAATATTTTTATCAAAGTAATGGTTCTGTTCGCCAAACTCATCGCGCATTACGTCCATTTTATTATTTGATTGGTGCTTTATGGGCCGGCGGAATCATTGGTCCATATAACTTCAAAAACGATGATGGGCGGTATGTTACAGTCAACGGTGAACGGTATAGAGACATGATTTCTAACTTTCTTGTACCCAATTGGCTGGCATAAATATTGCTGATATGAGGTTCTAACGGTGCCACATACGACACAGCGTGGGGGGGATACAATTAATTTACTCAAATAAATATTTGATGAACGATTAATTTCACGTAATGATCCTGTTAATTGGCCACCGAGATCGTGTGATCTAACTTTAGTTGATTATGTTTTATGGGGATATGTTAAGTCACTTGCCTACGCCGATAAATCAGAGACGATTAAAAACTTGGAAGACCACATTCGGTGGTGCGAAGAGTGATCGAAAATTGGACCTCCACATTACGGCGGCGGCCACATGGTCGAAATTATATTCAAGCATTAATGGCATAAAATTATATATTTAATAAAACTAGTTTCACTAATATGCAAAATGTTTTTCTTTGTTCTAGTTTAGTTTAAAATTGTTAACCTCTAAAGAAACACCTACTACCTGGATAATGGCGAACTGATCTACTCAACTGCTCGGGTAGCAATAGAGTCGAGTTTTGAAAAGTTTATATAAGTTGGAGATAGGTAAAACAATCTTGGTTGCATCTCGTGCATTTTTTGCCCTCGAATGATTGTAAAACTGCAATTCGCTCGTTTAGCAAACTACATTCTCGTAGTCTCTCCTAAAATTAAAATTTTAGGTCTTTGATACAAAAATACAACTTTATTTTATGTTTTCAATTTGCAATTTAATAAAATTGTATTTTTTCCATCAGTGCTATTTCTTTTAATTAATAACATTAGCTTTTTAAAACTAATTTTCAACGTTTATAATCTGGCGTTTATCGGTTAACATATTTAAATTACCGGAAGCAGCAATTTTAGTTCCTCAATTATGAGCCTGCGCTTTGAAATTTTACAAGTGCTGCAAGTTAAAACCGCTGTTTTACTAAAGATGTTATATTGAAGAAGATCTTCGGGTATATCCGCACATGCATATTGAATAAATCCAGTGATGGATGATTCAAAAGACAGAGCCAGGTTGTTTCAATTTTCTGTAATTGTAGCTTTACATTTCTTGTACTTTTTGGGTCATCATAAAACTATTCTAGTACTCAATTTCTGTGTCAAAACACTTTTTAGGTTTATTTGTGTAAGCAAAAAATGGTTGAAACTGTTGTAATTCATTTATTAATTTTCATTTTAATACAACAATTATTTTTAATTTTAGCTTCAACAGGGACTAATTTATTGTTAATTATTATTATTATATCGGATATGGGTGAGGTACGTCTGGGTTGTGTTTGCCAGTTAAATGCACAATAACTGACGATCAGATTCACATTTGAAATTGAAAAGAATGCTGTGTAACCTTTCTTAGATGTTAAGGTTAATTAGATATGGTAGAATCTGTCGGAAAGCAACGAGCACTAAAAGGTGCACTATGTCGGACTCTCATCACAGTGGATCACACAAGAAACCTTCTTTTGATTCAAAGGATCGTACGAGTAAGTTGTATAATAATATAATGTGTCATCAATCTTTCCTAACTGAAGAAAAATATATAAAAAACACAAAAAAAAAGAAAATTATAGTTACCATGTAAAATGTATTCAGAATACATTGTACGCTCACAAATGGAAACAACAAAAGCATCCGCAATAAGTTGCCGAGCAGTACATATTCTACCAACAAAAATGAATATATGTACCATTCTACCCTACGGTTACCAATAAGATAAATATATTGGTCAGAAAATTAATCTCTGAACTGGTCACAAAAAGAACGAACTTGTCCCCGACGAACATCGCAGTCATTGATATCTGGAACATATCAAAGCTATCGTACCAAATATGGCATCAAATACATCGGCCAAACGAAGAGCGCATATCAGAAACGATTTAAGGAACATATAACAGCTGTAACAAATAAAAGTACATTACATAGTGATGCTAAACATTAGTTAAATAATAATAGTCATCAAGTGAACGTCACGAGTTCACGGATTGTAAGTATTGGAGGGCAACAGCTGTCAACTGGATGCGTATGAGTAAGTTTATACCAACAAATACTAAATTGGTATAATGAACCAAGAGAATATGCCAATTTCATCGTATCTATTTTGTTTGGTTAACAGCTAAACACACTAAATTTATGAATTCAATCAACTCATCACTAAATTTAAAAATACAAAAGTTTCTGTTTTTATTTTTGAGTACCGAAATTAAAGTTCATTGCATTTGTTACATACACTTTTTTGTTATTTGACACTTGTTTTGTATATTTTTTGCAGTTTATTTTTAATTTGTGTAAATTATTTATGTAGAATAATTTTGCTATAGCACACAGTCCTAAAATTATATTTTTTTGTTTTTGTTGATATGTATCTTGTATCTATGAAGAAACAAGGGATTTTGTAAAATTTTCATAAATTTAAGTTACGCGAACACCACCTACACTTACATATAAAAATAACTACCGAAAGTTGTGGTGAACTACACATCCATATTTAAATGTAGAAAAAAATCGAATATAATTTGGCATTGCTAGTGTGGATACACAATATTTAGTAGAGCTGTAAAGTATGTACACGACTTTGTGTTTATGAAAATTTTGGTGTATGTACACTTAAAATGAATCGAAAAACAAAAACTAAGGTGCTCAATATTTTTTAAAAAGCTATACCACACCCACCACCACCAGCTGAGGATGGGACGGGGAGTAACTTTAAACTTTAAATAGAAACCTTAATTTTGTATTGCAGATTCGGATTCTACGCCTTAAAGTAAGTTAGTTTTGTTCATTCGTGATAGATCTCTGTAATTATCAAAAATTTGATTTTCGCAAAGTTCTAGAAAAATTCACGTCTGATCGAAAAAACAGATACTCAATATGTTTTAAACAGCTAATCAATGACATCATACTCGATCCATACTTCAATATTGATTTCCTAATCATTCCCTAGCTTTCGATTATTTTTTATCAAAAAAAAGTTTCGCGTACTTCGATATCTAGAATCCGAATCGCAATAAAAAATTGGACAATAGATTTAACATTAATTACAATTAATAAGCCTGAAGACAATCACTTAGTGTTATTATTCCTTTTTAGAGAATCTATAAGTGTAGCATATTACTGAAATGGTCGTAAAATTTAGGTGAACCGGCTTAGTGCTCAGTACTACCTCTATAGTGATGGAGGGAGATATGTTTTCTGTCGGGGAATTGGAATGCAACAATTATGTTACATGAACTATAGTTCACAAGTTCATCGATTTAGCGCTTTTGATTAATTATTCGTTTGGTGTAGAATATATAGAAATAATATAACATAATATCTTTAGAAACATATTTTATAAAATCAATAAAGAATTAGCATATCTTTCCGAGTCCATTTGTGCCAAATTTTTTAATAAAAGTTTACGGCTTTTCAGCATTCTTCGTGAATTTTCCGAGTTGGTGCAATGATAGTTATATTCTTATAAAAATTACTCTTCATATACCAGGTGAATAAAAATATGAAACCGGAATTTACCAATAAATGGCGATACTTGTCAATGTACCCTTTGACAAACCACGTCATTGGCGCCATTGTTTTCTTTTGACATCTGTCAACAACATCCAATTCAAAACCATACAAGTTTCATACAATAACGCATGTTGTTCTCGTGTTAAAAATCTCAAGTTTTGTGCCTACATATAACGATGCGCAGACATCATTGATTTTTAGTTATCATTTGAAAAAAACTGCTGCAGAATTACATCGTTTGCTTATTAAAGCTTACTTTGAGCATGCTCTTGGTAAATCACAATGCTATGAGTGGTTTAATAAATTCAAAAGTGGTGATTTTCACGTGAGAAACGAAGAATGTGGCAGGCCACCAAAAAAGTTTGAAGACAGTGAATTGCAAGCATTGTTGAATGAGAATGACGCTCAAACGTAAATCCAACTCGCGGATCAATTGAATGTGTCACGAGAAGCCGTTTTCATGTGTTTGAAAGCCATGGAAAAGATCCAAAAGCTGGGAAAATGGGTGCTGCATAAACTGAATGAAAGACAACAGGAAAATAAAAAAAACACTTGCGAAATGTTGCTGGTCAGATACAAAAGATAATCATGTCTCCATTGAATTGTGACTGGCGATGAAAAATGGCTCTATTCTGAGAATTCAAAGCGCAAAATGTCTTGGGTTGATCGAAGACAACCATCGACATCGACTTCAAGGGCAAATCGCTTCGGACAGAAAACAATGCTCTGTATTTGGTGGGATCAGACGAGTGTGGTGCATTTTGAGCTGCTAAAACCTGGTGAAATCGTAAATACTGAACGCTACCAACAACAAATGATCAATTTCAATCGAGCTTTGCATGAAAAACGGCCAGAATACGATAAAAGGCAACACAAAGTGATTTTGCTTCATGATAATGCACCGTCACACAAAGCAAAACCGGTCATGGAAACGTTAGAAGCACTTAATTCGGAAATATTTTCACATGCGGCTTTCTCGCTAGACTTGGCTCCGTACGATTATCACTTATTTGCATCGATGGGGCACGGGCTTGTTGAGGAGCACTTCACTTCCAACGAAAATGACTCGATAACTGGTTTGCCTCAAAAGAAGAACACTTTTTCATTGCCAGACAGATAGGAAAAATGTATAACTAATAATGGACAATACTTTAAATATAATACTCCTGTAACGGTCAGTTACTGTTAACTCACTAACACCACGCATAGCATATACCTTGCAATGTGTCCCACAAAAAAGGATTGCCGGCGACTCGCTGATCATCGCAATTCATTTCAAAACAATATTTTCCAAATAATAATTTTCGTTTTTTTTACTTTTATATTCAAAAGAAAAACAGAATTTTTTAAAAGTAGGAACTGGAACGCAGAACGTGAACAACGCAAGCAAGGAAGCAAATTTTATTTAACGTTATTTTTAAAAATATTAATAGTTGTGATCAGTGTTCAAATAATAAATATAATTTTATTATTATAAAGCAAACAAAATTGGTTTAAATTAATTTATATTGGGAATTAACGACAGGAAATTCTGTGGTAAAATACCCCATATTGGCAGGAAATTCTGTGGTAAGATATTTCATACTCCTTATCATGATAAACGTGTACTTTTTACTAAAAAATTACTACCTACTAAAAATTTTACTAAACAAATTTCATATTTACATACCTACCGGGTACAAATAGTTCCTACCAAATTTCAAGCAGATCAGAACAGTTTCAATTTTTCACTTCATTGTGTCATGAAAAAAGATTAAAACTGGTCTGACTCTTACGTTTACGATAAACAAACTTTTTCGAAATCAATTGTGATAGTACGAGTGTGTTGGGATATTTACCTGATTCGTTTTGCGACCAATTTTCTTACCGAAAATTTGCGATGTTTCAGAATATCCCGTGAATTTTCTGGGTTTGTTAGTTTTTAAACCAAAGTTCTGATTACCTAACTGAGGTTTCAGCTTGTACCACTTTATTTTATTATCAACAAAATGCGCGATTGTCTTTTGTGACAAGTGGTGGGAGGTCACTCTTAACCTAGCAACCACAATACAACTAGTCTAGAAAAGAGGAAACCGAAAATTTTTCAGAAACAGTAACTGCAACCACGCTATTGGTTAAATTTCGATCAGCATAAATATTAAAGTGACAGTTCGTTAGTACCATTAGTTTAGTGGCAGTTTTCAGAGTGTTATGATCTTCAAACAATTTCTTCCACGATGATTTCAGATATTTCCCACAAACATTTCCGTTGTTAGGAAATTATACCAATTAACCTGAAGGTGTGAATTTCTTGCTATCTTTGAAAATTTCATAGCTTTATTTTAACCTCTTAAGATCAGAGCGCAAACAACTTTGAAGTGAAACATTTATTTAGTTGGACAAAAGTTTACAAAAGTCATTGAAATGGCACTTTGATTAATGATGCCAAAGAGTTAATTTAGAAACAGGATACAATTTTTTCTTTGTAAAGCACACCCGTTAGTTCGGTCCACATAAGTTCCCTATAGATTTATGGACATATATGAAGTATTCAACTTTATTTTAATACATAATTTGGCATTGCAACCTACCGTAGTCCTGATAACACCTTAATATAAAATAATTCACTGACTATCATCCATAACAACTAATATTTCACAATTATAAAATGTTTATAATTATTTTGCTCTGGTTTTTGAATGGCTGTGCAAGAAATATTATCACTCTCAGTGGTGATAAATTCAAAGGAAGTAAAGGGTATTTCGAATTTCGAGGTAGAAAATTTTAAGTTGGCCACACTTTTTTCAGGGACAGCCGATTAATCAGCTGACAGTTGATTAGTTTAATACTCACGCCAGAGCAACGTTTGCAAATTGTTGAAATTCGCTTTGAAAATAATGGTTCAGTTCATGAAACTCATCGCGCGCTACGTCCATTTTATGGTCGACATAATCGCCCATCCGTGCAGTTAATTCGATTAACTATGGATCGCTTTCGCTCCGCGTTTACTCTAAATGAAATACGCGTCCCGTGCTGCCTACCCCACATGGGGGCAGCTGAAGTGCGAAGTATTAAAGAGAATTTAAATAAATCAATTCGGCATCGTGTACAATAATTGGGACTAGTGATGGGCTAAATTGATACTTTTTGATATCAATATCAATTGATTCTTTTGACTCATTTACTTGATAAATTGTATCAAATCAATTTTTTTGCTCATACTTGGACGAAAAATATCGGTAGCACAATTTATAAGATGATTAACATAAAAGTTGACTAAAGTTTGATTGTAGAAATTTTGCACTATAATATTCTTTTGACAACGAGCAACATGTCGAGAGGAGCAGTTCAATATAAACTGTATACTTTACTATTTCACTCATTTATTTCTACATAAGCAAAGCCTACAAGAGTCGAATACAATATCAGATTATGTTCGGTAGGGCGAATCGATCCTTTTTTACCTGATACTTTTGAAAGTACTCATTTGATATTTCGAACTTTTTAACTATCGGATAAAAAATGTTCGATCAAACTGGTTCGTTCTTAATCCAACATCTTTATGGAAGATTTTGTGTAAGAATCTTGATTTATATGCTTACAAGATTCAACTTGTGTGAGAATTAAAATTATACGAACTATAGTTGGCGCCGCATGAAGCGCATTTTTGGCCATGTTGAATGGCTATGTCAACAAGCAGACTCATCGCATTTGGAGCGAAAATAATCCACGAGCCATGATTCAAAAACCATTACATCCACACAAAGTTACGGTTTGGTGTGCTTTATGGACCGAAGGAATCATCGGATCATATATGTGTTCAAAAATGATGCTGGTGAAAATGAAAACGTTCGCGCGATCAATTAATTTACTGAAAGAAACGATTGATGAACGATTAATATCGAGAAATAGACCAGAGAACTGGCCACTGAGTCTGTTTGATTTAACACCGCTGGATTATTTTCTGTGGAAGTATGTGAAGTCATTTGTCTACACTGATAAGCCAGAGCCTATTAAACACGTGGAAGGCAACGTTTCGCCGCGTTATTGTCGAAATACGACCAGAAATGCTGCGAAGAGTGATCGGCAAAATTGGCACTCCATATGTCCGAAATCATAAATAAACATTAGTGGCATACAATTATTTTTCAAATAAAGTCACATTCGTGGCCACTATAATTATTTTCTGTGTTTTAGTTAAATTCAAAGTTCTACACCTCGAACTGAAACAACCTCTTCATTACCATATTATTTAATAATTAAAATTCTATTAGTGAAGATATTCCCTAACTTATAGCTAACGCTTGCAATTTCGAAAAATGTCTTTATTGTCGGTCCCATTCAGCTAATCAATTTATATTCCCATCGGTCGGCCATAAATCACGCACCAATAGTGTTTGTGTGACATAGCAAATTACGTCAAACATAAAAATATCTTAAAACATGTCTCATGTTTTTATATACGAGTTTATATGTACATGACTATAATGCATATTTAGAAATAAACAGATTGGAAAATTGGATTTTTATGGTAATAATCATAATGAAAATTTCATATTAGTACATGCATAAAACTAGGTTATGAACTATAATAAAATGAATTTTAATGACTGGAAACATCATTTATTCTGCAATGTGCATTCATTGGTTTTATCTTTAGTATAAAAATTTCCGTACAGGGTGCGGAATAAGAATCATTCAATTTTGATGCTAACACACGTTGTGCTGATTGTGATTGAGATAATTTATAACTTAAAACAATTTATTTGTAAATCTATGTTCTTTAGTTGATTAAAAAGCTTTTACAATTTATAAATGTTAATGCCGAACACCCTACCTACATTTAAATATATTAAGAATATCAAAAATAATGACTTAATAAATTCATGGCAACATTATATAATGTGTAAATGTTAAAACATTTACATAAATTTTGATATTTAATTGGTTATGTATATAAACGAATTTCGTCTATGGAATAAGTACTACCACCTTCTCGAAAATTAATTTAAATGTAATTACTAAGACACCAAAATACGCGCCTCTTTACAAATCATATACCAAGTCTAAATAATTTTCTCGCCCTTATCTTAATGGATAATCCACTTTACTACCTCCTAATTATTTTCACTAAGTTATGTTCAACGTAAAACTTTTTATATTTGACAAAAACCAAACTTTAAAAAAAAAATAATAAACTTTACGGATTTCTTTTTTTTGTTGATGGGCAAATATTTTTATCTAAAAGGGAGAATCTCATTCGTATTCATTGTCGGTCGATCGTCTTATCTTTGTTGGGTTTTTAATTTTTGCGCTTCAAATTATTCAGTCAAAATAATTAGCATAATTTCAAAGGTGTTTAATGATGTTCATGTATGTATACTTATGTTTATATCAAAACTTTATAATCTTTGATTTTATTCTATTTATGTGCAAAAGTTAATTCAACTTTAAAAATTACCCAATGAAACATATACATATACGTATGTGTAGAGGTAAAAATTACGCGGGAAAATGCTCGTAATATATAAAATAAAATTTGACACGTACGTAGCTTCGTAAGAGTTACAGTTTTGAGTTTTTTTTTTGTAGAATAATACAAAATATTTGGTAAGAGTCTAAATAACATTGTGTGTAATCAGATTTAGGGGGAAACGAACCAAAGTTTTCAATATTTTCTATCATGATGTTCAAAAATCATTTTTAATAATCCGCCTCACGTTTCCTGTTTAAACTTTTCGATTTTAGTACCTTTTTGCGTCACCATGCAATAATATTGCTGTATTATTTAAATGTTGATAACTTTTGCTTTCAAATTACGAAAATTCAATTTCGATTTTATATACGAGCTTGTATTTTGGTATACAGTCATGTAGAACAGAAAACCCACATACGCGCACACACACAGACAAAAATTTCGATATATTATACGGTAACATTTGTTATAATAATAATTCCTATACAGCGTTGTAGATTTTATGTAGAGGTTAACCGATACAACATCGATAATTTATAGTATCATATTATCTCGGATATAAATTGTAACATCCGGTCAGTACAATTTCCTTGAAAACGGTTTGATTCAAAAGTGTAAGTTTCCACTCTTTACATTTTTTGTTTGCGTTAGCTTTTGTAACCCTTGATAAATTACGATAATTTTGAAGGTGTAGAGACAGAACTGATATGATTTGTTGATGTTAATTTTTTGCGTTTTGTTTTACTAATCATAAATTGTTGTTTATCTTTGTCTTACTACTAACAGGCAGGCTAAAACTCGCCTCGATCCATGGACGTTTAGGATGGACTTAGTTCTTTCATTGCGAGAACTAGTATATATCTAATAATATAAAAGTAAATAATGATAAACGTAAACTAAAATGTAATAACGTAAAGATACCAAGAGTCAAAAGTAAATTTTATTATAGACTTTTAATTTATATAATACAAATCAAATAACAAAAGTATTATATAAAAAGCAACCTGGAATAACCCTTGGGTTACCAGGATATATGGTATACCAAAACTTCAAAAAGAAGGTATCGCTAGGGCGTACAGTCTAAAATATTAATTCACTGACACATTTTCTCACAGGTGATTCAATATCACCTAACTAAAGATAGTATGTTTAACGTAAAAATTTAAAAAGTACAATAAAAAATGGAGCGGTGGATATATTGTGACCAACACTAAACTTTCTTGTACCACGAATGAATACATAGATCTCGAATACAGTGCACTTGATTTTTAAATCGAAAAATTAAACTTACCGGACTTTAGGTAAAGGAGCCGCCTGAATAATCTCATTATTACTGCTTAAATTTCAGAAAACCAACGTGGAAGCGGACACTTCCGTTTAGGTATGAAGTTCCATTCCGAATAGTCAATTCGCCTGGATTGTAGAGATGCCGATTTTTTATGAAATAAAGTTCTCTTTGTCAAACTATCACTTGTCATTTCCGGTAACATTTAAAAAATGAACTAAATACATTTTTAAAATTGAATTTATCGTTCTTTTGGTTTTTATCGACCTTTTGAGTAAAATAAAAATTGCCTAAAAGAAAAAAAATGCTGCTGTCTGTATACCAATTTGCTCGATATTTCATTCTGAAATCCAAATTAGCCAATATTTCAAAATTATTGGTCGTTCAGCTTCCAGTTTAAATGATATTTTGTTTTCATAAGATCCGATCCCATTAAGAAGGAATCCAATATTATCTATAAAATAAACTGTAATGATTGTAACGTAATTTCTTCCAATATATACGTGGTGCCACGGGAAATTCAAATCAGATAAGTGCACTTTCGGAACTTATTAGAGATACCAACCAACATATTATTTTGGATGAAAAAGATCTATTTTGGAAATGCTACATATAAAGTTCAGTTCAAATTCTATTAACAAAATTAACGATTACGCTTGGCAATTCATACGATCTACGAGTATTTTTTATAATTTGAGTTTTTGCTTTTACACATTTCAAATATTATTTAAGATGGAAACAATTATTTTCATTTTATGTTTTTTAAAGGCAAATTTTATTTTGTAAAATGTTTTTTCTGCAGATACGAACGATGTTAGAATACTCGTATGTTGCCTAGTTAAAATTAAAATATATTTTTTCTAGTAGCTAACGATATCTACAGAAAAATAGCTACATTTTAGATAGCCTTGATTTCGTTTTTATTTTGCGTAGAAAATATTATTTTGTAAAATCGTTTTATTATTCTTTTGAGAATGGAACCGAAAAGGTTCCGAAAGAAAAAACTAATAAAGATTATTATTAAAATTTGAGCGAAAAACTGTTATTTAAATTTTACTATATACTCGTACTCGTACAAGCTCATTAAACAAATTAACCATTTTATAGAGAGTTTAGAAACGTTGAAAATAATACTGTGGAAATTTCTGTACGACGACTCCTTGCCGAAGTTTTAGCGAGAAACGTAACCAAAAAATGAGGCACGCATATCAGACGTAATTTTGGTGGTTCTTGATCTTGATGAAGGAGAAAATAATTAATTAATCACAGTAAAAAATGTGATTTATTTGAAAAGGTATTCAAACATAGTAACGTAATAAAACTAAAATCTACGTACAAAATGGAATTTATAATGTCACGTGTTACCCCTCCTCTAGCCCGCATTACTTCATAACTACATGTAACAAATGCATTGCGTGTGCGGCCGCGCACTATCATGCGTAAAAAAACATCGACGCCCAATTTGTCTTTTCATGGAAATCATTGAAGCCTTAAAATTTCTTCCACATATCGTGTTCTTGTTAAAGCTGGATGTGGTATTACTACCAAATCTGTCTTGTAATTCCACGAAATGCCCGCCCAAACCACCACCGAACCTCCGTGAAATGCTACGACTGGCATCACGCAATTAGGCTTTAATCTTTGTCGTGGTTAACGCCAAACTCTGCATAGATCGTCTGATGCATACAAATTGAACCGCGATTCATCCGAAAAAAGGACATTACACCAGTTGAAACGAAATGAACATCCATGTTTCATGTGAACTTTGATTGTTGTTGATGCAAAGCCCTAATTTTCGGTCTTCAATGTAGTCGATGAATTACGTAGAAATAATTTTATGGCCCTGCCATAAAATTCATCTAAATTAAATCGATTCATCAAAACACGACCTGATGAAGCGTGTGTAACCGATTAGTTGTAACGTCTGTACGTTAACATTAAAATCAGTGTCTAAACAAAAATAAAAATAAAGTAAAGTTGACGGTTTGTGTTAGCAATTTGTCTTTTATTCGCATAAAAATTCTCTAGATTAATCCTAGTGTTTTTTCTAAATATGTAGTGATCCAACATTAACTAAAATTGGGTACCTATACTTTCCCCATATAAGTAATTCCGTTAGATGCACATTACGCATTAGTGAAAGTAACGATAAGGTGAGGTTTACTATTTACAATCTACGCAAGTGCATCCGTGGGCTAATGTTAGTTTTGTGTTTTGTGTATAATCCTTTTTAGCTTAAGTGTGCTATTTAATTGTGCCGATTGGAGCACCAACGAAGTTGCGTAAACCAGTGGTTGTGGTGAATTGTAGCGGCTACCGTCCGTCCGGTGCGAGGAAAAACAGAGTCCGCAACCTTGAGTGTGAATAGCGGCTTGATGACGGTGGTGTGATTTCGCATGCTGATATTCGCGCCACTGCCCTACTTTTACTCACCGTTATATAAGTTGTAAACAAATCGCATTTACTAAAACAGTAAACCAAGCCATCGAAAAGAACCATCTGGAAATACACCTCCGCTTTGGAAGGCGAATACTTCTATGAGATTATTACAACAATAACAAACAGATATAACAAATACGCCTCTAACAATCTTGGATTTCGGTGAAAAACTAACTTTTTGTTTAGTGCCAAGATTTATAACAAATTAATTATATATCAGTGCATAAGTGTTGTTGTACTTGTAATAGTACAGGTTGCCTACCGATTAAATTCGTTCGCATGCACTTTTAATAATTTCGTTTAATATTATAAGTTTATATTATTTATTTAATTAAGTTATCTCTTTATTTACTTTATTCTTATTGCTAATTGTAATTATTTAAATAACCAATTTAATTTAATTGCCTAGTTTTGTTAAAATATTTTGGTGTGTAAGTTCTCATTAATTAAATTAAGTTTACATTACCATTTTAAGTATCTAACCTATTATATTCCTGCGTATATTATCTGTTTTATACAGTCGCCATCCGTAAAGCGCTTTGCCGGTCGGTGAATTGGTAAGTCATTTTTATTTTTTTTATTTTCTTGATTATATTTGATCAGTTGGATATTTAGGAAAGTAATTAATTAACCTAATTTAATTGCATGTGGGAAGTTACGCTCACCTACGTTAGAGTATTCACCAAACTGGTGTCTTAATATGTCAATATCTTTTTGTTCATAAAATAAAATAAGAAAGTTAGAATGAACTAAATTCTGTTTTTTAAAAGGGGTTAGAAGGGGGTCTGGATATGGAAGAAAGGGGTATTGCTTGATTTTTATTTTTGTAGTGTTCTTTATGAAAGCAGCTGATTACGGTCTTGGAATCTCCCGCGACTCACACCCACACCGACTGGGTTAATGGCTGCTACGGGATTTCAGATTCCTCGATTCTGTTAACGGTGCTATTTTTACATAGCTCAATAGTTCCGTTACACAGTCCCTCTGAGTCCAGTTTAACGCATAATTTCTTCATTGCCGACGATGATTACCAGTCAGATACGAAACTCTAACAGGTCGACCTGATCTTAATCGATAAGCTTTCAACCGGTTTATTATCATCTGTTTTGATACCTGGTTTTGTACTGGTACATTACTTTTAATTTCTTGAGCACTGCTTGTCCTGTTTTTGTAGCATAACGTGCGATAGCTCGCTCTTCTCTTGGTGTAGTTTTCCTTGGTCGCCCGGATCCTTGACGACGATCTATTTTGCCTGTTTCTAAATATCGATGCCAAGTGCGATTTTACGATAAGTTACACATGTCGCTTGAATCTTTAAATAACTATGCGAGAAATTAAATTATTCTTTTCCATAAAATGACCTAAATTTAAACTTGACCTTTAAAATTTTATCATGACTGCTTAGTTTGCAAGATAAAAATGTACTTGTTAACGTTTACAGGCATTTTTATATGTTTCTTGCTAAAACTTCAATAAATCGGCGTCGTACATAAATTTAGAATAAGAAGACGTCGTACATAAATTAACACAGCACCATTTCCAAAGGTTTCTAAATTTTATATAAAATGGCTGATTTGGATTTGGGAATAAAATATCGAGCAAGTTCGTTTACAGTCTCAAACAGCAGCATATTTTTTTTTTCTTTTAGACAATTTTTATTTTACTCAAAATAGTCATAAAAACAAAATAAAATAAAACAGATTTTAGTATCGAAAAGAAGACAAAATTTCCTTCAATTAGAAGCAAAATTATTTTTTTAAAAAGTGTTATTTCACCAAGATACTAGCGTTCATATCTGGGTGTTTATTCGAAAAAAAATTATATTCCGTTTTTTTCTGGCGCAGTGTGTTTGCGAAAAATCGAAAAAGCTTCTGAAGGTGCTAGGAAGGTGCTTCATCTGGTGGACTGATGTCAAGCAAAAAATCTCTAGGATCTCCGAATTTATGAGAAAATCTTAAGTATAAAGGTTCACTTCGATCAGTCAATCTGTTTTGGCTGTAGATAACCAATATTATTTACTGTGCATACCACCACTCATGCACACACAGATTTTTCTAAAACAACTTTTCTTGACTTCGCGATATAGCGAATTACTACTTTATTTTAGGCGTGAAAGAAGTCTTTCTTAGTGAAAATCGATTGTACAAAATATAGGTTATAACATTTTCACTTTTAGATTAACAAACCATTTTCAAAATGATAAAGAGATATTGTTATTGATACATTGATACATGTAATCATATTGAATGAAATACTGATTAAAACACTGAAACTTTCTTATTAAATGTTGCTGTTTTCATTTTAAAGCTGCTCGTTTATTTATTTGAAAAACATTTGTTCATTACGAATCTCATGTTATCAATGTGATTACTCTACCTACATAAAAAAATTTTAAAATCGAACTTGAAAGCAGGAAACATTCTGTAATCAAATAGAAAACACAATTTTTTTCAGAATGAAAGTAATCTGAAAGCAGTAAATTCTTATTGATAACGTGATTTTTGTGTTACTATCATTATTATAAATTTTATTATCATAACATTCCTATTGAAAACACATAAATTCAATTTGACAGAATGTGTCCATTATGAAAACAAAAAACGGAAATCATCGTTATTTTTTTGTTTTAACAGACGCGAACGTTGCTTCATTTTAATAGTGTTATTTGTGCAAGTGCAATGTTTTTAAAGATAAATTATTAAAGTTTACAGACCCTATCAGTTTTTATTTCTTGAGTATTAAAATTAAAATACTTCAGTTTAAAAAATACGTGAAAAAGATTTGATTTGAAAATAAATAAAACAAAAAATTTATTAATTTGTGATAAAATTTTCTTGAGGTTAGTAAATCACAATTCATAAGCATTTCTGGATTTATAAATCGCATTTTTGGACCGTTTGGCGACATCCGCTATTTATAAAATATAGATATTATAATTTTTCTACAAAAGTCAAAAATATATTTGAAGTATTATTATTTTGTTATTGGTTAAAGGTATCTTGGAAAGGCAGTCTATTTACGCACGGAATTATACGTCATTGTATCCGTTCCTGTGCCATTTATTTGGAAATGTAACAATTTTCCAATATTTTTCAGTCGTATGAAGTATTGTGCAACCTTTCTTATTCAAAACCGTGTACTACCCAATTTTCTTTCTTCTTATGTGTGTCTATTTTTTCAGAACTGGAGTTGGATATTGATGTAAACTTAAATTGCATAAATGAGGATAATTGTTCTTTTGGAGAATTGGAACACAATTGGATTGCAATTAAAACGTATCGATGTCGATCGATCGAAGCTGTTTAGCTTGCAGAAATTATTTAACATTCAGAAGACTCCACCAATGATGTTTTCATGACAAAATGGCCTCAATATAAAAAGGCACTTTGATATAAATTGGTAAGGTCTGAATGTAAAATGCACTGAAAAATTAACTAATTGCTATTTTGTACATTGTTTAGATGGATATTGATTTTGAAGTTATTTTTGGAAACAAATATTTTATCCAACAATTTGAAAGTTCCAGATCAGAACTTATCAACATAATGCAGGAGAAAATAAAAGATGCCGCAAACTGACCAATATTAGAAAATCTTATAGTAATCCTAGCTTATCACAAAGTAAGATTAGTTTTATTATGTTGATACACTTTACATATCATATTTTATTTCTATTTATTTCATAGATGCCCAAAACACTACTGTTTTATTGCATGCTACTGTGCCATCTGTTTCTCGAGAAATGTCAGAAGCACCCAGCACTTCTAATCAAGCGTATATCAAATACACCATTAGAGATTTTCAAAATTCAATGCGAGACAGAAACAAAAATAGAAGAAAAAATTAAGTTTAAATTAAAATAAAATTTACCAATTGTTCAAGGCACATTAGAAAATCCGACCAATTTTGTAATATTTTTGATTGCTGTCTGTATAAGTTTAATTGTATCTTACAGGCACTAGATATTTGCTTCAAAATTTATATGCTCTTCAATCTACAGTATGCTCAGTCCTCCGTACTAGTATGGAACAAACCTTCGATAGATAGCATACGTATATTAATTTAATAATTAAAAAATTAAAACACATAATTTTAGATTGAAGCTGTTATGTGATAATTTGAATTATTTTTTTAATAAAATACTTTACAATTTAGTAACAGCAAACAATAATTTGCATTAAATAATTTGATTTAAAAAATATAATTTACGAATAAAATGAAAATATATTTCATGAATTTATGTGGAATCTTTCATCGCTGAATTATACATTTTATTTTATTTTTAGTTTAATATTCTATAATCCGCTTATAATATAAATTTTGAAAATTAAAATTTTTTTAGTATTTTTCTTAACTAGCCCTCCACACAAAGCAAAGATGACGTTTACAAATATATACAATATAATATATATATATATATATATATATATATATATATATATATATATATATATATATATATATATATATATATATATATTTATATATATATATGTATATATATATATATATATATATATATATATATATATATATATATATGTATATATATATATATATATATATACATATATATATATATATATATATATATATATATATATATATATATATATATTAATATATATATATATATATATATATATATATATATATATATATATATATATATATATATATGTATATATACTAATATATATATATATATATATATATATATATATATATACATATATATATATACATATATATATATATATATATATGTGTATATATTATGTATATGCATATATATATATATATATATATATATATATATATATATATATATATATATATATATATATATATCGGGTGACTGACAAGAGCTGTTACCAACTTCAGACTGCCATTGCTATCAAACCAGTGATGACAGAGCGCTCAAATATATAATTACACTAATGACAGTTCATTCCATTGGTTACAAGCGTACAAAAGCATTTTAGTGGGAAATATTCAGAAAAAAGTTATCCGCAATGGAATTCAAGCGTAATAGTGTGATTGCTCTATATTTGGCTGGAAAACCACAGCTGCAGATTGGTTACCAGTTAAAACATCTGCATGTGAATAAAATGTTTGTGTATCGCACCATAAATCGTTATAACGATACTGGCAGCATTGCAAAACGCCATGGTGGTGGACCGAAACGCACTGCAACATCGCCGGATATCATTCAGAAGGTGAAGGCCAAATTGGCTCGGAATTTCGCTGGAAGGGATGCAGCAAAAATGTTAGAGTGGAAAGAGCAAAGGAGTTGTTACGCTTGTACAAAAGTTGCGATTTGCCGAATTTGGTTTTCTCCGATGAGTTACCGTTCGTTATTGAGCAATATGTGAACAAGCAAAACGACCGGATTTACTTGCCCGGCCGTTCTACTGAATATTTGGACCAACGGATTGCCACTCGAAACCAAGTGCCGCCGATGGTGATTGTTTGGGCCGCCGTAACGGCCGAAAACCGGCCAACGCTTATTTTTTGGGCCTTGGCATCAAGGTAAATGCTCAAATTTATCGGGATCATGTGTTGCAGCGAGCGTTGAAGCTTTGGGCACAAATATATTTCGGCCGCAGAGTCTGGACATTTCAACAGGACCGCCGAGGCGCCGAGTTATAAAGCGCGCGTCAATCAAGATTGGCTGAGAAACAACTGCACAATGGCCACCAAATGCACCGGATGCAAATCCGCTAGATTTATCGGTTTGGGGTATTTTGTAGAGCAAGGTTGGGACAAAAAAATTCCAAATTGTCGATCATCTCAAGCAAGCGCTTCGCCGGAAATGGGCCAAAATACCGCAGAGCCACTTTCGTGCTGCATGCAATAGCTTTGTCGGCCGTTTGAAGGCCATAATCGCGGCTAAGGATGGCCAAATCGAAAACTGCTAATGCAATTCGAAAATTTAAATATTTATTTTATATTTTATTATATTTTATTTTATATTTTATTTTTATATTTTTTACTTTGACTTAATAAAATTCTTCAAAAAATAAAAGTTCTGTGGCGTTTTGTTTTAGTAACACTTCGCGTCAGCCACGGCCCACGGGTGACTGAATTATAATCGAATTTAAACATGACGGCGGTTTATTTATTATTTGAGATATAATTCTATCGGTATGCCTTACAATATTTTCATTATTAACATAATTTACTTTAGAATCATTTTTATTGTTTTCAAGACTAAAATTTGTATCATATTGTTTGTGATTTAAAATTAATTTCTTTTCATTACTATCTTTTCTAATATGAATTCTCTTCTTTTCACTATATTTCCATTTTACTTTATTAAAGTATATTGCCTAGGACTTTCTTCGCTTTTATTCAATATCTTAGCAGATTTTTTCCAAATTCTATCCTTACTCTGAATTCTAACGTAGCATATTTGTTATAATAATATTTTGATTTTAAACGATATTCTGTTCTTTCATTATTTTCATCAGATATTATTTGATTCGAAATTTCATGATTTTTAATTATAATCATTGGAATAATGCTTCTTGTTTTTCTGCCAAACATTATCTTAAATGGCGAGCCTTTGTTTTTTGAGATTGGTGTGTTTCGAATTCTAGTAGAGCCAAATGATAACCTCTACCATCTTCATCCACTTTTTTAAGTATTCCTTTCATTATTTGAATATACCTTACCTTTTAGCTAATCCATTACTTCGAGGATAATTCGAGCTAGACATAATGTGCTGGACGTTAGATGATTTTGAAAATTCATTGTATCTAAAATTGTATTGTGGGCCTTATTCGTTTCTTACTACTTGTATATACGGAATCCCGTACTTTGCAAATATTGATTTCATATAGTTGATAGACATTATTAAGCAATTATTATTTTTTTAACACTATTTGCCGTAGGCACTTGGCGAAACACACTGACACTTAATAAACACATTTTTTAATCACTTGTTTTCTTCTTTCGTAAAAATAAATTTTCAATATTAAAACAACATATTATCAATTATTATTTCAGAAATGTAATATATCTGTTCCAATAACTTGCCAAGGTCCTAATGGATTATTTATTTGAACTATTTCTTCCTTTTGAAGAGAACGTTGTTATATTTAGAAGTATTGCAATTTATGACCATAACATCAATTTGTTTGTTTATCCCTGCTCAAAATATTAATTCTCTTGCTCGTATATTGGGATTTTCAACCCCCATATGAATATAATGGAATTTTTTCAACATATTTTCGCGTGATTTAAATGGTGTAACTAAACAATTATTTCTCCAAACTAATCCTTTGTGTTCAAAAATATTATGTCTGAATGATAAATATTTCCGCTAATTTCACGATAAGCCTTTTTACTTCAATAGGGACTTTCGTATGATGATGTTGAGCGTCCATGATTATTATTTATTTAATAAAATTATGCCAACATGTGCAAGTATTAAATGTGTTTTATCGACTACTAGATAGTCTATTTTTAGTAAATAATAAAAAATTAAAAAAATACTTACTGTTCTAAAGGAATGATAGAAAAAGACAAGTGTAAGGGCAATTAATTGAAGTGCAACAAATATTTGCATAATTTATTTTTTATTTTAGTTGTATATAGTATGTATATAACAATATTTTTTGTTTGTGTCTGTTGTGTGCTTCCAAACGAATACCAATTAACAAATTTTTTAATTATATAAACTATGATAGTCGAGATTATTAGGTTCTAGTTCTGAAACTTACTGTTGTATGTGCAATTTTTTGATATAGTGTATATGTATATTTAAAAAAAATATTAGTCCGAATTGTCTGTATTGCATGCCATCATCAGGGATGTAAGCTTCTACAATTTTTAAAAATAATGAAAATCTTTATAAACGAAAAAATTAAGATTAACAGTATGAACAAGAAAGAAATATTTACATTTTTATATAAAAAAAATTTTTTTTTATAAAAAATCAAAAAATAAAACGTTTTTACTTCAACTAAAGAAAACAAAAAAAAAATGAATTATGCCGCCAACCTTGATACAACATGAGTAGCTGACCTAAAAAAACAATTATATATTTTCAAACAGTTAAAATTTTGAAAAGAAGTAAATTTTACGAAAAAGAATTAATTAAATTTTATAATTATGGTTATTGGGCTTTTTTAATTCTTTATATTTCAGGCCCGTATTTTTAAACGCGGATAAATCGTCGGATTAATCCGTGGATTTCGGAAATCCACGGTTTTAGCCTAGGCTACTTTTGGTAATTTTGAACGTGGATAAATCCATTGATTATTTTTGTGGTATTTTTGAACGAAGCTAAAATCTTGGATTTTCGACATCGATTTTCGAATTAAAACTGCTTGCTGGGACACTTTTCAATTTTTTTTGGTACTTCCCTAGTAATATTTTTAATAAACAATTTTGTTTAATTTTTTATGACAAGAAAATGGAAAGCGAGCGTAACACGTAAGTTTTATATACGTTTTATATACGCACATTTAAATGTTATTATTTTATCATTTTACGATTATTGTTATTCCAGGTCTAAAAATATAAATCAAAAGGACAGGCTGCTTTTAGTTGAATTGGTGGAGAAAAATAAACATATTATAGAATGCAAATTGACCGATACAATTTCGAATAAGAAAAAATTGGAAACTTGGGATTCAATTCGAAAGGCATACAATTCACGGCGCATTGGATCCGAGAAAAGCACGCAACAACTAAAAGTGGCCTACAAAAATATAAAGGGAAAGGTTAGGAAAGATGTGGCAAGCGAACGCTTAGATATATTTAAATGGGAGGCGGTACTTTATCTAAAACTATAGAAGAAGATCCAATATTCAGTATTGTGGGAAAAAGTATTACGCCAAACCCAAATCCCTATGACTCCAGCGCGGATCTTTTTGGCGATAAGGTTAATTATTTATATATCAAATTCAATTTTATTAAATTATAATTATTCATATTAAATGTTTCTAGGAAGAAGTAGAATACGTTAACTACGAATATTTATCCGATGAAAATCCGTTAAATAACAATGAAGAAATGCTTCATACATTTCTTCATACAGAAATGACAATGACTGAGACAACTTCAGCCTCATCTACGGCTAGTACAACCTGCACAATTCACAACAATAAGTTACCACAAACGCGAAAACGCCCTATACCTCGAAAGCCCATAGAGTCCGAGGGCGAAAAGAAATTGAGAGAGGCTCAAATAGAAGCGCTTCAGTCTCGCACCAAACTCAATGAAATTAAAATTGAATACTATAAAAAAAAGATGCAAAACCTCTAATTATATACATTCTCGTACGTATACAATTAAAACTTCTCTATGAATTTAATTTTTTATAATTTTATTAATATGTGAACTGTGAAATGAAAATATGTGATATTTGGACTAAAAAATACATGAATAAATTAATTTATTTGAAATAAAGAAATGATTTATTTAATTTAATTGAAGGCATTATCGAGAAATACGACAAAATTTCTTCTTGTAGCTCGGTAGGTCCTTTTCAATTTTGTGCCAAATTCCGACATATTTCTTCTCTTACATCGAAATTGGCTTGAGCTTCGAATTCATTTGGGTTGTCATTCCGTACTTCTGGTGGAATATTGACAATTATGTCTTCATCGACGGGAGCATTTTCCTCTTTTATTGCGATAGCAATATTGTGAAGAACTGCCGTTGCCACAATTATCGTTAAAGTATTTTGGAGCTTTAGTTGTGATGCTATGAAAAACTAATAAATAAAATATAAATGCTAGAGTAAATGATAAATAACAAAAAGCAGTACTTATTGCCAGAACCGAAAACCTTCTCTTCCACTGCCCAAAAGTTCTTTCAATTACTGCTCTGGTTGATGTAACCGCTCGATTGTATCTTTCCTGTAAAGAATTTCTTGGAATTCTGTAAGGTGTTATTAAATAACTTTTGCATCCATAGCCGGAATCACCAATGAGCAGAATATTGCCCAATTCATTCTCCTCAAATCGAGCCTTAATTTGGGAAAAATTAAAAATGGTTTGATCATGTGATGATCCAAACCACCTAAACAAGGAAACACAAAAATATTTTAGTCACTTGATTTTAATACAATATATTTAAAAAATTACCTTGCAACAATGTCTATAAATTTACCATCAGCATCACATATCGCTTGTGTGTTAATGGAAAAGTATCCTTTACGATTGCGATACAGTTCTGCCTCATCACCTCCAGGGGATTTCATTGGTATATGAGTACCATCAATGCAACCAATACAGCGAGGTATTCAAGCTTTATTATAAAAATCTTGCTGGGTTTTATTAAGTTCGTCGCCCACAGGCATTTTTATAAAATCTTTGGCTTTCCTGGCAATAGCTCTAGATACTTTGTGAATTATGTTGCCGGCCGTACTCTGTCTTATTCCTATTAAATCCCCGATCACCACTTGAAATGACCCCGTCGCAAAATACCTCAAACAAACTAAAATTTGTTGTATTGTGGTTAAAGTGTACCCGCGAAAGTCAAGTGGTTCAATGTCATTTTTTATAATGTTTTCTAAATAATGAACCCCTTCTTTAGAAAATCGAAATCGCATTTTAAATTCTTCATCGTTATCGGATTATCAATTCTTTTATGGAATATTTTTGGTCGCTTTATTCGTCGACTTATTATAATTTCGTAATCTGAATCATTAGATTCTGACTCTGACGAAGATGAATTTCAGAAATTTTCCATATCTGTTTATCACAACACAATTGAAATAAATTTTCACACGACTGATTGACACAACGATTGACGTTTTCTATTTCCGAATTTTCGAAAATAATGTAGCCACTATTTTAGCCACCGATATCCATGTATAAATCTGTGGATACAATTTTAATCCTGGATTGAATCAGTGGATTTATCCACGCTTAAAAATATGAATGGGAGGATAAATCCGCCGATTTATCTCTATCCACGTTTAAAAATACGGGCTTCAATGTTTAAACTGGAAATTAAGCCTACAATATGCTACAGTGCAGACGTTTCAATTATTTATTTACAATTTTCTTCAGGACAGAAAACAACTATGAACATAAGATAAATTTACTACAAAACCAATCTTCACAAAAAACTTAAAACTTACAATAATTACAAAGTCATATTTTTACAAAAATGTTAACAAATAGATATAAAATTAAAAACTTAATATAAATCAAAATATTTTGTATATTGTATTGTAAACACAGAAAAAAGAATTGGAAATGAATTGAAGTATTTTTTTGTATTTAGAAAAGACATGTTGATACATTAAGGCTAAAGAATTTAAGTAGAAATATGTTGAAAATTAAAAAACGCTAGTTATTAAATGTAATAAAATGATAACAAAAATAATGTTTAGATACAATTAAGTAAGATAGTTTTAAGTACAAAATGGATTCAGTTAAAACTGTTTTATCAAAATTAAAATATGAGTCTATATTTAAATCCATAAAAAGCATAAATATGAAATATTGTTAATCAACTGATTGTACATAATTTGTAAGTAAGCGCAATCCGATTGTTTATTTATGCTTTCGGGATTCTTTTTAGTGTGTAACATTTCTCACACACGTCTAATTGAAGGATTTTTTTCTTACTCTAGTATCTTAACATTATCCAAAACCACGTCATGCTTAGTAGTATACAAATGTGTAGTGTAGACAAAGCACTTGCAACTTCAACATTAAGTTTACCTTTAGCTATGTTACCGCGGACTCAAAGTACTCCATAAAACAAGATTTGGAACTGCAAATAAATTTGGTTATTGAAAGAGAACTCAGAATTTTGAAAAATTAACATCATTGAACTAATAAATTCTGTTTTATTTAGTTTAAGCCCGGAATTTATTTTAATTTTGACCCATTTATTTTGCTTTGGTTTGCATTGTGTGTTTTAATCCAAATAGCAACAGGGTGAATTCGAATAGGCCAAATTGTGTGGTAATACCAGTTGTGTGAATGCCGTCAGGAGCAATTGTAATGAGATGTTTTGCTCTGACGAGATCGATTTTTGTGAAAATTGCATGGCCAAACTTTGTATTTAGGGGACAGGATAACGTGCCCCACATTGTCCTACTTCTTCACCATGTGCAAGCATTGCACAATGGCAAAGCAAGTGTCGAGCATTATCTCGGTTGATATGAAACAAGTCTTAAGGTTGGGTTTCCAGAATGCTGGTAGCCGCGTCAAATGTATTGACGTGGTTAATTCAGACTTAGCTTGCACGTGTTGCTGGCGGTTTCGTCATCATGTACCTCGTTTTGTTGTCACCGTTATTTGCGATGTTGTTGATGACACAAATACATCAAAAGTGTAAATTGAACACATGGTTTTTGGTTGCTATTGCCTTGAATTTGGTTTGATTTTTGTATCTAGAAGAAACATACGATCACACATACATCAAAATTGGAATAACGGTAAAAACGGTTATTGTATTATTGAAAAAATTGTTTTTAATCTATTTGAGTTAATTTGTTGCCTCAGACTTTATTCAGTTGTAGCTTGATTTTACAATTGTAAAATTTAGTGTAGAAGTATGAAATACAGCAATTCAAATCGTAATCTAACTCATAATGAAATGAGCAAGCAGATGATGCTCGTCATTTTAATGTTTCCCGTAGCGTTATGTGCAGGTTATGGCAACAGCAATGTATAACTGGGAGCCCGTACATTTAATTTTATGTTTACCGACGCATCGTACTAAAATGTACTAAACTTTCAATCAGCGCACTATAGGGCTGATGTACACTTCATCTTTATCGTTTATGTGTTGCACGATTACTCGTATGTTGTTGATTAGTTCGACTTCTGATTTACCTCTTTCTCTTTGCATTGGTGTATTTAAATATTGATTGTTACGGATGGGCCTTACGGTCTTTTTTTTAAATCATTAGTAAAATGGCCACCGTTGTGGAATAGTACTTTAAATTACAAATCAAGGTAATATTTAAAATAATTTAGTTGTGAATTGTGCAAATAACTAAATTGAATGGTATAATTAATCGTGTAGTAACTAGTGGCAATTAGTGATTAACGCCGAATATTTTGGATATACATCGCCGGTTACGTATACCGAAAACTAAGACCGTTTAGCAGGTTACATACTTGGATAATCATATTTTCGAATATGCAAAAGCTTTATTTTGAAGGTAAATTTTATTTTTTGTTTGTAATTCTATAAATACCAGTATTCATGAAACGTTTGGCGTTCAATGTAATTAAAATTTCGCAATTATACCTATTTACGATTCATTTATATGATATGTATGCATTGAGTACTAACAGCTTTTCATTTTTCCGTGATTCTACAGAAATCGTGAATAAAGAAACATTCGGTTTTCCAAACTCAATTTATGGGATTGCCGCCAAGCTCGATTAGAATATACCGGTAAGCGTTTATTAAAATTATCTACTGGTGCAATTCCACGGCATATTTGCAAGGGTACGTTATAAATTACATCTTAAACAAGAGCATAGTGCATGTATCTATGCTACAACAGTCCTTTGTCATCGAGAAACGTTAAATTCATCTTGCTAGACAACAACAAAATCGCATAAATAAATTCAGATATTTATTGATCAATTATTATAATAAAACAACACTGTTATAATAAATATTCATTGATATTGAAAGATTAGTAGTTAGAAAAAAAAAATATGAATTCCCTTAAATTATGTATCTTTGCTTGGGCCATGGTTCTAAATTCTCCATTTATTATGCATGCGTAAAACTTAGTTATTTATTATATTTATTTAATCATATTATATTTATATATTAATCAATTTATTTATGAAACTATATTTAGTCATATTTATTTATTTAATATTCAAACTATGTACATATTATATACAACTTATTTATTAAATTATTTATATACCAAATTTAGTTATATATATTTATCAAATTATTAATATACTTATTGATTTACCTATTTATTTTATTTGGTTAATAAAACTTATGTTAAGCGTTGATTGAAAGAAAATTCCTAAATCTTATTATTCTAATATTTTTTAGATAACAATTTTATTTTCCTGCAATAAGTGATCATGTGTTTTGCCGGGATCCATATTTTTGTAGAAACTAGTGTTATGAGTTTTTTTTATGTATTTATTTATTACAACTGATTTACAAATCATCTAGTAATTTATCGTTCATAATTCTTGTTTGGAGGGTTGTAGCCTTTTGGCTAGTCCCCTCTACAATTTTATTATATTTTTAGTCGATCCTGATTGGATCTTGTAGATCATGCGGTTTCTCCCTTCGCAGCCGTCTTACTAGGTTTGAATCATCCAACATACGACGTATCTCAGCATTTTGGTGTAAACTAATACGTTGCATGTGTTCTCTCGCGTGTTTGCTTATTTCTTCACTAACGAAATCCATCTTCAGATCTCTATGGAGCTTGTCATTTCTTATGTACCACGGTGCATTCACTATTCCACGAAGGACTTTGCTTTGGAATGACTGGATGATATTGACATTGGTTTTCTTTGTACAGCCCCACAGCTGAAAACCGTAAGTCCACACAGGTCTTAGGATTTGCCGGTATAGTAGCAATTTATTATGTAGAGTTAGCTCAGAATTTCTTCCTAAGAGCCAATCCATCTTTCTGTATTTGATGTTTAACTCTTCTTTTTTCTTTTTCACATGCTCTTTCCATTTTAGTTTCGCGTCCAGAGTTATGCCTAGATATTTTGCCGTATTTGCATAGGAAATTTGCTGGGAGTTCAGTTCTACTGGTATCCAGTTGACCTGCTTGTTGGTAAAGTTTACGTGAACAGATTTTGTTTCATTAAGTTTTATTCGCCATCTCTTGGTCCAGGTACTGACAATATTAGTAGCTCTTTGCAATTTGCTTGTAGATTCTTCTATGCAATTAGCAACTGCTAAGATGGCCGTATCATCCGCAAACATCGCTATGTTAGTATTCTCTATCGTTGGCAGGTCCGAGGTGTATATAACATATAAAGTTGGTCCCAGAACGCTACCTTGTGGTACCCCTGCTGATATTTTCTTTATTTCTCAGTATTCGCCATCTAATTTAAGTCGAAAGTGTCGGGTAGATATGTAAGATTTTAGAATTTCATAAAACTGCTTTGGTAAGTCTCTTTGTAATTTATATTCCAAACCTTTATGCCGTACTCTGTCAAAGGCCTGTGCTACATCCAAGAAGACGTTTGAATATACTTTCTTTTTTTCAAGTACGTCTTCAATTATGTTTGTAATTCGGTGTACTTGTTCTATTGTTGAATGATTTTCTCTGAAGCCAGATTGATGTGGAGGAACAAGATTTCTTTCTGCTATTATTGGTTTTAGTCTCTTTAGGAGTAGTTTCTCGAATAATTTTGAAATTATTGTGAGTAAGGAAATCGGCCTATACGAATTTTTGTCATTAAGTGGTTTGTTTGGTTTAGGTATTATAATTACTTCTGCTACTTTCCATTGACTTGGAACGTGTTGAAGTCTGAACACTGCATTAATTATTTGGAGTAGTTTACGTAGACCTTTTTCAGGAAGAGCTTTTATTATTTGTCCTGTAATTAAGTCATATCCTGGAGATTTCTTTGTATTTAGGTTGAGATTGATTTCCTCTTTTAATTCTTGTAGTGTGACAGGAGATATATTGCAGTTATCCATTTTATATACTGGTGGTATGTTTTCCTCTGCAGTTTGTCTAGGTAGTGGCTGGAACGTGTTCTCGAGGTGTGTTGCAAACAACGAAGCTTTTTGCTTTGCACTTATAGCCCATGTGCCATCTTCATTTTTCACTGGTGGAATTTGTAGTTTAGGTGGTTTTAAACTTTTTGTCGCTTTCCAAAGGGCATACTCGGTATCTTTTTCCCCAGTAAGGCCACTCAAGTATTTAATGGATTCGTTTTTGATTTCTTTAATTAGCACCTTTAGTTTATTGGATAAAAAATTAAGAGTTGTTTTATATTCTGGCGCTCAACTTCTTTGCCAGGCCTTTCTTGCTTTTCGTTTTGCTGCAACCAGTTCCCTAACTACTAGAGGATAAATAGCATTTCGGCGCATTTCCTTTGAACTTTAGGGGATACTACTCTACGCCGCTTCTTGTATACTGTTGAGTTGTTCTAGTTCTTCTTCTAGCTCTATCGGGTTTTTAATTGGCACCTGAAGATCAATATTATCCTCAACAAGTTTCTGGAATTTCTCCCAGCAGGTTTTTTTGTTCGTTAGCGAAGGTGGACTGGTTTTTTAAATAATCTGATACCGGTAAAATTTATGAGCATTTAAAACCTCGGTAGTTCAGTTCGTAGAGGTTGAAATTTGGTCGTAGTTCTTGCTCTTGATACTCGGCATCAATAAATTTGAGTTAGCTGACACGATATGACATTCACACAAACCAAAAAAAATTTAGCGAATCATAATTTTAAGATCCACACAAAAAAAAATATATTAAGAAAAATTAAAAATTAACCATTTAAAAAAAAAATATCACAAATTATGAACTTGCTTACAATCGCCAAAAAAAATTAACTGAGATAGCCATACCCTCCACCATACAAACTGCTTGGTACATCGTATCAGCTCTAGCTTATTATTGTTGTTGTACGTAATATTGGTTGATGTATATTAGAATATGTTGCAGCAAAAATTGGTGCGAATACTTATTCAAACAATCAAGGCCCCTGTCTTGATTATAATGTCGCCTCTCATAAATCCAAAACACCCAAATTTGTTAATAAATTCACTTTGATTAACTATATGGTAACTCGTTTTTTTCTAGTTTTTTTTTTTTTTAAATCTTTTATAATTGTTTTTATCTCAATATGTACATTAATATATAAAAATATATACAATTTATTATTTATTTATAATAAAAAAAATTACCAAATTCATAATTTATAAAATTTTTAATTAATTATTTATATTTTATTTATTGCACATAAAAAAAACTCACTAAACTTCAAATATAACTAACTAAATATATTTCGTCTCATTCCATAGACATTGCAAATTAAAATTTATTAAAAATTGAATTTTTCTATTTTTTATCAAAATGTATCTTTCTTATTCAACTCCCAAAAACGAACCCCCCCCCAAAAAAAACAAAACAATTTTTCATCCTTCCCGAAAATTTTGTTATGTCCAGATAGTTAGATTATAATCAAAAAAATTCATCGCTAACTTAATTTTATAGAAAATGCAAAGTAAATTAAAACAAAAAATTTTTAAACTGATTAAAAAAAAACAGTGACAATATTTATATTGTAACAAATCGTTGCACTGATTGTCATAATAACAGGCGTATGATCCGACATAATCCCCTCGCTGCTTTCTAGGTATATGTAGTTTTCGTCTATACCTTTGGTGATAAAGAAGTCAATGATATCGGGTATTTTGTTTCTATCCGTAGGCCAATAAGTTGGTTGATCTCCAGAATGAAAATCGCAATTGCATAGTCTTCCTGCTGCAAACAGCTCTCTTCCTTTTTTAGAGGTTACTCTTGATCCCCAGTAGGTGTTTTTTGCATTAAAATCACCTCCGATTATGAAACTTGATCCAAGTGATTTAAATAACGTGCAATAGTCTTGTTTAATTAAATTATATCTTGGGGGCAATATATTGACGATACACTATATTCTTTGTTGTTATTTATAAATACTTTTAAGGTGACTACTTGCATAAATTCCTCTTCAATTTTAAGATCTATAAAGTGTTTGATGTTTTCTTTTATAACCACCGACGATCCTCCCCTTGCCCTTCCTGCTGGATGAATGGCGTGGTAACAATTGTATCCATATATTTTAAGATATGAAGTTGAAGTAAAATGGGTTTCCGATACTAGGCATATATCTATTTTTTCAGTATTTAGGAAAATTTCTAATTCTGGAATATGTTGCATTAGCCCATTTGCATTCCAGGTTACTATTCTTAATGTTTTATTTGTTGTTGTTTGCATCATTTTAATAGAGCATGGATTTCATTTCATTTAGAGAGTCTTGCTTATCTAACCTGTTGCTTAGAGCTTGAAGGCATTTCTCTTGTTTAGCTAGACGAATGTTAAGAGCTTCCATGCTTCTTAGTATCTTTTGGAGCACTACTGTACCTTCAGTAGTGTGCTCCGAAATAATTGGTTTTGTCATGACTACTTGCGGTACAGTTTTGGTTTTGGTTCTCCCGTTTTACTAGCATGAGGTTTAGGTTCCTCTTTGGTGGAAGTTTGATAATTTTTTACCGATACTCCTGGACTTTGTTTTCGCGTTTTATTTCTTATTCGTTGTAGCTCCTTAGCTATTTCACATCCCCGGCAGTTTGCGGGATGTGACTTATTGCAATTGACACATTTTGCAGCAATATTTTTACTAACCGGGCATACCTGGGCATGATGCTTTCCGGCACATTTCACGCATCTAATTTCTCTTTGGCAATATTTCTGCGTATGATTAAAACCTTGACATTTTTTGCACTGCGGTATTAATCCGTTATTCTTTTTCAATGGCTCTATTTTAACTCTCATGCTAAGTATTGCCTTGATATTATACACATCTTCCACTTTTTGTTTGTTATTAAAAGTGAGCATAAATAGTGGAAGCCCTCATTTGTTAACTTGAACTCCTTGTTCAGTTTCGATTTTTTCTTTCTTAATAATGTTTACGGCATTTTCTATTTGATAACCCTTTTGCTTGAGATAATCAATAATTTCCTCTTTTGCACAGGTTGGGTGAAGACCTCTAGCCATAACTTTAATTGGGCGATCATTCTTATCCTCATAGGTAAACCACTGATGCCCCTCGGAATTAAGCTTTGTAGCCAAAGCTCTATAAGTTTCAGAGTCTACAACATTAATTTTCCAGACGCCGTTATTTAGAGATACGAGTTTGTACTTGGCTATCGTAATGGATTTCATAATCGATTGTATACTGGAGAAATTTGATATCCCGACGACATTTATTGGTGGAGGTGATTTTTCTTTCGGTTTAGCTGGTTGTTGTTCTAGAGCTAGTTGTTTCTTGATGATTAACTGATTTCTGGCAACCTCTTTTGAAGTTGATGGTAAAGTCTCCGCCATTTCTGGTGAGTGTTGCGCTTTCCTTTTCTTACTTGGTCTTTTATTCCGGTTCAACATCCAATTTGTTTCTCTTTCTAATTCTTCTTCATCCGTATGGAATGAATTAATGCCATCATCGACTGTTGGGCTAGGTGTCGTCCCAAGTTCAACTGCTTTTTTGAGTTGTTCATTTTCTTTCTTTAAAATTGTAAATTCTTCTTTCAATTTAGTAGTAAATTCTTTTATTTCTCTTAGTTGTTCACGGAGTTCGGCATTTTCCTTCTCGTACTGAAATATATTTCCAGTTTAAGATCTTGGTGATCTTGATAATTTGGAACTTCGTCCAAATGGGTTAAACATTGATTGGCCTACCCCAGAATCTGTTGGGCCTGCCTCCGAAGAGTGTGGATTTGGCAGCATATCTGCTGCTGTACCTCCTGGGGTATTACATTCCGTATTTGTTGTATTCATTGTTTGTTTTAGCCAATTTATACCATTGGCATTTGGTCCTCAGTAGCACTTTGCTACTGTCGAAGCAGTACCCGCCCCCTGCGAGAAGGACGCGGCTACCTTGGTGTTACCTAGGTGTACACAGAGACAGCCGAAGCCCTCTAAGTACCCTAGGCTGAGGGGCTAGTTATTATGAGTTATTATGAGTGATTAAAGAAACAAATATCGGTATAATGATTTAAGTTTAACCATACGAAGAGTACACCATTTTAATGGCGTACAAGCGGTAGGGTGGGCGTAGAAGAACACTAAACAGTGCCAATGAGTTTTAATTGTGATAAACATTTTGGTGATACATTTTTTTTGTGAAAAATTTCTCAAATGATATTCATGTCATGAACTTTATACATATATACAGCACTTTCTAGCTCCTGTGGTTAGTGGAAGGGTCCCCCCCCCCCCCCAACGGACTGCTATCTAGCCGGCAATGTGCTGTATCCACTTAACAAAACTAACAGGAGATTCTGTTAACGAACGTTGTACAACTCTAGCCTCTCTGTTTTTGCTGCAAGGATTAAATTTTGAAGCAGTTCGTTACACCTACTTTAAGTGCCCGACAGTTACAATTACGCTTGTGGACAGCTGAAAACATTTGTGTTAGTGACCAAATCATCAGGAATAGACTACACAAAAACAATCTCCACGCTCGCCGCCCGTTGAGATGTCCACCGGTTCGACATGAAAATCAAGAGCTATGATTGGTGCAAAAATGATAGAAATAGGACAGAAGGGCAATGGTCCAAAGGCTTGTTTACTGATGGGTCAAGATTCCGATTTCACCCAGATACTATAAGAACAAGAATATGGAGACAACATCCGCAGAAGCGGAGTTGTGCAAGAATGGTCTGGGCTGGAATTATGAGTTAGGGAACTGATCCGGATGAACATAACCAACATGAGTTCTGCTTCTTTGACTTGCCTCTCAAGAATCATTTTTGCATTGTTTAATGGTGTACCTTTGCTAGCTTCCAAATTTTTGGTATGTGTTAAATTGATATCGTGTCGAACAAGATGAGACCTTATATTAGTAATTTTAGTATCACATACCTTGCAAAATGCGGAACCAGCTTTATTTTCAAGCCATTTAAACTCATCCAGCCACTGATATCTGAACGTGAGTACACGCTTTATTTTTGTAGACGATATTTTTTCATCATTAGCACCACTGTTGCCACTGGAGTCGGATTCAGTCAGGTTCGATTTAGTAATTTGTGCATCATGTTCTTGTCAATCATACGAAGTTGGTCTAAAAAGAATTGATAAGTTTGAGAAGATTTTTAAAGCCAAGGTTAGTAAACTTTATTATGCAAGTTATATATGGGTTTACTTACGAAATAACCGATGAAATCGAACTTTTTCCAGAATTTTGGCTTTTTGCTTTCGAATTGTTGAGTTTTCCCGTTCGGGGGCCCTCGGTATCGCGGCTCTTCTTATTTTTATTCACTTGTTTCGCAAGCGTAACAGCTTTATTCGGTTTGCTATGAGCAGGAATCTATCGCTTAAAGCTCTTCGTTAATCCTTTTCTTATATCAATTTTATCACTATCACTGAAAGTTTAATACAATTATATTAATTTTAATGTTTAATTCTAAATATTAAGTAGTTTCATTTAAATTTTTTAGGTAGACAACTTTGTTTATAACTTAACTTTGATTATCATGTCGAGAGGTTGTATTGGTTTTTTCTATATTTTTAATTTTGACTTGTTTTTGTTGTAATACACTAAAATTAAAAAATTTCAATTGACCCGGAACTCAAGGAAAAGCCCAAATGTGGTCGCATGTAATAGTTTTAGGAAGGGAAGCTTAATAGTTATTCCAACACAGTGAAAGTAGAATTAGGCGTAAGTTAATGCATAAATGTCTGTGTGATCACAACCAATACCGACCATTCTACAATTCTGTTGGGTAACATTAACACAACATCAGATATTGGACCGGATTCTAAAATAATAGGAATAAAAATAAAATGCAAAGAAAACATTACGAAGGATTTGGTAGAAGAAAACCGCACACCTCATTATAAATGAGCTTTTAACGCTCAAAATGGGGTGCGCAGGTTGTAAAATTTTTGGAACGTTTAATTAAATAAATAAAACGAGATCTTTAATTAATTAAATAAATAAATACATTGGTTTTGGAGGTATTTATGACGGTGCATTCTTCATTTCTCTTGCGCGCGATTTCACAGACAGAAAAAAATATAAAAACAAAAATCAAGAAATATTATAGGTATAAAAATTTAAACCCATGCAACAAAACGTTTTCAGCAATTTATTCAGCGCGAAGTGCAAATGGAATGCTATTTAACGCACAAACATAAAGAAAATTAAAAAAATTCAATTTTGGAAATTGTATCCAGCATAATAAAATGTAACCAAAATAGTACGCTCCGTATCCATCTATCCAAATCTTAAATTTAATAACAAAATGTATAAAATGAATACAATTGTATCCAAAATGGTAACACTGCGTCTGACTCCACCCATCATGTTTTGATCTTCGTATGTTTTTTAAATAGATGATCGGTTAGTTTTTTTAATAAAACGCACGTGTTAGAAAGATATAGAATTATAACACCTTCTCTTTCGCCCAAATCTGCAACAACAATGCTGAAAAAATCAAATTATTTTCTACGTGGAGGAAACGTGGGAGGATTGGAGAATTGTCCATTTATAAAGAATTGTGTAGTCCGTTGAGAAATAATTGTGCGGAGTTTCTTATAGTAGCTTGATTCCATTGGCGTTAGCAAAGTACTTGCACGTACTTATGAGTAAATGTTTTACCAATTTGTTTTTTAATATGTTTTTCATCTTTTTCACGTTGATCTATCCTTTCAATTTTCGTTTTGCTAGTTTCACTTACATATAGCAACTATCACAATTTTGTAACGAATCTCTCCGTTGCAGATATTTGGGTAGAGGTTGCTGGGCGGTGCTACCTAGCTCGGCTATAGCTCCGGGGGTTGGTCGTGGGGAATTCCAGCAACATACCGCAAATCTCAAATACACCGCAGGGATTGCACCGGATCACTATTTATACTTACACGGAACTCACCTTCTACCCAACATCACCAGTATTTTATAGTTCACTCATTCATTTTTTTAGCACTTATTTTTCTTCTTTAACACTTAACTCACCACAGCACAACAAAACTAATATCGCGAAAACGGAAGGGTGGAAAACTTTGAAGCTTAACCCACTCGAAAAGGAAATTAATGAAATTATCTCAAAACTAAATTGTTGTTACCCATTTTGGATAACAGGTTTTCTATTTCACAAGCAAAAAAATTGAATAGCAACAAAATGGGTTTGAACTTAATAAACTTAACTACCAAATACTTGATACCAAATAAGTAAATATATATATATACATACAATTAAGAAAAATGTGAATAATCAAAAATTGACCTTCAATTAAAGTGATGCGTGGATCCTCCGATAGACAGGTATAATCTCGAACAGCTGAGGCGATGTTTAGTAATGCCGGTTTAGATATGCCGGTATATTTAATTTCGTCCATGTATTTATTTTCGTTTATTTCTCACTTATGAGTCCATTTCTTAAGTATTATAGATTTTTTTTTGTTCTAGTTTGCGTTTATGTACGTCACTTTAGTATTATATTTTTTTGTCCTTTTTTGGTGATTTCTTAGACACCCAAATGAACTTATAAATCCTTTGTTTTTTTTGTCTTAACCTAAATTAATCTTAGATATAATGACTAATGGCTAATTAACAAAACCTATGGGCGCACAATTTAATTTTACGATTAACAATGGTCGATTTTTTTTTGTTTTGTTTTGTAATCTTTGTTTTGACCAAGAAAAAAAACGGTTCACTTCACCAACTTTTTCACCTTTTTATTTTTCTAACACTCGATCACGATCACCATATGGTTTCGAAAGTTTCAATTTTATGCCCACACAAGGCGTCAACACTCACTCAGGTTCACTCTGAATTAGGCAGCTCGAGCACCATTAATAATGCGATCCGCGATCCTCACGCGGAATTTATATATTTTTTTTTCTACAGGGATTCTTCCGCCCGAAAGTGAATTACCGTATATTACTGTACGTTTCGAGCACCAACTTATAAGAACCTCACAAATTTTTAATACTGAACTGTTTTATGGTTTATCACAGTTAACCATCAAAAATTTTTCACAAACCATCAAATTTTTTGGTCAGCCGACGCTGGCGTCGTTACAATTTTTACAAAAAACTTTGTTAGCTGTACATAAATTTTCAGAATTAATTTTTAATGTTTTGGTATTTTTTTTTGTTAATTTTGGTATGTATGGTAAACTTCCGTGTTTAAATTGGTTGTTGTTTTTTTTTATTTGTGTATAATGTTTTAATCAAAAGTTTTTTAATTGACTTTAATTAATTCTTGTAGAGGTATTGTTCCTAAATTCGATATCTGTAAGATAAATTGCCCTTTTAAAAAGTGCTTGAGTAATATTTTTCTTCATTCTTTATGGATGAATTGATTTACAATTTAGAAGAGAATATACCATTCTGGTTTAATTTTGTTATTTATTCTAAATAATTTAATATCCATAAATTAAAGAGATTTATTATTTTCTTTTTCTATGGTAAATTTTAATTTGTTGTGAATGAAAAAAAATTAATTGAACAGTAATTGTAACTTTTCAACATTATCTTCATCAGTGGAAAAATAATATCATCAACATATTTATAAATAAATAACGGTTGTTTTTCTTATAAATTCAATTTATTATTAAATAATTATTCTAAAAGTATATCGACGCAGAGATGACGCAAAATTGAGCGCAATAAAAAATATGAAAAAAACGTCAGATAAGAAATCCATACACTGATTCATAAATCGTTGTATAGATTTCTTGTCTGTCGGTTTTGCATATTTTTCATTGTATTCACTTTTTGGTTATCTTTCCTAATGCCATCTTTCGTGAAAATATGACGCAATGAACTTTGCTCAAATTTACACTCATAACATCTCTTAATAAGCCTTCATGCTCGTCATCGTTTTTGGCCCAAATTAGTATTTCACCTAAATAACATTCGATATTAAGTATTCCTTGAATAATGTCCTTAAATTTATATAATTATGGTTATTAGGCTTATTCAATTTTTTATATTCCAATATTTTATCAGGAATTTAAGCCTATAATAAAATACACTTTTACGGTGCCGACGTTTCAATTGTTTATTTACTATTATCTTCAGGGCGTACAAAAACAATTATAAACGCAACTAATATTTACAAAAAGTTAAAAAATAGATGTAAACTTAAAAAATTAATATAAATTAAGTATTCGTATTGTAAACCGAAAAAAATTGTAAAACTGAATATAATATATTACTATTTGTATTTATATATCAGTTAAATATAATTATTATTCCATGTGACATTCGATTAAAACAAAATATCCCTATAAGAGTGTTGAATGTAGTTTATAAGGAACTTACTTTTGCCTAATATACTAAATATTTTTGCATTACTTAATATAGCTCTAATTTGTGCAAACGTTGGCATTTGAAAGTGTTGCCGTTGAATGCATTCATTGAGAACTTGCGGAACTAAACATATTTTCGGAGTTTCACCATCTTTTTTGATTAATACCAATTGGCTTATTAATTCTGCATCTCATTTACTTCTCTTATAATTCCATCATTTTCCAATTTACTCAGCTCTTTAAAGAATTAGTTACGTATTATAAAATAATGTCTCGAGGAGACATTATTTTTGCAACATAGGCTGATTTATAATCTATGTTTAAAATATGGTAAATTTAAAATTCTAATAGTAACATGACGACAATAATATAAACGATAAATGATCGACGGATTTTATTATAATAAATTTTATTGTAATGGTTGTAATGGTATCCTAATGACAAATTCTATTTCTTGTTTAACGTCCGCTTTTATTTATTTTAGAATAAATTTAATTAGAAATAATAATAATATTTTAATAGGAGTTCATAGGAGGGTAACTAATTTGAAAATATTTAAGAAAGTTGTCGAAGCATCAATTTATATATTATTTCTAATTTGGTAGTGCATTTCAACGATAAGCTGCAATAATGAAATTCAATTTAACGTTATAAATCCACATTATTTATAAATATGTCAGCTCTTTGATTTATGAACATATTATATTTTTCTCCCTATGCTTTCGAGTGATTGTTACGTTCTTAATCATAACGATTTGTGTTGGAAGTTGTAATGCAGAAGTTTGTAAATTTTTCATTAATAATAAACATCGAAATCTTTTCCTACTTCTAACTTTGAATGATTATAAAATTTTATTTTGTCTGTATTTAATAAACTTTAAGAGAATTGAAGTTTCTAACTTGTTTGATCATTAAATCACGTCATTATACATTTCCTAAACGGTTTTCTTATTCTTACAGTACGCTATTTAATGTTGTGATTATGTAATATAGTTTACATGAGAATTTAAATTATTTTGTTGGCTTTTTACAATTAATATATCCGAATTTTGGCTAATGGAATATGGAGAATGTTTTTGTGGATTTATTTGCTTTGTATTTATTATTAGATGTTTGCTACAATATATTGTAGGTGTTAAACATAAACAACTTTCTATGTTTGATATCCCGATCTCATCAAATCTAACTATGTCGGTATACGATGTAGTATATTTTATTTTAAAAATAATTATAATTAAAAATAATTTTTTTCATAAATAAAACAGACACTAACGTAATATTTGAAATACATCGTTAATCCGTATATTTCCATAAGCAAATCAAATCGGATCTTGTTTACTTGTTCTTCGTTTCTTTTTCGAATTTGTTTCAAAATGTTATTCCATTTGCAGTGTGGGGTACCATAAACTTCCGGTAAGCAGGTACGGGTAAAAACTGAATCTGATATCAAGCTTCCATTTTTAAGACACAGCATCGGTTCATGATTTTTTTCCATTGTCTCGCATGATCCGTTTTGAGATTCAGGTATCAACTTTTGTTTTGTTTTGTTTTATTATCAATTTGGCGGACACCTGTTGCTTCCCGGTATTATATAATTTGTTGTGAGTATTAATGTTTTTTAAATGAAAATAGTTATGGTGTGTTCTTAAAACTTTGTGTTTCTTCCAAATGTCTGTAAGTTCTTTAGATTCTGATATAAATGTCCTATTTCACTATTTTATTTTGATTTGAAATAATCGCAAAAGGATTGTCTTCCTTTTTATTTTTTAGTATTTAATTTTTGCAATCTGGGGCCGAAGCACTCTCAACTATTTTGCTTTTCACGTGGTTTCCTTACACAGGTCTGCCAAAAAATGAATGTTAACATCTCATATTTTTAATAAGATAAGGGCAGTATAACTGGACTCTTGTAAATTTGAAAGTTCGCGTTACTTCTTTTGAACTGGTTATAAATTTGTATCAGAAACTTAAATATTCTACTATATCCATACCATTAAAAGTAACCATTATTGAACTTATTAGGGCAACGCTAAAATGATATGATATGATATGATATAATAGAGGCGTACAGGCCAGCCATAACGGGGATCCTAGGTACGTTACCATAATCCTGAAATATCAACAATCAAATAACAAATTATATCTGAATGCGAATAATATTTCAGCATCATGCGGGCCCAGGCCCTGCCTGCATTCTTAACAGATAAGGTTAGTTAGGAAAGGATGTTAGTCACAGAAACAACTAGGGCGAACCGCAGCAAAGTCATTTTCTAACTACTTAAATATATTAGAATGTTAGTCTCAATTAAATTCACACTCTAGATTAGAGTTTGTTAGTTAATTAATGTAAGTTAGTTGTGTTTGAGGTAAAGGATACTAATATTCATCATATGTATTCGGCATCAGTCCTACTAGACTGGTTAGGTTATTTAATTCACATCTATGGGTCATCTCATCATATACTGCTTGTAACCTTATTTTGCCCTATCTTCCCATCCAACACCATCTAACCGAGGGACTTCACGTTCGTAATGACACGGCAGTATTATCATACGTATGATGACCTAAATATTTCGTCAATAATGTCAAAATAAAAAAAATTAGATTCGGGTTTGTCATTCAAACGTATTAGGGCAACGCTAAAATCTGTTAAAATGGCATCAATAGTTGGCCTCTTTCTGAAGGAAAATTTTAAAAACTCGAAGCCGTCCCGATGACTTATTTTAAATACTAATAAAATTGCTATATGAGCTTAAAACACATTTTTTATTTAAATTATTTTATTTTACTCATTTAATAAATGTTTTAAGTTTTTACGAAGTTATCCCATCAGGTTTTAATATAGGGTTTTCCATTAGGAATGATATGATTTTTAGGTGACGTTTTGGCCATTTGTAATATGTCATGACCTGTCATTTTTTGTTTCATTGTATTCAGTAATGTGTACAATTTCATCATGGTGAGATATACGCAAGGACAACGTTTACAAATTGCAATTACAAACTATAACGATTTTTTTTAAGAAAATCGTCTTCTCCGATGAGGCTTACTTTCATCTGAGTGGTGCGGTAAATAAACAAAACTGTCGATTCTGGTGCGAAGAAAATCCATAAATTATTCATGAAAAACCATTACATTCACCTAAATTGACAGTTTGGTGTGGTTTTTGGTCTGGTGTAATCATCGGTCCGTATTTTTTTTCGAAATGAAACTGGTAACACCGTTACTGTCAATGGAGATCGGTATAGATCGATGATAACCAACTTTTTAAAGCCAAAATTGGAAGAAGTTGATCTTGACAACATTTGGTTCCAACAAGACGGGGCTACGTGCCACACAGCAAGTGCAACAATTGAATTATTGCGAGAAAAGTTTAGATCATATCACTCTTATTGGAAATTCCTATAGAAATTTTATATGACGTGAATACAATTAATAAGTACCAACAAAACATGATAATAACCTAAATTTAACTACTATTATACTAACTATATTACCTATAACAGTGAAAGATCCAATAAAAAAAATAAACAACAAAATTTAAATGTTTAATTCAAAGATGAGAAATTCTTTTCACGAAACAAAACTGGTGTTTTAGAATTTTTAATTACACAATTCAAGGAGTTCCATGTGAATACTCCCCTAACAAAAAACGAGGAATTCATAAGCCTACACCTGTTAATAGCAGGCACCAAGCTATTGTTGCGGCGATTGCAAGAGGTTGTTAATTTGTCGAGGATATAACAAGGTTGTTGACATTTCAGAAACTTAAAAATGTACAAACATACTCTGAATTCGTAAAACTGCTCCAAAGAACAGCCCAGTAATGAATCAGTGAGATGGAAGATTTGGTTGTATTTCCTTAAGTCAAACATATATCTTAAACATGAATTAAATATAGACTGAAGTTCAGTGAGATACTTTTTTTTTAATTCAAACAAAACAACGTCACCATATAAAAGATGTGGAAGCACATACGATTTAATAACTTGGATTCTTGTTTTAGAGTCGAAGCATCTAGTAGTAGACCACAACATTCTCAACAATAACACAACCCTGCGGCACACAGCATCAATATGATACTTCCAACACGTGGCTTTATCAAAAATTAAGCCCAAATTACAAACAGCATCGGAGTAATCAACATCTCATCCATTAGCATGAATTTTAGGGAAATGGTTCGTATTACGATTTGTAGAAGATATAATGATGCTTTGCGTTTTACCACAGTTCAAATCCAAATTATTATTTATTGACCACTGTGCTATCAGTTCGATATCTAAATTGACCGTAGTGATGGAATTCAAGATCTCCGTAGGGCGACAGTATTTGTAGATTTGAAAGTCATTAGCAAATAAGTGATATTTACTATTGGAAATTATGGACGGCAGATAGTTTATGTACATCATAAATAGAAATGGTCCTAAGACTGAGCCTTGAGGCACACCCCGATTAGTACTACAAATATCTGACACACCAGTATGTGTCCTTACTGATTGAGAGCGATCCAGCAGATAAGACAAGATTAAGCGACAAGCCGACACCGTGAATTTAAAACAAGATTGCAATTTTTTAATCAAAATTGAGTGATTAATTTTGTCGAATACTTTGCTGAAATCTAACAATACAAGGATACATATCATACCTTTGTCAATAGCACGGCGGATATCATCATTGATATGAAGTAAAGCAGTACTAGTACTGTGGTTAAGTCTGTAGACTGATTGAAATGAAATGTCGAAAATAGTTTGCTGGATTCGACAAACAACAAAACAACAAAATTTGTGATTGGAGTATCTTTTCAAATACTTTAGACAACGCCGGCAACAAACTAATAGGCCGCAAATCAGATAAACTAGTCGGCATCTTCTTTTTAGGAATAGGTGCAATTATTGAATGTTTCCACTCAGATGGAAAAATAGAAAACGTTATTAGAGTATTAAATACATGCAGTATATGACAGCCAATGCGGTGCAAGAGCAACTTCAGGAATTTTATAGGTATTTCATCGATACCAGTTGCATTGGATTTAATCGAGTTAAAAGCATCCATACACCCAGCAAAATCAATATTTCTAAAGCTGAAGATTCCCTCAGCATCAGAAGTATTAATAAGATTATTCGTAATATTGGTGTCAGACAGTGCAGGGTCAACGCTATTAAACGAAAAATAATTGTTAAAATCGTCTGAAGAGAACTGGGCAGTTTTTTTGCTTTTTGTAGCAGAAAATGTACCAACAGATCTGATATTTTTCTAAAAAACTTTCGAGGGTAATGACGGATTTAAAACCACTGAAAAATATTTTGCTTTGGCCGCTTAATAACGTTATTAATTCGGTAAACTCCAAATTTAGTTAATTGATTATGGGGTTCCTGCGGTATCTATTAATACAATTTCTTTAATTCCTAATATTAATCACAGAATGGTTATACTTTCTATTTAATATATATTTTATGGTATTGTTGAGTGACAATTGATTGTGGTGTACTAATTATTACGTCACTCAATAAGTCCTGAGGCTGATACAAAGATGGCGCATCTAATGAAAAATTCATTTGGTTTTTAGAAAGTAACAACCTTCAAAACATTGTTTTAAAAATACCTTTCAAGCAAAGTAATGGCTTGATAAGTGTTATAGACTCTGGTCCATCGAAAGCAACCGTCGAACGTTCGTTCAACGGTTTAACTGCGTTTAAACTGCTGAGAAATACCGGTTATACTGAACGTCACCCGAATTTGCAAATATTCCAGAAAAGATAAAAAAATGCACAAAAATATTTTGGATGACAGGAAAGTAAAGTTGCGTGAGATAGCTGACGCCTTAAAGATATCAAAAAGCAATGCATACACTATTTTGCATGAACACTTGAACATGAGAAAGCTCTGTTCACAGTACAGCAACGCGTCGATGATTTTGAGCTGATTTTCGTAATAAACAGGATTTTTGCGTCGGTTTGTGACAAAGGATGTCGAAATCAAGTCGTTAATCAGCTGAGTGGACAGCAGCCGGTAAAAAGCATCCGAAGTGACCAAAAATGGAAATGTTGGCTGATAAGGTTTTAGCCTTCGTATTTTGGGATGCGTAAAGTATTTTACTCAATTGTCTTATGTAAGAAAAAACTATCAACAATGAATATTCAGTTAAATTCTTCGTGCATTTGCAGGAAGTAGTTACAAAAAACGATGAAATGCAAAAGAAGTTCGAAAGTAAGTTCGAACTGCTTCCCCATCCATCGTATTCTCCGGGTTTAGCTCCCGGCAACTCCAAGGCAACAGGTTTGCGTCAAATGCAAAAGCCATAGCCTATTTTGAGACCAAAGATAAATCGTTCTACAAAAAAGGTATCGATTAGAGAAGCTTTGGATTGAATGTATAACTCTCGAAGGAAACTATGTTGAGCCTCGGGCTTATTGGCCGACGTTATCTGTTTTGTTGTTTATTGTGACTGTATATTGTAAAACACTTGTAAAATATTTTTCATCACGGTACGTGCATTGAATATTTAAGGAGATTTTTATATACGAGTATTTTATTCTCGATATTTTGCTCCCAAAAACGGAAAAAATATTACTTTTACGCTGACAACAACTTTTAAATTTCGTTTCGGATTGTTGCTGTTTAAAAAAATATTGTTTGGAGCTAGTCCTTTGTTTGTTGTTTTGTTTTGTGGTTAAGTTTAACTGTCACACTTTTCTTTGGCAACATGCGATTTTTCTTATACTTTCTTGCTCGATCAATGGTTGGATCTTCGGTGGGTTGTTTGTGGCTTTTGAGTGTATCTACTCGTATGTGAATGGTCACTGATAATCAAGGTCGGAGCAATATACATATATGTATGACATAACACAATACCTGTTTATGCCGAATTATTATGTGCTAAAGCAAATGGATTACACATTCGACTATTGTAGCATTCTATAATAAAATAATACTTTTGCAGGTGATATAAAGGATCACAAGAAAGCTTTTAAATTAAATTTGCGTCGTTCTAACCAAATTATTTGCTTTCCGGTGGTTCTAGGAATTGTTTTTAATACAAATAATTTAGAAGAATCTGAATCAATTTAGAGTTATGTGGCTAGAGAAAAAATGCCTGAATATTTCATTATTAAAAGTCACTCCCATTTAAAGTTTATTTATTTTATTGTAATTTTTGAGGACATATTGAGTTTGATTAAAATGAAACATGTTTGATTTTGTATGGGATTCATTTGTTCATGAATAATTTTAACTTTCTTAGTCGTATTCATCCGAGATGATAAATTATCATTAAGTTTATGGTTTGCAACTGTTAAGAAGCGAGAATGGGACTCACTTCAAAATTATGTTCATCGTAATCTGTTTCGAAATCGTGCGTAATATTTCGTCCGAATGTGTGGAATATAAATATTTATAATTTATTCCACACATTCGTACAAACTGAAAAATACTTATAATTTTGAAATTTCACAGTTGTATTTAAGTTAATATTATTTTTTGGTTAAATAATTGTTTGGCTTCGGTTGACAATTTAAAAATTAGAAGGAAATATACACTTTTAATTTCTATTTTTTTTTCAAATAAGTTCTATTCAAATGTAACTAGATGTCAGTAGAAATTTATGTTATCATATTTTGGAGCTTGTTCAAGGCGAAAACAGATGGCATTGTAAAAGGATAGATGATTATTGTTTTTTAACTGTAGATAACTAAAAGTTGACAAAAATTATGATTTAACTTTTTAATTGTAATTTATGATGTTAATTATAATTATAAACACATTTTTCTATTAAACACTAAATAGAAAGTGGTTTCCTGAGTATAATGGTGTACCCCGGCTTCATAAAAAGCTATTAAACGATAATAAACATTTTTGGGAATGCGCAGAGACTTCTAAAAATAAACGTGAGGAATCTCCATTTGGTTGAATTTTTGTTTTAGCATCCATATTGCAATCATTTTGGTCATATTCTTTAACAAATTGTATGTTTGTTCCAGTGGAACAATTTTATGAAGTTTTAGGCGTGTTCTGTTAGCGTTGTGCAAGTTTCTGTTGGCTAAAGTCCTTATTGCCGAAACAATTTTTTTATAATAAATGATAAAATTTAATTTAAAAAAACGCTTATATTTTTTAAGAAATGTAAAATATTAACTTTGTTTTAGAGTATTGCAATTTGGAGTCTATTAGTTTAAGTTTAGTTTCTCTAAGTAACTAAAGTAAAGGGTGTTTTTTTAAGAGGTTGCCGATTTTTTTTTTGAATAAAACACATATAAAATTATGAAATGACCAAAATTTTTTTTTATTTGGTAGATAATTTTTTGGCATTTAACATTTAAACACAATTTCTGGCATATGGCTACCACGACTATTTTTCACAAATGTCATTCTGGAGGTCCAATTTTCCAGCACTTTTTCAAGCATTTGAGGGCGTATGTCAGCAATGACACGTTGAATATTGGTTTCCAAAGCGTCAATCGATTGAGGTTTATCCACATAAACCAATGACTTCACGTATCCCCACAAAAAGTAATCGAGTGGCGTCAAATCGCACGAACGCGGAGGCCAATTCACCGGACCATTTCTCGAAATAATGTTGTCGTTGAAAGTTTCTTTCAATAAGTCGATTGTTTCACGTGCTGTATGGCAAGTGGCACCATCTTGTTGAAACCACATTTCATTCATATCCATATCTTCAAGATTTGACAACAAAAACTCATTTAACATGGTTCTGTATCGATTTCCATTCACGGTAACGCGTCGTCCTTCCTCATTTTTAAAGAAATATGGACCGATGATCCCACCAGCCCATAGACCGCACCAAACAGTACATTTATCAGGATGCATTGGTAATTCTAGAACGGCGTGTGGATTATCTTTGCTCCAAATGCGACAATTTTGTTTGTTGACGTATCCATTTAACCAAAAATGATCTTCGTTCAATTGATTTAACGACCAATCACTGAATTCACGGCGCAAACGATGGTCGTGTGGCTTTAATTCTTGCACCAATTGAATTTTGTATGGCACCAAACCCAAATCTTTACGTAAAATTTTCCATAAAGTCGATGGACAAAGTCCAATTTGCTGAGCACGACGACGAATCGATAAATTGTCGTTTTCTTCGACACTGGCCTCAACGACAGCAATATTTTCTTCTGTACGAACTCTTCTCATTCTTGTCGGTGGCTTGGCATCCAAAAGAGTGAATGTAGACCGAAATTTGGTAATTACGTTCTTTATGGTGGTCTCTGACGGACGATTATGTGCACCATAAAATTCACGAAGTGCTCTATAAACATTTTTAATTGAACATTGATTTTGAAAATAAATTTCCACGATTTGAAAACGTTGTTCTGGAGTTAACCTATTCATAATGATTTGCCAAACAATACTGAGTAGAAATGCCACTTTGAGCTGTCAAAACAACTGTCATAAAATAAAACGACATCTATCGGAAAAACAAACCTCCTAAAAAAACACCCGTTAGAAAGCACTTTCAATCCAGAAATTGATACACTGAATATTTTGGACAAGATTATGTTTAGAATATTTATAGAACGCCTACCATTCTAACCTAGGGGTATTCCAATAAAATTAATCCCGTCAAGAGACTCCCGTGAGAGATTTCCATGAAGATGAAAATCAACGAACGGTATCTATTCATTTACACGCAGCGCATATTGTTTAATTCAAACGATTATGATTGTGCGACATGCGTTGATTCGATTGATGACGGCGATTCTAATTTTCCTATCATTTGGAAATTTGAGACGGAAATAAATTACATATATAATTTATATTATATATGTAATTATATATTTGGCATTTATATTTGGATCAATTCATTTGAAATTCGATTAAACAAATATCCAAAGCTATATAAAATTGTTTTTTGCAAACATAATAATCATAATCTAATGTTAACCAAGGATTGCGGAAATTAATTTTTTCAAAAACCAAACCCAACTTTTTTCAAAAAATTTTGTTTGTACGAGAATTATTTAATAAGTTCGGTAAATGTATATGCAATAACGGTAATAGAATAAATGTTCAGTATTTTCCAGTTTTCAAATTTTCAAAGCACGTGTTCATTAAATCACTCACATAAATTAAATGAAACAATTGAATTGCATGAAATTTTTGTTTCTTGGTAGATTTACCGAACTTATTGAACACCCCTCTTAATGACGACTAAATACATAGTACATTAAACATTTATTTTGATAAGTACCAGTAGATACATCATATAGGAAATCAGTATTGTCTACATACACTGCAGTACACTTGAATAGAAACAATTTGTTTCGGAATATGTATTTCCAAACCGGTGTAGCTTTTATCATTTTTTTCATATATCGGTTGCTTTTTTACTTTTTCGTGTACGTTTTTGACACATCACGAATTATTAGCGATATCTATCAAAGTCAATTTTTCTCAGTTTGCATTGCTATTTCATCATGGAGAGACATACACCCGAACAACGTTTGCAAATTCAGCGACAAAGGTCATATTTGGCTAAATGGGTACGTTAATAAGCAAAATTTTCGCATTTGGTGTGATGAGCAGCCACAAGCAATGCAAGAACTACCACTGAATAAACTACTGTCTGTATCTGGTCGAAATGTGGAATCAGCAAGACGGCGCCACACGTCATACAGCACGCGAAACCACGAACTTATTGAGAAATGAGTTCGGTGAGCATTTTATCTCATGTTTTATTTAATGCCGTGATTTAATGCCGCTTGACTATTTGTTATTGAACTATGTGAAGTCTCTCTTACTTTCAATTGCAGAATTGAAAGACAACAGTAAACGTATCATTAGCGAGATACCAGTCGAAATGCTCGAAAAAGTTGTGAAAAATTGGACATCTTGCATGGACCATGTAAAACGTAGCCATGGGCAACATTTACGTCTGATAATATTTAACAATTTAACGGCACACATTGATTTATCGATGCCAATAAAAGTTTCATACATTAACCAAACGGTTAAAAGATCACACCCCCAGACTTCCACACTTGCTCAAAGTTACAAAAATCAAAATAATCAAAAATTAGTAGGCTAAAATTTATGTTTTTTTTTTGCTTTTTTAATAAAAATACAAATTTCCTTTCTTTCATTTGAATTTAAGCGATCTTATATACCACTCATTTTGAAGGCATAATTTAACACAATTTTTAAATAGTTTAAACAATTTTTACGCAAGAAAAAAACACTAAAGGAAAAATGCAAAAAAGTTACGAATTAAAAGGTGTTCTAAATTTGAGTACTCTATAGAATTACGCTATAACGGGCATTAATAAAGAGAACTTCCATTAGCTCATTGTCGATACCACAAATGAACTCGAAACTTCATTTTATATGATTTGAACTACCATTGTAAAGGATTATTAAATTGTCAAATCAATGAATTCGAAGCAAAACAATTCTAAATCAAAAAAATTATCGCTCTCTCTCCATGGATTGCACTGCCAATATTAAAACAAATTTTAATTTTTACGGCGTTTCGTTAAAAATTATATATGTATATTCTTCTTCAGCTCCTTATTAGAAAACGAACCACCAAAACAATATAATTATAAAATTTATAAAAAGGTAGAAATAGTTTAGCAATTAGCAAATAGTTTTTGACATTCCGTTAAAAATGATATATTTCAAATACACAGAGTGTAGCTAATTTAAATATGCATAACTGAAATAAAATTTAATCTCCGATATCTATGTGCCTTCAAAGTATTTATATATGGATAACGGAAAACTTTCCAAAAAATGGTTTTGCTCGAAGTTCTTACCGAAATATACTGTGGTTTCTATTTTTTAGAATTTAAATACAAGGAATTTACACCGGAACAAATTTTGTTTAGATCGTTAAAATCATTTCTTTTATTAACTAAAATTTCTTGTTCTATGTGGGCCATTTCTAAACACATGCGATTCTTTTAGAGTTCCTCGTTTTCTAGAATTTTCCATTCATCAAAATCAAACATAGGTTTGGGGTCTACTACTACTATTGGTTTCGAACGTTTTCGTTAATTTTCGTCTATCGTTCAACTATATATTTGCTATCGTATTTCACTAGTTTCGGTACTACTGCTTTCGATTATTAAAATAATGTTAGTACCAAAATTAATTAAATTTTGTCAGAGTAATATTTTGTATTTAGTACATTTTTTATCTCACAAAAATTGTTTTCAATTTTAATTGTTTTTTTTTTTTATTAATTTTGAATAATAAACTACATAATAATTATTTACAATTGAAATTCCCTCGTTCCCTACATATTAGTGATAGCAGCGATTGCAACGTAAACTTAAAAAGCAAAATATTAAAAAAAGTCCAATATTTTATCTTTAAATGCAACTAAAGTTAAATTTATGTACCTATAAATAGTTATTACAATTCCTATTGCTTTAGACTCAAAAATTTGTTTAAATTATCTAAAGAGGCATTTAAGGATGTATTTGGAATAATAAAAAAAATCAATTTAAACAAACAACATCAGCTGGAATCCCTCCAATAATAAAATGTGCAGCAACTTTGCGGTTTCTAGCGCAGGGAAGTTATCAAAAAAGTGTGGGGCAAGACTTTCACATACGGCTTCCACAACAAAATACGAGCAATGTAATTTCAGAAAATCTGACCACCACCTCCACCGAGCAATTTTTGCTCGGAATGGATCTCGTTGGTAATGACTGAGGAATTACATTATAGTCCTGAGAAAGTTTGTCAGATTGTAAACGTCTGCACCATGCTTTATAATGTTTGCATTTACTTTAATATTGATTGTGATGACCTTTTAGACTATAAAACAGAGGATAAGGATGATTTCGTGATAGATTACCAGCCATCCTCCTCCTTTTCTAATTCAATACACTGTCTTTTTAGTTCCAACTTCGCTTCTGTTAATCTTAAGTTTTCCAAAAAATGTTCATCTTGTTTTCTGTCCCTTTCTTTCTACTATTTATATTTAACTTCTTCTAATGCCAATAATTTTTTCTTATATTTCAAGTTTTCTTTATAGTTTTCTTTATAAGTTATCTAGTTTCTTTTGAACATTTTGATGATAAGTTTTTTGTATTTGAGTTGTTTCATAATTAAACACTTTTGGGTATCATTTCTTCTTCGCCGTATTGCCAGCGAAACTGAACGTGTGCATCCAGGAATTGTTGACGGTGAAGATGGAGATATATCATCAGTTGCACCTGAAATGTTTCCCGAGTGGTTTTCGTTGTTCATCACCCCATTGCTCGATCGCAATTCACGCGTTGCACCAAATGATGCCTCTTGTACTCCGCTTACACACTTTTCAATCTCTAAAAGATCAATCGCCCTTTCCTCTAATTCATTAAAATAATACGTAATGTTTGGTCCGCCTCCTGTGCCAGTTTTAATTTATTTATTCTGAGTCTCTTTTGCCCGAACCTTGTTTTTCCGATCATTTCACACCTATATAAATGATGTACACTACACATTAAGTAATACATAAAAAACATGTTGGAAGGTGAATCGGCAACATTCAAATTTGTATTAATCTCCATCCATAAACCAATAATCTCCTTCCTTTCCTATTCTTCTCCAAAAATTCTATAAGGATAGCATTTTGATGAGACTTCGTGTGTTGACGTCTTTGTGTAGCCCTAAATATTGCATAATTTTGCGTATAACATTTATATGAATTTATTTAACTAACATAATGTATAATATATTTTATTATTAATTATCCTCCTAAATATTTGTTTTATTAGTTTAATAGTTACTATTTATATATCTAAATATATATACATACATATTTTATTTACATATAATAGTATATATAAAGGGTGTTTTTTTAGGAGGTTTGTTTTTCCGATAGATGTCGTTTTATTTTATGACAGTTGTTTTGACAGCTCAAAGTGGCATTTCTACTCAGTATTGTTTGGCAAATCATTATGAATAGGTTAACTCCAGAACAACGTTTTCAAATCGTGGAAATTTATTTTCAAAATCAGTGTTCAATTAAAAATGTTTATAGAGCACTTCGTGAATTTTATGGTGCACATAATCGTCCGTCAGAGACCACCATAAAGAACGTAATTACCAAATTTCGGTCTACATTCACTCTTTTGGATGCCAAGCCACCGACAAGAATGAGAAGAGTTCGTACAGAAGAAAATATTGCTGTCGTTGAGGCCAGTGTCGAAGAAAACGACAATTTATCGATTCGTCGTCGTGCTCAGCAAATTGGACTTTGTCCATCGACTTTATGGAAAATTTTACGTAAAGATTTGGGTTTGGTGCCATACAAAATTCAATTGGTGCAAGAATTAAAGCCACACGACCATCGTTTGCGCCGTGAATTCAGTGATTGGTCGTTAAATCAATTGAACGAAGATCCATTTTTTTACCGTAAAATTCTCTTCAGTGGTGAGGCGCATTTTTGGTTAAATGGATACGTCAACAAACAAAATTGTCGCATTTGGAGCAAAGATAATCCACACGCCGTTCAAGAATTACCAATGCATCCTGATAAATGTACTGTTTGGTGCGGTCTATGGGCTGGTGGGATCATCGGTCCATATTTCTTTAAAAATGAGGAAGGACGACGCGTTACCGTGAATGGAAATCGATACAGAACCATGTTAAATGAGTTTTTGTTGTCAAATCTTGAAGATATGGATATGGATGAAATGTGGTTTCAACAAGATGGTGCCACTTGCCATACAGCACGTGAAACAATCGACTTATTGAAAGAAACTTTCAACGACAACATTATTTCGAGAAATGGTCCGGTGAATTGGCCTCCGCGTTCGTGCGATTTGACGCCACTCGATTACTTTTTGTGGGGATACGTGAAGTCATTGGTTTATGTGGATAAACCTCAATCGATTGACGCTTTGGAAACCAATATTCAACGTGTCATTGCTGACATACGCCCTCAAATGCTTGAAAAAGTGCTGGAAAATTGGACCTCCAGAATGACATTTGTGAAAAATAGTCGTGGTAGCCATATGCCAGAAATTGTGTTTAAATGTTAAATGCCAAAAAATTATCTACCAAATAAAAAAAAATTTTGGTCATTTCATAATTTTATATGTGTTTTATTCAAAAAAAAAATCGGCAACCTCTTAAAAAAACACCCTTTATATATATATATATATATATATATATATATATATATATATATATATATATATATATATATATATATAACAGGGTGTCCCAGAATGAATGGATAACCCTGAAGCACCTTATAGTAGAGCTATTGGGCGCTCAAAATAAAATACAAAAAAATATACCCCAAGTACTACCTAAGATATATCATTTTTTTTAAAAAAGTCCATTTTTGTCACATTACTTTACGTTTCCGATCACCACGGCTACAAATAAATTAAATCCATCGGTGTTTTGGTATTATAATATTCTTAATGAACTATAATATTACATATGCAGTAAACAGTATGAATAGCTGTTGCACTTTTTTTTAAAAAAAATCCAAACTTTAATTTTCAGCATGAAATGTGGTAAATATTTTTTTTTTATAAAAGTTTGAGCGTCTTTGGTGAAAAAAAAAATGTATAAGATCCTAAGTGGCCAACTATTTTAGAAACATGCGTGTTTAATGCAGATTCTAAAATGGTATAATACATCCTTTTATCTAATGTAAATACGAGGTTATTGCTATTAGTATGCAGAAGGAATAAATTCGATTAAATAACAAAATTTTAAAAATTGGATTATTTCTTGTCTTAAACGGAACCTGATAATAAGGGATATATAAACTTGATATTTGCTACCTAAGCGTGCTCTGCGCGACCCATCTTTTGTTCATAAAATGTACTAAACGTTAAATAAATTAACATTATTAAACATTAATTTAATGCGACACTCGACTTGTTCGAAATCGCATGTGTTTATTCCGTTTTTCTGGCTTGTATCTGGGCGGATTTTTGTGTATTTGATACACGCCACGTAATCGCCACATAATCAGTATACGTCACAAGAATACGCAAACATGCATTATATTTATGGTGAATGCAGAAGTAACACAAATGCAGCTGCATCTTTCAGCTGTATTTATCAGAGTCCACGGTTGTTACTCGGAAGGAAGATTACCTGGCAGCGGTGTTGGTGGTACTAGCACTGGAAGAGTTGCTAATATTGACACTGAAGAAACGGTGCTTGAGGAAATTGGGCGAGATCCGTCTACCTCTACAAAGCAATAGCACGACGCACTGGAATCGCAAAATGGAACGTGCACCGTGTATTGAAAAAAAAAATAAGTTCCATCCCTACCATATTAGACGAGTGCAAACTCTGGAACCAAGAGACTACTACGCAAGATTGTGTTTTTGCCGACAGATGCTTGAGAAAATTGAACAAGATCCGCAATTTATTAATATTCTATGGAGCGATGAATCAACACTGAATAGAGATGGATGGATGGATTTAACATGCACAATCTTTACAGCTGGCAACTTTCGAATCCTCATCTCAAGAAGGAGTTTCCTCATGCGAGGAAACAGATCCCAGTACAAATTCAAAATAAATTATTGGACCGGCATATTGGACGGAAAGATAATTGGCCCATTTGAACTGCCCCGGAACTTATCTGGCCAAAGCTATTTGGATTTTCTTCAAAATGATCTGCCAAATTTATTGGAAGAGGTGTCCGAGGTGGTGAAAGAATCCCATTGGCTCCAGAATGAATGATGGGTGTCCTGTGCACAATGCAGTAAACGTTCGGGCGTATTTGAATTCCACATATCCAGATAGATGGATTGGCGGTTTGGGGCCCATTTTGTGGCCTCCATCTTCCCGCTACCTTCCCGCTATCTTCGCGCTACTTCTCAAAAGAGCTTTTATTCGGAGATGTCGGGCCTGTATCAGAGTCAGTGGCAGAAAGTTTGAGTATTTACTGTAAATGTACATTGGTTAAATAAAGTATTATCAATGGGTAACATTGTTTTTTATGAAGCCCTTATACAGGTACAGTTTAAGACAAGAAATAATCCAATTTTTTTAAATTTTGTTATTTAATCGAATTTATTCCTTCTGCATATTAATAGCAATAACCTCATATTTACATTAGATAAAAAGATGTCATATACCATTTTAGAATCTGCATTAAACACGCATGATTTCGAAATAGTTGGCCACTTAGGTTCTCATACATTTTTTCACCAAAGACGCTCAAACTTTTATAAAAAAAAAATATTTACCACATTTCATTCTGAAAATTAAAGTATAGCTTTTTTTTAAAAAAAGGGCAACAGCTACTCATACTGTTTACTGCATATCGATTAGTATAGTCCGTTAAGAATATTACAACACCAAAAATCCGATGGATTTAATTTATTTGTAGCCGTGGTGGTCGTAAACGTAAAGTAATGTGAAAAAATGGACTTTTTTAAAAAAAATGATATATCTTAGGTAGTACTTGGGATATATTTTTTTGTATTTTATTTTGAGAGCCCAATAGCACTACTATAAGGTGCTTTAGGGTTATCCATTCATTCTGGGACTCCCTGTATATATATATTTAGATATATATATATATATATATATATATATATATATATATATATATATATATATATATATATATATATATATATATATATATATATATATATATATAGTATTAACGATTCAAAAAAGAACTCGATATCAAAACGATGAAAATGATAATGAACGAGCTCTTATTCAATAGTACAATTGTTTGAAATTATACGTCATATTTTCGTTAACGTTCACAGTATGCGAAAGTCATAGTACAAACACCAACGAAAGGTAGGGCGTAACCAACGAAAACGATCGAAAGCATTAGTAGGCTCTCAGTATTACAAGTGTGTTAACATAATGTTTGTAGTGTCTTGAGGATTTCTAATTGAAATTCTAATGCTCGATGGCGTATTCTGTCTTTTAGTAATTATTTAGTTGGGCCAGCGTATTTTAAACTACATTCGCCACAAGGTATTAAAATAATATGAGTGTAAATTTATCGACGTGCTGTTTTGTTTTATTTCTGCTGTTTGGCTGTGCTGTTTTGAAAAATAAAATATTAAACGAGATCAATTTTGGTTTTAGCATTGTTTGCTTGTGAAATTCCAGCAGCGCAAATAATTTAGAGATATTTATTATTATTTATTATTAATGCACTATACATTTACAATTTATTTATACAAGTCGGCGTATGTAGTGGACAAACAAGTTTAATTAAAACCAGAATAAAGTATACAAATATGAACCAATATGACGAAAAAATGTTTTGCAAATTTACGAAGAGATAACTTTTGCCATCCTCTGTAATTCCCTAACCACCATATTAACATTGATCCTTGTCTGGTACAATCATACTTCTGAAGTGTCATTGCAAGGCAGCTACGTATTAACAAATTATTCTAGCGTTTGTCATCCTTCATGCAACTCCCTATCAACCACTCCTTCCAGTTCTGAAAGGGATACTCATTTTTAATCAAGATATCACCTTTTCTTAAATACTTCTTCACTGCTCCTAGACTTGTAAAATGAATCAATATATTTTTAGAATGTAAATAATTACCTCTTCTATAATTTACAATTATTAAAACTTAAAATGAAATTGAAATTGTTTAAATAAAATTTGCGGCCGGTTGACTTAAACTTCAACGCCGACTTGAAGTTATATTTTTATAATTGTATTTTTATAATTGTTCAGCTTAGTATGTTTTTTCTGTTAAATATAACATAATACCTACACATACTTATCAAATATTTCCGTTAATATACAGGTTATGTTATGTATAGATTTACGTAGATTGTACACGAGAGAGAAACAGAACGATGCAAAAGGGATTTTTCATCATTAGATTACGATTGATGTAAATAAACACAACTATGACCCCCTGTCGGGGTGCAAAACTCATTGGCCGACCCATCTTCAATCTTAATACTATAGGCTGGCGTGGAGCAATGTAATATACAGATGGTTCTACGTAAATCGGACTTATAGCAGTACGTCCTTGATTTGGTTACTGCGTAAGGTAGGTCGTGAAAAGCGAACCGCGAAAGAGTTGGGGTGCTTCGGCCCCAGAACAGATTGCATAGATAATAAACAACAAAAAAAGAGAGAATGAATATCATAATATTTTTATGATTTTGCTGTGATATTTACGATTACGGATTTTGATGTACTATTTTTCTGGGGGAGAGGAGCATGGCTTCATCGCAATATTCTGATGGATCCGCATATATTTTACTTTCGAGGCGGAAATGTGCCCTGAAACATTGTTGTGGGAAAGGTTTGTGGTGCATTGCTTGAAGTCACGAGATGTGGTTCATGGAATCCTTGAATTCCTCAAGAAGAATTAACTATTTAGGTATCAATATTCATACGAAAGACCCTCCTCATGTTACGCAACGGAATCATTCGAACTAACCTTTTTATGTAGCATAATAATTATTTAGTAACACGGGAATTTTGAAATGGTTACGGTTTTCTTATGTGGAGAAACACCGACCTGTAATGTGGGTAAACTACATTCAGTTCGCTCAAGTAGGTTTTCCCATAAGTTAGAACATTTAACACATCCTAACCCTATAGTATTATATATCCTAGCAGGTGCAGGATTTCTAATCAGTTCGGACGCCAAAACGTAGCAGACTTATTTGAATAATTAGGTGATAATCGAATACAGTAGCGGAAGCAAGCATGTGCTCAAAAAATTCAGTTGTTGCATTGTTCGGAAAAACCTGTGAACATTTAGACACGGGCATATTTAGCAAGAAGTTTGTAATAGGTAACCAGATTAATCTGTTGACAAATAATTTTTGATTATATACTGTCTTTATGGTACAACTGGGTAATCAGTTGTCGGATTTTCACTCGACTTATAAAGCCAAACGCAGTATTGTAAATTTAAAGAATATTATTACTATTATTAAGAATAATATTAGGTTACTTTCATTAATATAAAAGCATGATAACGCTTCGTTCCCATGACCATTCTTATCAAATCCTCCATCGTCTCTCTAATCTTTATATTATCGACAAAGGTTACCGTACCCATGAATTTGAGGAAGCTGTTTTACTACTTGTTAAAATGTCATAAAATCATTATAATTACTATAGAAAAAACAACAAATATTATGTTTTTTAACAACCAGTTATAGTCCTGTAAAATTATCTGATAAAAGAAATATCTGACATTATTCCGAAAGATATTATTCCTAAAAACCGTTCCTAATCAAATGAACTGTAATGTATGTACATATAGGTTAGTAATGTTATTTCGAACAAATGAAAAGTTATAATGGTTGAGTTATTTTCATCCATACTATTTTCATTCCGCAAGTTTATTTATGTTGAAATATTTATAATACAAACAGCGGTAGACTATTTGCATTATTAATATTAATAATACATAATATGATTTTTCAATACATAAACTACCACCCATGTCCCCAGTTTACTATTTTCCCCACATTTGTAGCTCCAAAATTGCCATACAAAGGCGGTACCGACCGATGTATGGATCCACACACGAGTATTAAATTACATTTGATTGTAGAATTATATTTTTTGTATTGTTCGACCCATACCTCTGGGGCGAATTTGTTGACAATTTTATATGACCCTTTCTGCTGGTGTTTTTTTTCGCAACCCAGAAAAAATTAATAAAAATTTGGTAAAATGATAAATTATTTATTTAATAATTTTTCGATGTATCGTAACACATAAATATTTTTTTTTATAAAATCAATTTAAATTGTTTGGTTTAATCAGCGGTTATGTAAAAAATAAAATAAATAACCAAACGAGGTGAGATGAATCATGTTTTCGAGGAAATGTACGTGAAAAGCTTTATGTAGATATTTTTATTTGTGGAAGGTTCGACCTGATAGATAAATAGATTAATATGTGTTTCACACGAACTGTTGAAAATTTCAAGTCAAATGTATACACAGCTGTACAAACAAAATACACAGAAAACAGGGCGTAACATGGCATAACTCCATTAAAAAAGAGCATGATCAGTAAACGGATAGTGTACATTTAACAATTATTGCGGTAAAAATAAGTTTTGAGTTTTTTTATAACTTCGAAACTTTATTCAGAAAAATTGGTACAATGTATTTTATTCAAAGTATTGTCCATCGTTAGCTACTACTTTTTCCCATCTTTCTTTCTGCGTCGAAAAAATTCTCGTGTTTTGAGGCAAACCAGGAATCGACCCAATTTATGGCTTCTTCGTAAGCAGTAAAGTGCTGCTCGGCCAGGTCATGAGTCATCAACCGGAACAAGTGCTAGCCGGAAGGAGCAATGTCTGGTGAATACGACGGGTGGAGTAGGACACCTCATTGACGCGCCTCCAAACTTTGCTTGACGACTCGTTATCGTGCGGTCTTTCAGATCGCTTTGTCATGTCTTTTAGCATATTGTGTGCGTTTGAGTTTCAATGCTCGGCTTAATTGCATCAATTGTTGTTGATAGTGTTCGCCAATGATGGTTTCGTTAGGCTGGAGCAGCTCATAGAAGATCACTCTGAACTGATCCCACCACACGCAAAGTATAATCTTCTTGCCATTAATATAAGGTTTCACGCTTGAAGCTGATGCATAACCGGGCTTACCCCACGATTTTCTGCGCTTTGTTATTGGGGACCAAATCGCTACTTTTAAAATGGCAGAACCAGTACTCACATGTTTTTATGGAGGAGTATATTCCCCACATGCTTCACACAGCAAACGATGTCCGTCGTTGCCGTTGACATGGTTAGAGCACAAAAAATATGTTATTTACCCTTCAGCGAAATGACTCAAACTGATTTTTTGAGGAAAATGATGACGCTTTAACATGAATATAGTTATAAGATGGCTTGATGCGATTTAATACTAGTTGCGCCTTCTTTGTAAATCCCTCAAAACTTATTTGTACGCCCAATATTATATTAGATAGATTGATACTCATGTAATATTTTCGTGCCAATTTTTATTATTAGTTTTTACACTTCAGGATGAACTACATATATTTATTGAGCCTAAATTGTTTTAATTTAAGGTCTACGTATGTTCCAAAAGAGATGTTGAAAATTCAATGATTAAATGAAACGGACCTAAAGATTTCCTGGTGCAAAATCTTAACTATAATCATCCAAAAAAGACAGAAATTGAGGTGATGCGTATAGAAAAATATTGGTTCAGCTTTCGCTGCCGCTAAATAAGCTTTTGAATTTGTCAAGATAACGAATCACTTAAACTGCCACGAGAAGAAATACAGACAATTTTTATTAGTGATTGCTGTATTCATACTTTATCCTAAAAACACACTATACAACTATAATAAGCGTCGATTTCACCTAAGCAAATAATCGAAATCTAAACGAAAACTTAAAGTATCACAAATCACCATCAATAAATATTTACCTAATTGGTGTGCCTTATAATATTTAGAATATTTAACTGTAATAATATCCTGGAGGCATAAAATTATTATTCGATAAAACAGTTCCCAACACCAACAACGATATAATAGAAGCCGTGTGTCTACTTCACATTCCACATTTTACCGCTGCCGTAACGCCTGTATAAACCTTAATTAATGCCAAAGCTAAAATAAAATAAAAACGAAACACAATATTGGGTACCACGCCCGACACCACGTATCTCCCCATAATTTTGTGTCTATACACTCGTAAATATGGATTGTATCTAAGTATTTTGGGTGTGAGAGAGATCTTGAATAGACCATAGTAAATCAAACAAATAGTTATAATAATCGAAAGACAACAGAGTGCGAGTTGAGAATTTTAGGTAATAGCATGAGTGGTGGGTGCACAAGCGAATTTTGGGTATTTCGTTTATATATTTACACGAGTACGATAAATTTATCGTTCGAAGTCGAAACGAACGACGATGCTACGGTTTTCCATTTCCAAGAAAAGGATAATTGGAGAATATACTTTTGTTGTTGTTGGTTTATTTTGTTAGGTTTTTTTTATTATACTTGATTATTATTATTATTATTACTATTATTATTTTTATTACAGCTATCATTATTATGATTGTTATTTATTTTCTTGAACTATTACAGTAATGATAAAATATAAATATAATAAACTATAAATGGGGCGGAGGGGGGTAATTATTAAAGATCTTCTATATTATACACCCCATATACCAAAACTTTATCATTTGACTCAAGTGCGAGCTTTTTCCACGTTTTCTTCTATAGCTTTCATTTTATTGTTGTTGTTTTTTGTTATTTCTTTTTCATTTCTTCAAGTTAAGTTATAAATTTATAAAGTTAGATCTATTATTATTAGTATTACTATTACTTTAATGGTGGAAGGGCGTTTAAGAGGTAAACTTTCGTATCGATTGTCTATTGATTAGGATAATAACACTATGGATGGGAAAACTAATAAATGTGTGATAATGATACAATTCATATAAAATACTAAATATATTTATGTATACGTTGTATCCTTTAGGCGGAAAGGATCTCTTTTATAATGGTGCTGATAAAGGAAAGTACAGCAGAATTGACTTCAATTATCTTTCGTTTTTTAATGTGCAAATATTGGCAGCTTCCTGAGATAGCATATTGTAGGATATGTTTTGAAAGTTTACACATTCCCTTTTTAAATCTATATTACATAACCGTACCAATACATACAAACTTTTGTGTTTGGTATTGGCGATTCCATCTTTATTTTTACTGCAAATAAAAGTAACTGTTTTTATTTTCTTTTTATTTAACTGTATTCCGGGAATATTGAAAGATGTTTCTTAGAATTAAGGTACCGAAAAATGTATTGCTTTGTACCTGCATCCATTATGTAAATCAATGTCTACTAGAGTAACCCATTAAAGGAATGAATAATTAATGGAATTTTTTGAAATATTATAGTCAAAATCGAATTGCAAAACTTGTTAAAATAAAATAAAAGTTTAATTTTCTTCTTAATGTTATATAATATTTTTGTTTTAATTTTTCGAAATTTAATTGTATAACCTGTGTACAATTTGAAACTAGTATTAGATTTTCAAATTCCGAAATCAGCTTCTCTGAACCCAAACATATTTGTTGATAACTATAGAAAAAAATTACACCAAACTTGGCAATAGTACATTTCTTTATTTATTTACGTTTACAAAAATTTGTGGAACTGCACCCCCATTTTGAGCGTATGAGATGATTTATAATGACGTGTGCAGTTCAATTGGTTCCAAAAAATATATTGATTGTTCTTTGAGAATACATAAAAACACAAAAAAGCCAAACACAACTGCATTGCTGACAAGTTTTCGTAACCATCGCTCTCTTGCCTTACACCCAAAACACAAAAGCTCCTGTGGGTTCCTGAATTACATGCAGCCTCGAAAATCACATTAACATATATATTTACATATATCTACCTTTAAAGAGCGAAGGTTGGGGAAAGTAACAAAGCAATTTTATCTCAACAGGATGAACATAACTTTTGAGATACCTTAGGAACATATAATAGTGTATTATGCTTTGGGAAGGTCTATAATCAAATTGCAAAAAAATTCTTTCAAATAGCTATTCTCAGATCGACTGAATTTAAACTTAAACACGTGTTTAATTTCCTGTGGCCTACAAGTAACCGGATTTTTCTGAGAAAATCAGACTAAAGTGCCATTTTTCATATCAAAAGTTTTATCGACTAGGAAAGATTCGTAAATATTTAAGGAATTACACTTTACTTAAAAATTTTATTCTATTTTAGTAGAAATAAAATTAACCATACTATTAACTACCCAATTTCTAAAATAGTTTCACATTAATTACACAAATTTTTAACAACACAATTTCTTATTTAATTTTAGTTCTTCATTTTTATACCTCCTGGTAAAATTGATGACATTTTTCACACATAAGATTTACTAGACAACTCCAAGTTTACCAAGTTTATTAAATTACCTTCTTCAACCTTCATTCAAAAATATGTTTTATACAAACAACATTCTCAATTTCCAAATTCCATAGAAGTAAAATTATGATTTTGTAAAATTCTATTTCAAAAAAATTTTATGATGAAAAGTTATGTATTGTTACGAATTTCCGGCGTTCGATACGGATTCTAAATGGTTTTAGTAAATAAAACACTAATCATTTAAAGTAACAAATTTTATTATCAACACTCTCAGCTTCTCTAACAAATTCAATAATTTGTCGTATGACTCCTCTTTGTTATTCCACTGTTCAGAATTTTACTTTGATCACTTTATATTGTCCACTTTTACTGCACACGGTTCACTTTTTACTGCTCAACTGTTGCAATCTGTCTTTGTAGTATTTATCTTGATGATTATTGCCGCCGCTTACTTTCGTTATTCCAGCGTCTGTTCTAAACGGAATGTCATTGTGAAATCTATTTCCCAATCAATATTGAATAAATACTTGATCCGGTAATATCAATGCTTGTTTAGAGTAATGATCGCCTTCCGACTGGACTTAAGCTCGCGACCGTTGGGATGATAATACTTCGTGGTATACTCTGTACACCTTAAGCACTCGACCACCAAGTGTTATATCTGTGTAGTAGAATTGGTCACACCACTTGAGATTTTCTTGTATTCGATACACATTATCGTTGATCCATCTTAATAATTTTTCTTTCCAATTACGTTGTACCTCTTGATTTATTTTTTCCGCCTTATGTACAACCACACTAAATCACTTCGTCGACAATTACAACGTGTTCTACGCTTGACATGTCGCACCTTGCCTTCGATTCTTCTTAAGGGCTCGTGATGTTGCGCTTTTCTAGAATCGATGAATAGAAATACTCGTTCTTCGTCGTAGATCGGCTATATTTTACTTTAATCCTTTTAGCTTGTCACTAATTCGTTATTTGAAATCATTCTTCTAGACATTCTGATCATGATTTTGTATCTGCCTCATTACAGTCCAGCTCTCCTCCATCTCATTTAGCAATCAATCCACAGTGAGTCTCACGCCCAACATTTTTACTAGGCTAGGCCCCACAAAGGAAGCCAAGTCTCTCATTTCTTCTGGCCACACGCTCTTTTCATCAAGAATTGCACTAGACGATCTTGAACTGAGCGTTTGTCTTGAACCTTTTATGGACCCTCTATGGTTTTCTGTAATTCAGCTCAATGTTTTACTCGCCATTTTTCACTGTGTCTTACTTAGGAATCGGACTGCATCGAAATATTATCGCTGCCGACATTCTCTAAGGTTCATAAAGGAATGTGACTTAATTTGCCTCAGAAATATTTAGTATTCCGAAACATACTGTAACTTAAATCATGGTCAGCCTGAAACAATTCGCAGTCTTAAGATATTAACAAAGTTTTTTAATTTTTGCGAGACAAATTGAATGGCGCGTTAACTAAATTTAACATGGGACAAGTAGGCAGTGGTTAAAGCTTCGACACAAGGATCGGCAAACACACTCATGAGTATTGCAAAAAAAATTATTTAACCATTTTCTCAAACTAACTAATCTCAAACTCTACTAATTTAGATATATGACATACAAAACATATGTCTATATTGCACAAACAAAATATTTCGTTTTCTTGATTAACAATAATTTTTTAATTTATTACCACATTACTTTGATTTTCTCCTACTCGTGTCTTTATATTTTCTTTGCGTGTATGTATGTTTACATAAACAAACATACATACACTCATCAAATATTTTTTATGATCAACATCGGAAATTTTAATCACGAATTATCCCAAATTATCTAATACAGACATATTAAATATTTTCATTTTCCCCGAGTCGCTCATTGTTTATAGATATGTATTACATCGCCTGAAAAGTTCCCAATCTGACACATAGATGGTGCCACACTTTAAAAATCCATATGTTTTAAATTCTACCAACCTCCAAACAATATGTGTCAAACTGCATTACATTCCGACCGATAGTTTACAAGTTACAGTTGTTTTAGTGTCGCTACTTTTGTTACTTTCAAAACAATGGAATACAAAGAATTTCGTGTGATGGGAAAAAATACCGTTCAAGCAAAGCAGTGGCTTGATAAATAGTTATCCGCACCAGAAAAATCGATCGTCATTTACTGATATGCTGAATTGAAACGTGGTCGTACAATCATCGATGATGCACGACGCTCTGGACGCCCAAATGAGGCTGTGCCTCCAGAAAACATAAAAAATATCCACTAAATTGTTTTGAAAGACTGTAAAGTGAAGTTGCGGGACATAGCTGACATTGTAAAGATATCATTGAAACCGTGCATATTTTGCACGGACATTTGCCCATGAAAAAATTGCTGTTTCACCAAGACAATGCACCATGTCACAAGTCGATCGCAACAATGGCAAAATTGCACGCATTGCACGTTGAATTGCTTTCGCAACCCCCGTATTCGTGAGATTTGGCCCGCAGCGATTATTACTCGTTTGCAAACCTCAAAAAAACTCCATGGAAAGAGATTTGGCTCCAATAAAGAAGTGACTGCCGAAATTGAAGCTTATTTTGAAGACAAAGGTAAATCGTTCTACAAAAACGGTATCCATCAAAATGTTAGAGAGGTGTTGAACTGATTGTATCGGTCTAGAACTAAATGAATTAAATGTATTTTTCCCCCAAAAATTGTGTTTTCTTTGTGAGACCGGGAACTTTTCAGCCGATGTGTTACATATCTACATACAAGATTTTCATTACTCCCCAATTATTAGTAACGAAGATTTTTGTTCTGTATCGTTTTTGAAAAATCATAAAATTATATATAGGTTTTATCATAAATAAAAATCACCCACGTTTCTTTTCACACCAATATGAATTGAAGAAACTGATTTATTCTCGTTAGCTGTATATAAACATCAACATAGAGTGCTCGAAAAGATTCTGAACTACACAACTGGTGAAAGTTTTACAAAAATAGGGTCGATATTAGTTCTAACTAAAACTTACATAGAAACTTACTTATTAAAATATTATGTTATGAACAAGGCAACTTGTTTGAAAAAGCTTTCTTCGAAAAGGTCTTAGGCTGTGGGCCAATAATCGTGTAAATGGTATAGTAAGGTAAAATGAAATTTTAGTACACAATTACCTAATATGGCGCACTATAATTCAGCAATAAATAAAAAATGGTAATATTGGCTTAAAGGGTAAATTTATTAAGACACACTCTTAAATAGGTCCATAGGTAATTATGTAAATGTCAAAAATTGTGTTCAGTTTGTGTAGTTTTGCGGTGCTTTTCAATTATTGCGTTTAATAAATTATAATTTGTTAAATAAAATAAAAATTTAATATAATAAAATATATATAATAAATTGTTTACAAGTATAATTATATATATATATATATATATATATATATATATATATATATATATATATATATATATATATATATATATACAACAGTCACAGTAACCGCTTCAGATTTGACATATCGGTTATTTTGGCTCTGGCAACACTAATGTCATTCTTTCTTTGACAGCAACTCAGTTATTATTTCTAGTTGACGAAATGAATCGCTTAACGCTTCAACAAAAGTAGGAAATGGTGGTAATTTACTTAAACAACAAACACAATTGGTTCGAAATCGCAATGTCGTACAAAATTTGGTCAAAATTTGGTGCTCGTCGTGTTCGTTCAGCCGAAAACATCGCCGCGGTGGCCGAAAATGCCACCAAGGGTGGCCCTTAAAGTTCAATTGGTCCAGCAATTGAATCCCCGTCACCATCCGTTTCGATATCGATTCGCTGTGTGGGCCTGCGACAAACTCGAAAATGAGGATTTTGCTCAAAAATCGTCTTTTTGGACGAGGCGTATTTTCATCTCGGTGGGTTCGTAAACAACCAAAATTGTCGCATTTGAGGATCGGAAAATCCACAAGGATATGTGGAGAAGGCAATGCATCCATTGCGTGTTACTGTTTAGTCCGGCTTGTGGTGTGGCGACATTATTGGGCCGTATTTCTTCGAAGACGAGGCCAGCGCGACCGTTACGATCAACGGAATCAACTACCGCCACATGTTAACAAGTTTTTTGTTAGAAAGAAGATATTGGTTTGGACGACCTTTGGTTCCAGCAAGATGGTTCGCCATGCCACACATCGGGCTTTCCAATAGCGAAACTGCGTTAAAAATTCGATGGCTTCAATATCAGTCGAAATTGTGACGAGAATTGGCCGGCAAGGAGCTGTGATTTGACGCCTTTGGATTTTTATTTGTGAGGTGCCGTGAAGGACAAGTGTTATCCGGACAATCCACAAACAATTGAGCATTTGAAATCCAATGTTGAAGTAACCATTGCGGAAATAGATCGGCTCACAATCCAAAATGTGCTCAGAAATTGGGCCGACCGAATGGAGTACGCCAAGGCCAGCCGCGGCTCCCATTTGAATGAAATAATTTTCCATAAATAACCAGGAGGATTGTAGTATCAAACAAAACAATTAATTTGGAAATAGTTATATTAAGCCGTTTTTGTTTCATAAAATTTTTAAATCTGAACTTCTTATTGGGACACGTTTTATTATATATATACAAGGAGGCATAATGATAAAAAATGGAATCGTATAAATTAATAATGCTGATGAATGGTCAAGTCAAAATTTTGGAACAATTTGTGAAGTTCCAGAAACTACATAATTGTCCAAGAATATTGCGGATCAAGAGAGGTAATTTTGTTATTTGTTTCCTTTTGCAGTAATAATCGTTTATTTTAATTTTTAGGCGAGAATGCTATATTGCATAGGTGACAAGTCGCCTTTCGTAAAAATATTAGCGGGTGATTTCGAAGAAACGAAATCGAATATTAGAATTACCCCTCAGCTGTTTGGTTGGGCTAAGTCTGGCAAAAACACGTGGATGGGCCACCGAAATTGAGTTTATATTAGTTTACACTACAAATACGTATGCAACTCGTTCAGCAAGTAACAATATTTTAGATCATTCCGTATCTAGCTTCATAAATTGATTGATTGATTGATTGATTTTGAATGTACGACCAAGTTCTTAGGCTTGAGTTCCCGGATGACGCCGGGTCCACCGTACACCCTTTTTTACACATAACAAAACCGAAGGATTGGATAGGTTAGTTAAGTGGGACAGAATCGGCCCGGTTACAGACACCTAGGTATAGCCGATAGTTAGTAACACAAAGACAACACAATTCTAATCTACTAGATGAAGGATAAAGGCTTAATAGGTTAATGGATAACGATGGTATTGGTCTTCAACAATTGCTTCTTTAAAACGGCAACCTAAGAAAAAATATTATTATTTCACATGCATCTGGAATTTTCCTGAAATTTAATTCTATTAATACTTTTCGGCTTCCTAACCAAAATTGGTTGACTCGACCCGTTACAGACACCTATGTAAAGTCGTTAGTAATAAAATGACAACACAATTCTAAACTACACAATCAGCAATTACAATGAAGCATTAATTCACAAGCATCTGTAAATTTCCTAAAATTTAATTCTACATTCATATTTTCCGGCTTCCTAAATAATTGAAACATTTATTAATTTAATCATTCTGCAACTCCGCAACTTACAGTCGAATTTCCTGAAACCAAAGTTATTTGAACTATATTCAAAATAATTCTAAAATTCATTAGTATATTTAGGACAATATATATACAATATAATAAAATTATACTTGAATAAAATAAATGTAAAGTAACGATTAGTATTAACTAAATTAATTTGGTTCTCATAAAACAAATAAAATAAATCGAATCCAGGAAAGGCACGCACGGCCTTCCTAACTTCTAAGTCTGTTGATTTGATGGATTTATTTATAAAAAAATATTTATGAAAGTCACTTGTCCTTGTCATCCCTAATCTAATACAAATATGTTTATTTATAAAAATAGAAAATGACCAAACGAAAACTGGTTCCAAAAACAGCTAATCTGGAATCTGTAAGGTAATGTATTAATAATGAATGTTTTTCACAGCTTTAGAATCCCCAATACCTAAACAAATTCAACCAAAATTAAATAAAACTATTAAAGTAATCAGGAATCTGTAAGATAACAGAATTAATAATAAGTAGCTAGCACATCTGTAGGATCCATGATAATCAAATAACCCAATTATATGGTTCAATGTTTTAATTATAAAGAAAAAAATTACATACATACATATATATATACATACACACACACATACACACACACATACACACACACATATACATACACACTCATATATATATATATCTACAACAGCATTATTCCGTATCTAGCTTCATAAATATAACTAAAATCGTTAGTTCTACGATATACTCCACTATTAGCGATCACAATTTCCTTTTGTCAAATTTTTACTTTACTTCTAAGTATATTAAGAAAACTCTTGTAAAGAAAATAGTAGACATGGCAAAAGTTAATGAATTATTCAATAATTTTCTACTTACAATGCCATTTAATGTGAAAGATCCGAATAATACTATAGAAATTATTGTTGAAAAATATAATGAATTAATAGATAGATACTCAAAGACAGTAAGTGTCGATGTTAAGCTGAAAAATACGTTATATCCGTGGATCACGCATGACATTTGGCGTGGCATTCGTAAAAAAATAAAGTTTTAAAATAAATTAAACGTAATTCTAATAACTTTGCTCTTAAATCGGAATTAGTACGTGTATCTAAATTGTTAGCTTCTAAAAATATTATGCTAAAAAATGTTACTTTAGTAACATGTTTACAGATTTAAATCAAAGGGATTTATGGAAGAACGTGAACTTATTTTGTAATAAAAATCTCAAATCTCTTAAATTTGATAAAATTTTCTTTAATGGCCAATATGTAAGTGATTCTTTTGAGATAGCTAATCTTTTCGATTGCTTCTTTGTTAATGCAGGTTACTTAATTGGTGAATTTATTACCTCCGACAGAGTCATACACAGGTTTGGAACTATTAAATGGATTTCAGACGGCATGTATCTGTCACCAATTACACCTGCTGAAGTTTGTAATGTTATCTGTTCGCATAGTAGTGGTAAAGGTGGAGGTCCACAAAAAATTAATAGCTGCGTGCTGAAATGTAGAATTGAGTTTTTTTCAAACATGTTGTTTGATATTTTTAATGAAAGTTTAATAACTGGTGTTTATCCCAAATGTTTAAAAGTAGCTAAAGTAATTCCTATTCTAAAGAAGGGGGATTATTTTTTACTTAATAGTTATAGGCCTATTTCTACTCTTTCAATTTTCCTTACAATTCTTGAAAAATTAATATTTTCGCGGTTAATAACGTTTTTAAATTATAATAATTTTTTATATTCCTACCAATACGGATTTAGAAAAGGTTTAGGAACTGAATTGGCATTGGAAAAATTGGGAGTATGATATATACTGCTTTTGATTCAAAAAGATATGTTGGAGCGCTTTTCTTGGATTTACAGAAAGCATTTGATTGTATTGATCATCAGTTACTATCAAAGTTATCGAAAAGTTATCTATCAAATCGAAAACAGTATGTTATGATAAATGGAGTAGGAAGTGTAATGTTAGATATCAAATGTGGCGTCCCTCAGGGTATTGTTTTAGGACCACTTTTGTTTCTCACTTGTATTAATGTTATTTCTTATTTGCCGCTCAAGGGTCATATTAGAATATTTGCAGATGATACTGCTTTATTTTATGAAACCCATGATCCTGACAGTATATTGATTGATATGAAACATGACCTTAGTATACTTTTAGAATATTTTAATTCCAATTTAATAGCTCTCAATATATCTAAAACCAAATTTATGGTATTTCATTCCCCATATAAATCGATGAGTAGTTCACCTCTATTTGAAGTTAATAACATTAACATTGAGAGAGTCAGTTCATTCAAATATTTGGGAGTTACACTTGACGAACACGTGTTTTGGGATGATCACATACGAGTAAATATCACAAGTAAGAAAATTGCTCCACTTGTTGGGTTACTCAGAAAATTATCTTTCTTTGTTCATACTAGGGTATTGCTTATGATTTATTTTTCGTTTATTCATTCGCGACTTAGTTATGGCCTTATCGTATACGGAACAGATACCTTAACCAGACTGAAGAAATTGCAAGGTATGCAAAACAAAAGTGTAAAAGCAGTATACAGATTGCCAATTCTATTTTCCACTAGGTTATTATATAGCAAGGAAGATATTATGATATTGCCCATAAATGTCTTATATAAGTTTCAATTAACCCTTTATATGTACAAAAGCTTAAATGTATCTTCATGTATGTCTAATATAAACTTTAATTACGCTCATCATGTGTATTCAACTCGAAATTGTAACAGAATTGATTCGCATCATATTAGAACTGAATTTGGAAGAAAATCGATCACGTTTATGGGCCTATTTATTTATAATCAAGTACCTGAATTTATAAAGGAATTTGAAACCTACTTACAATTTAAAAAAAATATTAAAAATTATTTTAAATCGAATATTCTATTATTTTAGAACTAAATCTCCGTTATCTTTAATTTTTATAATATTTATATATCTGTGTAAATTTTGTAACTTTTGTATATTTATGTATAACAACTTGGATTATTCTTAAAGGAACATTAAATTCACTGGATAATCCGCCGTTGTTATTGTATGAGAATGAATAATAAAAATAATAATAATAATAATATTTTCTTGTTTTGGTTGGGCTGCGGCTCAAGTTATCGTGTCGTATCTAAAACGATGATCATACCGAAGACTACAGTGAGAACTATTGTTCATAAATAATATGTAGGGGAAATAGTTCGTGGCCTTTTTCCCGGTAGATGGCTTTACATTTATATGTCTCAGTAACCATTGATCGTATCGGGCAATGTGTGTTTGAAAGGTGACATTCTAACCTGTACTTTGGCATACAAAACATTAAAATCGGTGAAGTGAATAAAAAGTTACAACATTTTAAAGATGGAGACAAATAATGAAAAAATTCGATATGTTTTACAATTTTATTACGACAAAGGTAAAAACGCGGCTTAGGCTTGCGAGAAAGTTTGTGCTGTTTATGGATAAGATGCTTTATCAAAATCAGCAGCAAAGAAATGGTTCAAGCGCTTTCGTTCTAGAAATATGGATATCAAAGATGCACCTCTCTCTGGTCGACCAACCACTGGAAAACTCGATGAAAGCATGCAGAAAGTTGAAGAAGACCGGCATATAAGCAGCCATGCAATAGGTAAAGAACTAAATATTGATCATAAAACAGTTTTAAACCATTTGAAAATAGCTGGGTACGAAAAAAAGCTTGACGTCTGGGTACCACATGAATTAACAGTTAAAAATTTAATGGACCGGATTTCTTTCTGTGAAATGCTGCTGAAATGGAACGAAATCGAGCCATTTTTAAAGTGGATAAGATACGACAACGTTGTGCGAAAAAGATCATGGACGAAACGAGGTGAAGCTTCCCAAAGTGAAGGTGGGATTGGAAAGGAATCGTGCATTATGAGGTGCTGCCACCAGGCCAAACGATTGATACCATTTGTTCCGGTCCATGCAGAACCATCTTAATGGTTTTACATTAAATTCAAAAGAGGCCTGCGAAAATGAGTTGTCTCGGTTTTTCGCCTCTAAACTACAGAAGTTCTACAGTAATGGGATCATGGCTCTTCCAGAAAAATGGCAAAAGGTCATCGACCAAAATGGCACATATTTGATTTAATAAAGTTCATTTGAGATAAGAAAATTCTTTATTTCAATGTCACCCAAAAAAGGGCACGAACTTTTTCCCTAACCCTAGATTTAAAAATACTTGAACGATTGTCAAAAGACATAGTCCAAAATCCACCAGTAATTGCCCAACTCGAAGAGATTGGAACAAAATTTGCCTACATAGCTCGGTCGTCAGTTTTTAACAAGGCATGGAAGCTATCGATGGTTGTCATGTCAAAATTAAATGTCCACCTAATCAACGAAACCAATACATAAATCGCAAATCGGATTACTCAATCCAACTGCAAGCTGTATGTGGTCAAAATTATAAAATATATAATATGTGTGTGGGCTACCCGGGATCAGTGCACGACCAATGCATGCTTTTTAATAGTGCACTATACAAGAAGGCGACCTTGGAGAAGAAGGGGACGCTGGATACGTAATATATATAATAATGGATGGTAAATCCCATTACCATCATAACCCCTTACAAAGAATTTAATTTGTCGGAAGCTCAAACTCAATCATGCCCATGCAAAAGCTCGCATTACCATTGAACAAACGTTCGGTATGATGAAAACAAGGTGGCGGGCTATTTTTTCAAAAGTCTAAAATTAGAAATAAGTCGCTGTGTACAGGTTGTGTGCATGTTGCGTTATGCATAATATTTGTACCTCAGCAGGAAATTTGAGTGAATTCGAGACAGGCGTAAATAACGAGATTTATTCAGACAGTCCGACAGATCATATCGATGCGGTAGAGTTCCGAAATAATCTAGAATGTAATTTCAAAATTGTCATTTATTTATTCAAACAAAAATTAAAAAATTATCACAATTCATCACAGTTTGCATTTATTTAGGTGGTTTTATTTGTTCATAATTGAGGTTTATTATAACTATTCTAGTTCCGGAAGATACGCGTCCGGGAACATTTGCTTCGTAGCAAATGTCGTTATTTTTTCTATGTTCCAGGCAAGTTTTTCTAATATCAGCTGCGTTTTTCTGAAAAACAATCGGGTTGAGTTCGCCAAACCTTTTTTCAAATTTGTGCAATTTAAAATTAAAAATTTAATAAATAAATAATTTAGATTTAATATTAATCTATATATGACCAAACAAATCTATCATAAAAGTTGTATAGTTTTCTTGTAATATCGTTGTTCTGTATAATAACGGAGCGGTTCAGAACTATTCAGAATATCGAGATTACAAGACAACTATACAACTTTTACGATAGATTTTTTACACTTAGATTACTATTAAATCAAAGTTTATTAATTAAAAAAAAAAATTAATTTTAAATTGGACAAATTAGAAACATGCTATTGCAAACTCAACCCGATTGTTTTTCATTCAGAAAAACGCTTTTTATTCTGTTTCGGTGCTGGTTCGTCTGCGACTTCAGACTCGGAATCTATTTGGTGCGTTCTAGAACTACTGGGATCGCAATCTATTGTCGTATCCTCATTGATAATATAGGTGGGATGTCAGGCGTGCTTGCCTTTCATGAAGCTCATCAAATAGATACCATGGCGTAAGCAGCACTTTCCCACTTTCTGTGGATATTCCCGATTGTGGATTGAACTGTCCAACAGAGATAAAGACATATGTACTTTACATTTTTTTAAATATTTTGCCATTTTTGGGCCACACTCTTTAAACTTGTTTTTAAATTAGCCTCATGTATTACTTTTCTACCAAAAAAAGTTAGGAATGAGATTTAGTATAAATTTATCACAAGTAATAATTATTTTTATACTTACTCCTAACAGTGTCGTGGATTGGACTGAAATAAATGGTTCAACGATATTCTCGTTCGCATAAAGCTTAGCTCCTCTTTAGACGTCCCTGGGAAGGTTGGGAAAATAAACCTAAAATATTGTATTAGTCTAAAAATTCATACTTGTAAGTTTTTTCATATCTCGTATATCGTCATTAACACGAAACGTTAAAATAAAACAACAACAAATCAAATTATCTATTTTTATATGGTTTACCCAGCTTTTTAGTACAGTATTTTAAATTACTCAATACTGTTATAAATTTGGTTAATTTATTTATTATCGATAATTTAAAAAATTTCAGCAAAACTACTCAACCCGGTTTCGCTATTGATCGGTGATTATGTTGTGACCAACATCCGATTTTATTTTATCACGAATGTTCATAGACTCAAATAAACCAAGATCGAGAAATTAAACTTACCAGATTTTTGATAAAAACTGTCTTGTGTAATTAAAAATCATTATCCCTGCTTAAATTCTTAGTGTACTTTAAGCAGGGATAATGCAAGGCCAACTTTTGTTGAAATTGTAACTTTAAATTTATTTGAATCGCATCGTTTATAGTCGTTCCTTGTAAATACTACACTTTTCAACATCATAACAAAAATTGTAAAGCTCTAATGGAATCTGGCACTGCTGGTCATCACATTTTGCAAGGATCTCCCAATTTATGGAAAAAGCTTTAGAGTAAAATTTTATCCCATCTGCCTGGAATGTAAAGATAGAAAGAAGAAGAATGCTAATAAGTATGAAGTTTCGCCCCGATCAGTAATTCCATCTGTGCTGTACTGTGGCCGAATTTTTGTTAATAGGCAGGAAAACCGGCCGATATTGTAGCCGATAGCCATATGTGGCCGATATTGTTACAAATGTAATTTAGAATCGTTTAGTTTGGACTTTGGAGTAATTTTTATCAAAAACGATACAAAAAATATTTGCAAAATCCTTGAAGTTACTATGGAAGCTGCCACTTTCGGTGAATCTATTTCGACCAAACATCACTGGGACCTCCTAATTTATGAAAAAAGCTTAAGTATGAAGTTTCATCTGTATCGATCAATCTGTCTGGGCTTTAACAATTTCCGTGTTACTTGAACAAGCCAAGTAAATTTAAAATTATTGATCCTAATATGATTTGGTTGATTTTTGAGATAATTTTTTTGTTAATTATTAAGCAGTTTTCTCCGAACTTTACACAATCAATGGATATACTGATAAGTTAATATAGTGGTGCTTAATGATGTTGAAAAAGAAACACTTCCGTTTTTTTTCTTCCTCTCCTCTCGATACACAATTACAATAATACATAATATTAAATTAACAAAATAAGTTGATGATCAGTCTTGGTTTAGTCGCGAACACCAAATTTTAATACTTAAAAATACAGTAACGCCAAGAAAATGTGCAACACAAAATTCACTTGTAAATTTTTCATATTACAAAAGAAAAATCATCCGTAACGTTAAATATGATGAAGACCATAAAAATAATAACATGATGATTTGCGGGTGATCACAACCACATGTGCATCACGATTTACGTCAAACGTAAGTATTATTGTATTCCAGGGACCACGGACTTGAATTGTTTCCAAATAAGTGTTCATTTGATGATGGAAAGGCAGAAATTATTCCACGCTTGGTTTGTACCAGAGGATTTGCTTGTAATTGCCTCTGGGAAGAGTTCAAGTTACCGATTTCATCATAACGGACTCGTTTCAACATATTATGAGACCTTCTTTAAGGAAATAAAATTCAAATTTCTGTTAATTTCTAATATTAATCGAATACGTGATCACCACGGCTACTGTTATAGGCCTGCATATGAACATCAACATTTTTGATGGCTTTTTCTAATAAAAGCAGTTCAATGGCCTCAATTTCAGGTCTAAGGTCTCGATCTTGAATTGTTTGTGGATCATTGCTGTGCTGTTTTCAAAAAACCTCAAAGAAAATAAGCTAGCGGTGTCAAGTTCCATGATCTTGGTGGCCAATTGACATGAGAATTTTTTGAAATCATTTCATTTGTCAAAAAAATTTCGCGTTCCACCATACAATAAATATTTTTGTTTGAGCTTAAAAAACCAATAGATGGAACACCTTATTTTATAAATTAAGTTCTGTTTATTTTTTAATGATGGATTAAAAATGATAAATGATGTTTACTAAAAATACTTATTTGTAAATATAAATAATAAAATAATAATTGTATAAAAATTCAAATTCTAAAAAGAAATTTAAAATATTTTGTGGACAATCTTAATGTAAATAAAAGTAGCTGCGTTTTTCTGAAATATGGTGTTCGAGACCGCGATAAAACATAGGGAAAATACAAGGAAATTTAAACAAAAAAATTTAGAACAACAACTATAACTAACTTTAAGTCAATCATTTTGACATTTAAGTTTTGGTTTATAATTAAACACAATACTATCTAATATTAAAATAAATTAATTCATTTCACCAGCAAACATTAAGATATCCTTTTTTCTTATTAAAAATACAATTCAGTCATTTCATTTTCATTCTATCAAATTTCCAGTTGTAAATGAAGTGATGAACAATCAAAAAATTGTGTACTAAAAAAATTTCCCTGTTTCGTCAGTTCAGCAATTATTAAGTTTTTGATGAACTCGGTTGTACTCTACATAATATCCAGAGTTGTTCAGAGTTGTTGCGAACAAGCATAAATAAACTTTATTCGATAATATAATGCAAGATATTGACTTAGCTCTTTAGGATTCGATTGAATAAATCCGAAGCACAAATATTTTAATAATATGTGAATTTTTAAAAAAATCAAAATATAATTTATCGCGGTCTAGAGCAGCTGATTCAAAAAAACGCAGCAATTATTATATTATAAAGATTAATTAGTTCGGGGGAGTGAACCGGTTCAAGCGCATGCCATTTATTCTAAGTAATTTTTTTCTGTTGTTTTTGTAATTTCTATTTATTGTTATGTAAAATTATTATGTAAAATTATACGAATATTTATATTTTTTGCTATTCATCCATTTTCTTGTTGTTAAAAATACAATACAACAGTGTTGTAGTCTTATTTCGAAAATCAATGAAAGTAGTTCATTGTGTGGTCAGTTTTTTAAATCGTGTTATGATGTTCTGTGCAGTGTAAAGTTTAAATTATTTTGGTTGTAAGCAAATTATAATGTTACATTTGGTGATATAGATTCATTTTCAATATTTATTGAGATACTACTGGGTTACAAAGAATTGTTTTGTTGGAGATAGTACTTAGAATATTTTACTTAATAGTTTATGATATGATAAGAGAAGTACAGGCCTACCATATCGACGATCCTAGGTATATTCCCGGAATATCTACAACCAAATATCAAATTATATATTAGTGCAAGTTACATCCCGGAATTATACTGGCCCAGGCTCTCCTTGCATTCTCGACAGATAATGTTGATACTAGAACCTCATTATCAAATGAACCTCATTATCATCAGCCAAAACAGATTCCTACGCCGATGGTAAAATGCATAACGATTTTGCATAAATAGCATAATTGTCCGCGTAAATAACATAATCCGATGAAAATGAAAAAAGTCGACGACTCTAACGTAATTTGAAGCCACCTTGTTAATCTAATGAAAAAAACAATATTGTTTAATGCAGCTCAAAAATAGGTTTTGCTGAAACAAAGTTAATATTTGATGAATACTTGGCCTTGAAAAACTATAATCTGAGATATGCGTATTTGGCGGGTTCAGTTCAATCTCACAAACACCTCGTTATTGATATGGGATTTGAAAATATTGTAAATTTTTTACAAGTCACCAAAATAATTTATGTTTAGATACATTGATTCTAATGATAACAAATTTTCGCGAAACTCATTTGAATGACTTAAATATACTAAATCGCTGGCGAGAAATTTTGCAAACAAAATTAGAATACGCTATACGCGGAAATGCTACTATGACCAGTCAAACCAGTGATAAAAAATAATAGAGTTACGCATCTTTTACACTAAACAAATATATATCAAATATATTTGATAAACTTTTACAATTTTGTGATTTTTGCGACATCTACATCATATTGTGAAAGCTATAGTTGTCAGTCAGAAGTGTTTTTAATAAAAAAAATAATAACTATATCATCTTATCTCAATTAAAAAATTTAACTAATGTATGATTTGGAAGAAATAATGTTATATAGACCGTATAAAAGGAAGCTGGAAAGAAGTAGACGTGTAAAGAAGTTTGTTTGGCAAAATAACTAGGAATATAGCCCGCATATAAATTAAAATCTAAATTTTTAAGGTTATGGAGTATAGAATTGTTTATTAAGAGGCATGAAAAAAGTGTATACGCTATATTGATGCCACAGTTAAAGGAAGACCAAATAAAATTTCAAAATTATTCTCGTATGGAAAAACGAACATTTCAGAAACTGCTGGGTATGATTGAAGGGGTACATAATGTTAACAACAACAATTTCAATGTAAATCGTACGATTTGCATTGAAGAACGTTTAATGGTTACGCTTAGGTAAGATATCAATTTAATTTAACTAAGACATACCTAAAATAAATGTACATTTTCTAGATATTACGCTACTGGAAATTATTTTTCGGCGCTTCAATATAATTTTAGAATGAGTCCATCAACTATAAGTAAAATTATCAATAGTATGTCGAAAACTATATTTATGATGCTCAAAAAGCAATATGTAGCAATAAGAAAAATGTTTTATCTGGTAATGCCGACCGCATGAAAAAGGAAATTTTTAATTATCGGCTGAGCAGAGCTCGCTTAAATGTTGAATGTGCATTTGGAATGTTACATAGCAAATTTCGCATTTTCGATAAACCTTTTCCTACAGATGTTCCAAAAACTATTGACACTGTTCAAGCAACGTGTGCTTTACATAATTTTATAAGACTCGAAGATCGCCCACATGTGAACGAATCAGATATATCGGCAGCGTTCAGAAGAAGCCGAAAAAACTTATTTGATATATCGCACCAGATTTCAAATACCGGAGCCCTGTCATTTGATGCTGTTTCGGTTAGAGAACACTTGGCCAATTATTTCATCTCAAGTGCTGGTGAAATGCCGTGGCAAAGAAGCAAAGAATTATGCCTACAAACTACTCTTAAGCGAACTTTATTGATATTATTATAATTAATGCAAATCACGCACCTAATTAATAAAATGTCAATGTAAGAAATTTTTTATTTAAAATCATGGAATGGAAAGAAACTAGCCAAAGACCTTAGTGTAAAAAATAGTCAAAGGTAAGAAAATAATGCAAGAGAAACAAAACTTCAATGCTCGTAAGTGAAAAGATGTAGATTTGTAACTTATTCAAATCGTTTATTATAAAAAACAAATCATAAATAATTACATTATTCATTTCGTTAACGGTTACATATGCATATTCCAATAGAGAATATTTCAGAATTTTAATTAATAAAAAAAAATATTATCACATTAATTCGATGTATGAATGTATAAGGTACGTTAATTCATTTTTATCTAGTCATTTATATAATAAAAACTACTAGTTTTAAATTCACAGAACAGTTATATACATAATATACTAATTATTAAATGTTAAAATCTGAGGATGAAGAGAATTGCTTTCCTAAATCTTGGAAAAAATGGAAGTTCTCATCTTGCGTTTCTTGCTTTCCAGATGTTCAATAAGATGCTGATTCACTGTAGTATCTATATACTTGTAGAGGATGCTTTTCGAGTCTTTTTTGTTGTGGTTCTGTTGTCGATTGTTCCGGTGATATTTCTGTACATTCATCATCTTGCTCTAAGGTTCTCTTTACATTACATCCAGATGTTGTTTCACAAAGGGATCCTCCCTTTCCATTTGAAACACCAGAGCTAAATTTTCTGAATTCACCAACATCGAAAGATTTTTCTATGTTGAACTTTTGGCTGAAGTTAAATAGCAAAAAATTAATACAAAAAAAAGGTATCTGGATATCTACTCATATATTCTTGATTAACTTACGTTCCTGTACTGAAATTGGGTTCAAGAAAACATCATCTTGTCAAACTCCCATTTAACAGCCAATTACCGTCCTGAACCAGATTTGGTGTTTTAATTTTGTTATATAAGTTTCGTTTTTGCGTCCGCAATATCATCCATTTTTTTTGCATTGTGAAGCTTAAAATATTGAAAATTGCTAGCAATTTCTTAATAAAATAATTGTGTTGGTTAATTGTTTTACCTGTTTTGTTTCGGGCATTTCCGATTGCCTCCCAAGCAGCATCCCCGAATCGTTTATCTTTATATTTTTTTGAGCTTAAATTGTATAAGCACGGTTTTTTTTCAACGTTTTGAATTAGCAATTCAATTTCGTCGCTACAGATGGAAATTTAATTATCAAATTTTTAATTGTTATGTACTAAAATATTAGTTTCCATTATATTTTTTATACATCATTCATTTCCTTTGGGTTTTGTGCTGCCATATTTTTGAATAAGTCGAAAATCATCAAATGTCACAAACACAATAAAAAAAACTAGATCCAAGATGCGGCCAAATTGCCGCATCTAGGATCTAGTTTTTTTTATTGAAAACTTTAGTTTTATCTAAGACCGCGATCTTTTTGTCGACTTGGCGCTTCTTTAATGAACTTTTATATTTGGTATGCTAATTGTTTATCGAACTTTTTGAATAATAATAAGCTCACAAATAAATTTTGAAAATTGATTGATTTAATTTTTTGTTGTTTTCATACGGTTTCATTTGCACTAAAGTTCCAGAAAACTACTACAAATAATTATTAGAAAACATGGGTTAGCGATTACTCGTCAGTCATAGCCCCAGAATTTCATTTTATTAAAACTACATACCGACGATCTACCCGATATCCGATACGTCCGATGTTTAGGCCAAAATGGTGATTTAAATCGAATTTTGAGCATTTCAATATCGGCAACAAAAATAAATTATATTTCTGAGTATCAAACAACCTCAACTTTCAGAAAACCAATCATTCTTTCTTTGACAGCAACTCAGTTATTATTTCTAGTTGACGAAATGAATCGCTTAACGCTTCAACAAAAGTAGGAAATGGTGGTAATTTACTTAAACAACAAACACAATTGGTTCGAAATCGCAATGTCGTACAAAATTTGGTCAAAATTTGGTGCTCGTCGTGTTCGTTCAGCCGAAAACATCGCCGCGGTGGCCGAAAATGCCACCAAGGGTGGCCCTTAAAGTTCAATTGGTCCAGCAATTGAATCCCCGTCACCATCCGTTTCGATATCGATTCGCTGTGTGGGCCTGCGACAAACTCGAAAATGAGGATTTTGCTCAAAAATCGTCTTTTTGGACGAGGCGTATTTTCATCTCGGTGGGTTCGTAAACAACCAAAATTGTCGCATTTGAGGATCGGAAAATCCACAAGGATATGTGGAGAAGGCAATGCATCCATTGCGTGTTACTGTTTAGTCCGGCTTGTGGTGTGGCGACATTATTGGGCCGTATTTCTTCGAAGACGAGGCCAGCGCGACCGTTACGATCAACGGAATCAACTACCGCCACATGTTAACAAGTTTTTTGTTAGAAAGAAGATATTGGTTTGGACGACCTTTGGTTCCAGCAAGATGGTTCGCCATGCCACACATCGGGCTTTCCAATAGCGAAACTGCGTTAAAAATTCGATGGCTTCAATATCAGTCGAAATTGTGACGAGAATTGGCCGGCAAGGAGCTGTGATTTGACGCCTTTGGATTTTTATTTGTGAGGTGCCGTGAAGGACAAGTGTTATCCGGACAATCCACAAACAATTGAGCATTTGAAATCCAATGTTGAAGTAACCATTGCGGAAATAGATCGGCTCACAATCCAAAATGTGCTCAGAAATTGGGCCGACCGAATGGAGTACGCCAAGGCCAGCCGCGGCTCCCATTTGAATGAAATAATTTTCCATAAATAACCAGGAGGATTGTAGTATCAAACAAAACAATTAATTTGGAAATAGTTATATTAAGCCGTTTTTGTTTCATAAAATTTTTAAATCTGAACTTCTTATTGGGACACGTTTTATTATATATATACAAGGAGGCATAATGATAAAAAATGGAATCGTATAAATTAATAATGCTGATGAATGGTCAAGTCAAAATTTTGGAACAATTTGTGAAGTTCCAGAAACTACATAATTGTCCAAGAATATTGCGGATCAAGAGAGGTAATTTTGTTATTTGTTTCCTTTTGCAGTAATAATCGTTTATTTTAATTTTTAGGCGAGAATGCTATATTGCATAGGTGACAAGTCGCCTTTCGTAAAAATATTAGCGGGTGATTTCGAAGAAACGAAATCGAATATTAGAATTACCCCTCAGCTGTTTGGTTGGGCTAAGTCTGGCAAAAACACGTGGATGGGCCACCGAAATTGAGTTTATATTAGTTTACACTACAAATACGTATGCAACTCGTTCAGCAAGTAACAATATTTTAGATCATTCCGTATCTAGCTTCATAAATTGATTGATTGATTGATTGATTTTGAATGTACGACCAAGTTCTTAGGCTTGAGTTCCCGGATGACGCCGGGTCCACCGTACACCCTTTTTTACACATAACAAAACCGAAGGATTGGATAGGTTAGTTAAGTGGGACAGAATCGGCCCGGTTACAGACACCTAGGTATAGCCGATAGTTAGTAACACAAAGACAACACAATTCTAATCTACTAGATGAAGGATAAAGGCTTAATAGGTTAATGGATAACGATGGTATTGGTCTTCAACAATTGCTTCTTTAAAACGGCAACCTAAGAAAAAATATTATTATTTCACATGCATCTGGAATTTTCCTGAAATTTAATTCTATTAATACTTTTCGGCTTCCTAACCAAAATTGGTTGACTCGACCCGTTACAGACACCTATGTAAAGTCGTTAGTAATAAAATGACAACACAATTCTAAACTACACAATCAGCAATTACAATGAAGCATTAATTCACAAGCATCTGTAAATTTCCTAAAATTTAATTCTACATTCATATTTTCCGGCTTCCTAAATAATTGAAACATTTATTAATTTAATCATTCTGCAACTCCGCAACTTACAGTCGAATTTCCTGAAACCAAAGTTATTTGAACTATATTCAAAATAATTCTAAAATTCATTAGTATATTTAGGACAATATATATACAATATAATAAAATTATACTTGAATAAAATAAATGTAAAGTAACGATTAGTATTAACTAAATTAATTTGGTTCTCATAAAACAAATAAAATAAATCGAATCCAGGAAAGGCACGCACGGCCTTCCTAACTTCTAAGTCTGTTGATTTGATGGATTTATTTATAAAAAAATATTTATGAAAGTCACTTGTCCTTGTCATCCCTAATCTAATACAAATATGTTTATTTATAAAAATAGAAAATGACCAAACGAAAACTGGTTCCAAAAACAGCTAATCTGGAATCTGTAAGGTAATGTATTAATAATGAATGTTTTTCACAGCTTTAGAATCCCCAATACCTAAACAAATTCAACCAAAATTAAATAAAACTATTAAAGTAATCAGGAATCTGTAAGATAACAGAATTAATAATAAGTAGCTAGCACATCTGTAGGATCCATGATAATCAAATAACCCAATTATATGGTTCAATGTTTTAATTATAAAGAAAAAAATTACATACATACATATATATATACATACACACACACATACACACACACATACACACACACATATACATACACACTCATATATATATATATCTACAACAGCATTATTCCGTATCTAGCTTCATAAATATAACTAAAATCGTTAGTTCTACGATATACTCCACTATTAGCGATCACAATTTCCTTTTGTCAAATTTTTACTTTACTTCTAAGTATATTAAGAAAACTCTTGTAAAGAAAATAGTAGACATGGCAAAAGTTAATGAATTATTCAATAATTTTCTACTTACAATGCCATTTAATGTGAAAGATCCGAATAATACTATAGAAATTATTGTTGAAAAATATAATGAATTAATAGATAGATACTCAAAGACAGTAAGTGTCGATGTTAAGCTGAAAAATACGTTATATCCGTGGATCACGCATGACATTTGGCGTGGCATTCGTAAAAAAATAAAGTTTTAAAATAAATTAAACGTAATTCTAATAACTTTGCTCTTAAATCGGAATTAGTACGTGTATCTAAATTGTTAGCTTCTAAAAATATTATGCTAAAAAATGTTACTTTAGTAACATGTTTACAGATTTAAATCAAAGGGATTTATGGAAGAACGTGAACTTATTTTGTAATAAAAATCTCAAATCTCTTAAATTTGATAAAATTTTCTTTAATGGCCAATATGTAAGTGATTCTTTTGAGATAGCTAATCTTTTCGATTGCTTCTTTGTTAATGCAGGTTACTTAATTGGTGAATTTATTACCTCCGACAGAGTCATACACAGGTTTGGAACTATTAAATGGATTTCAGACGGCATGTATCTGTCACCAATTACACCTGCTGAAGTTTGTAATGTTATCTGTTCGCATAGTAGTGGTAAAGGTGGAGGTCCACAAAAAATTAATAGCTGCGTGCTGAAATGTAGAATTGAGTTTTTTTCAAACATGTTGTTTGATATTTTTAATGAAAGTTTAATAACTGGTGTTTATCCCAAATGTTTAAAAGTAGCTAAAGTAATTCCTATTCTAAAGAAGGGGGATTATTTTTTACTTAATAGTTATAGGCCTATTTCTACTCTTTCAATTTTCCTTACAATTCTTGAAAAATTAATATTTTCGCGGTTAATAACGTTTTTAAATTATAATAATTTTTTATATTCCTACCAATACGGATTTAGAAAAGGTTTAGGAACTGAATTGGCATTGGAAAAATTGGGAGTATGATATATACTGCTTTTGATTCAAAAAGATATGTTGGAGCGCTTTTCTTGGATTTACAGAAAGCATTTGATTGTATTGATCATCAGTTACTATCAAAGTTATCGAAAAGTTATCTATCAAATCGAAAACAGTATGTTATGATAAATGGAGTAGGAAGTGTAATGTTAGATATCAAATGTGGCGTCCCTCAGGGTATTGTTTTAGGACCACTTTTGTTTCTCACTTGTATTAATGTTATTTCTTATTTGCCGCTCAAGGGTCATATTAGAATATTTGCAGATGATACTGCTTTATTTTATGAAACCCATGATCCTGACAGTATATTGATTGATATGAAACATGACCTTAGTATACTTTTAGAATATTTTAATTCCAATTTAATAGCTCTCAATATATCTAAAACCAAATTTATGGTATTTCATTCCCCATATAAATCGATGAGTAGTTCACCTCTATTTGAAGTTAATAACATTAACATTGAGAGAGTCAGTTCATTCAAATATTTGGGAGTTACACTTGACGAACACGTGTTTTGGGATGATCACATACGAGTAAATATCACAAGTAAGAAAATTGCTCCACTTGTTGGGTTACTCAGAAAATTATCTTTCTTTGTTCATACTAGGGTATTGCTTATGATTTATTTTTCGTTTATTCATTCGCGACTTAGTTATGGCCTTATCGTATACGGAACAGATACCTTAACCAGACTGAAGAAATTGCAAGGTATGCAAAACAAAAGTGTAAAAGCAGTATACAGATTGCCAATTCTATTTTCCACTAGGTTATTATATAGCAAGGAAGATATTATGATATTGCCCATAAATGTCTTATATAAGTTTCAATTAACCCTTTATATGTACAAAAGCTTAAATGTATCTTCATGTATGTCTAATATAAACTTTAATTACGCTCATCATGTGTATTCAACTCGAAATTGTAACAGAATTGATTCGCATCATATTAGAACTGAATTTGGAAGAAAATCGATCACGTTTATGGGCCTATTTATTTATAATCAAGTACCTGAATTTATAAAGGAATTTGAAACCTACTTACAATTTAAAAAAAATATTAAAAATTATTTTAAATCGAATATTCTATTATTTTAGAACTAAATCTCCGTTATCTTTAATTTTTATAATATTTATATATCTGTGTAAATTTTGTAACTTTTGTATATTTATGTATAACAACTTGGATTATTCTTAAAGGAACATTAAATTCACTGGATAATCCGCCGTTGTTATTGTATGAGAATGAATAATAAAAATAATAATAATAATAATATTTTCTTGTTTTGGTTGGGCTGCGGCTCAAGTTATCGTGTCGTATCTAAAACGATGATCATACCGAAGACTACAGTGAGAACTATTGTTCATAAATAATATGTAGGGGAAATAGTTCGTGGCCTTTTTCCCGGTAGATGGCTTTACATTTATATGTCTCAGTAACCATTGATCGTATCGGGCAATGTGTGTTTGAAAGGTGACATTCTAACCTGTACTTTGGCATACAAAACATTAAAATCGGTGAAGTGAATAAAAAGTTACAACATTTTAAAGATGGAGACAAATAATGAAAAAATTCGATATGTTTTACAATTTTATTACGACAAAGGTAAAAACGCGGCTTAGGCTTGCGAGAAAGTTTGTGCTGTTTATGGATAAGATGCTTTATCAAAATCAGCAGCAAAGAAATGGTTCAAGCGCTTTCGTTCTAGAAATATGGATATCAAAGATGCACCTCTCTCTGGTCGACCAACCACTGGAAAACTCGATGAAAGCATGCAGAAAGTTGAAGAAGACCGGCATATAAGCAGCCATGCAATAGGTAAAGAACTAAATATTGATCATAAAACAGTTTTAAACCATTTGAAAATAGCTGGGTACGAAAAAAAGCTTGACGTCTGGGTACCACATGAATTAACAGTTAAAAATTTAATGGACCGGATTTCTTTCTGTGAAATGCTGCTGAAATGGAACGAAATCGAGCCATTTTTAAAGTGGATAAGATACGACAACGTTGTGCGAAAAAGATCATGGACGAAACGAGGTGAAGCTTCCCAAAGTGAAGGTGGGATTGGAAAGGAATCGTGCATTATGAGGTGCTGCCACCAGGCCAAACGATTGATACCATTTGTTCCGGTCCATGCAGAACCATCTTAATGGTTTTACATTAAATTCAAAAGAGGCCTGCGAAAATGAGTTGTCTCGGTTTTTCGCCTCTAAACTACAGAAGTTCTACAGTAATGGGATCATGGCTCTTCCAGAAAAATGGCAAAAGGTCATCGACCAAAATGGCACATATTTGATTTAATAAAGTTCATTTGAGATAAGAAAATTCTTTATTTCAATGTCACCCAAAAAAGGGCACGAACTTTTTCCCTAACCCTAGATTTAAAAATACTTGAACGATTGTCAAAAGACATAGTCCAAAATCCACCAGTAATTGCCCAACTCGAAGAGATTGGAACAAAATTTGCCTACATAGCTCGGTCGTCAGTTTTTAACAAGGCATGGAAGCTATCGATGGTTGTCATGTCAAAATTAAATGTCCACCTAATCAACGAAACCAATACATAAATCGCAAATCGGATTACTCAATCCAACTGCAAGCTGTATGTGGTCAAAATTATAAAATATATAATATGTGTGTGGGCTACCCGGGATCAGTGCACGACCAATGCATGCTTTTTAATAGTGCACTATACAAGAAGGCGACCTTGGAGAAGAAGGGGACGCTGGATACGTAATATATATAATAATGGATGGTAAATCCCATTACCATCATAACCCCTTACAAAGAATTTAATTTGTCGGAAGCTCAAACTCAATCATGCCCATGCAAAAGCTCGCATTACCATTGAACAAACGTTCGGTATGATGAAAACAAGGTGGCGGGCTATTTTTTCAAAAGTCTAAAATTAGAAATAAGTCGCTGTGTACAGGTTGTGTGCATGTTGCGTTATGCATAATATTTGTACCTCAGCAGGAAATTTGAGTGAATTCGAGACAGGCGTAAATAACGAGATTTATTCAGACAGTCCGACAGATCATATCGATGCGGTAGAGTTCCGAAATAATCTAGAATGTAATTTCAAAATTGTCATTTATTTATTCAAACAAAAATTAAAAAATTATCACAATTCATCACAGTTTGCATTTATTTAGGTGGTTTTATTTGTTCATAATTGAGGTTTATTATAACTATTCTAGTTCCGGAAGATACGCGTCCGGGAACATTTGCTTCGTAGCAAATGTCGTTATTTTTTCTATGTTCCAGGCAAGTTTTTCTAATATCAGCTGCGTTTTTCTGAAAAACAATCGGGTTGAGTTCGCCAAACCTTTTTTCAAATTTGTGCAATTTAAAATTAAAAATTTAATAAATAAATAATTTAGATTTAATATTAATCTATATATGACCAAACAAATCTATCATAAAAGTTGTATAGTTTTCTTGTAATATCGTTGTTCTGTATAATAACGGAGCGGTTCAGAACTATTCAGAATATCGAGATTACAAGACAACTATACAACTTTTACGATAGATTTTTTACACTTAGATTACTATTAAATCAAAGTTTATTAATTAAAAAAAAAAATTAATTTTAAATTGGACAAATTAGAAACATGCTATTGCAAACTCAACCCGATTGTTTTTCATTCAGAAAAACGCTTTTTATTCTGTTTCGGTGCTGGTTCGTCTGCGACTTCAGACTCGGAATCTATTTGGTGCGTTCTAGAACTACTGGGATCGCAATCTATTGTCGTATCCTCATTGATAATATAGGTGGGATGTCAGGCGTGCTTGCCTTTCATGAAGCTCATCAAATAGATACCATGGCGTAAGCAGCACTTTCCCACTTTCTGTGGATATTCCCGATTGTGGATTGAACTGTCCAACAGAGATAAAGACATATGTACTTTACATTTTTTTAAATATTTTGCCATTTTTGGGCCACACTCTTTAAACTTGTTTTTAAATTAGCCTCATGTATTACTTTTCTACCAAAAAAAGTTAGGAATGAGATTTAGTATAAATTTATCACAAGTAATAATTATTTTTATACTTACTCCTAACAGTGTCGTGGATTGGACTGAAATAAATGGTTCAACGATATTCTCGTTCGCATAAAGCTTAGCTCCTCTTTAGACGTCCCTGGGAAGGTTGGGAAAATAAACCTAAAATATTGTATTAGTCTAAAAATTCATACTTGTAAGTTTTTTCATATCTCGTATATCGTCATTAACACGAAACGTTAAAATAAAACAACAACAAATCAAATTATCTATTTTTATATGGTTTACCCAGCTTTTTAGTACAGTATTTTAAATTACTCAATACTGTTATAAATTTGGTTAATTTATTTATTATCGATAATTTAAAAAATTTCAGCAAAACTACTCAACCCGGTTTCGCTATTGATCGGTGATTATGTTGTGACCAACATCCGATTTTATTTTATCACGAATGTTCATAGACTCAAATAAACCAAGATCGAGAAATTAAACTTACCAGATTTTTGATAAAAACTGTCTTGTGTAATTAAAAATCATTATCCCTGCTTAAATTCTTAGTGTACTTTAAGCAGGGATAATGCAAGGCCAACTTTTGTTGAAATTGTAACTTTAAATTTATTTGAATCGCATCGTTTATAGTCGTTCCTTGTAAATACTACACTTTTCAACATCATAACAAAAATTGTAAAGCTCTAATGGAATCTGGCACTGCTGGTCATCACATTTTGCAAGGATCTCCCAATTTATGGAAAAAGCTTTAGAGTAAAATTTTATCCCATCTGCCTGGAATGTAAAGATAGAAAGAAGAAGAATGCTAATAAGTATGAAGTTTCGCCCCGATCAGTAATTCCATCTGTGCTGTACTGTGGCCGAATTTTTGTTAATAGGCAGGAAAACCGGCCGATATTGTAGCCGATAGCCATATGTGGCCGATATTGTTACAAATGTAATTTAGAATCGTTTAGTTTGGACTTTGGAGTAATTTTTATCAAAAACGATACAAAAAATATTTGCAAAATCCTTGAAGTTACTATGGAAGCTGCCACTTTCGGTGAATCTATTTCGACCAAACATCACTGGGACCTCCTAATTTATGAAAAAAGCTTAAGTATGAAGTTTCATCTGTATCGATCAATCTGTCTGGGCTTTAACAATTTCCGTGTTACTTGAACAAGCCAAGTAAATTTAAAATTATTGATCCTAATATGATTTGGTTGATTTTTGAGATAATTTTTTTGTTAATTATTAAGCAGTTTTCTCCGAACTTTACACAATCAATGGATATACTGATAAGTTAATATAGTGGTGCTTAATGATGTTGAAAAAGAAACACTTCCGTTTTTTTTCTTCCTCTCCTCTCGATACACAATTACAATAATACATAATATTAAATTAACAAAATAAGTTGATGATCAGTCTTGGTTTAGTCGCGAACACCAAATTTTAATACTTAAAAATACAGTAACGCCAAGAAAATGTGCAACACAAAATTCACTTGTAAATTTTTCATATTACAAAAGAAAAATCATCCGTAACGTTAAATATGATGAAGACCATAAAAATAATAACATGATGATTTGCGGGTGATCACAACCACATGTGCATCACGATTTACGTCAAACGTAAGTATTATTGTATTCCAGGGACCACGGACTTGAATTGTTTCCAAATAAGTGTTCATTTGATGATGGAAAGGCAGAAATTATTCCACGCTTGGTTTGTACCAGAGGATTTGCTTGTAATTGCCTCTGGGAAGAGTTCAAGTTACCGATTTCATCAAAACGGACTCGTTTCAACATATTATGAGACCTTCTTTAAGGAAATAAAATTCAAATTTCTGTTAATTTCTAATATTAATCGAATACGTGATCACCACGGCTACTGTTATAGGCCTGCATATGAACATCAACATTTTTGATGGCTTTTTCTAATAAAAGCAGTTCAATGGCCTCAATTTCAGGTCTAAGGTCTCGATCTTGAATTGTTTGTGGATCATTGCTGTGCTGTTTTCAAAAAACCTCAAAGAAAATAAGCTAGCGGTGTCAAGTTCCATGATCTTGGTGGCCAATTGACATGAGAATTTTTTGAAATCATTTCATTTGTCAAAAAAATTTCGCGTTCCACCATACAATAAATATTTTTGTTTGAGCTTAAAAAACCAATAGATGGAACACCTTATTTTATAAATTAAGTTCTGTTTATTTTTTAATGATGGATTAAAAATGATAAATGATGTTTACTAAAAATACTTATTTGTAAATATAAATAATAAAATAATAATTGTATAAAAATTCAAATTCTAAAAAGAAATTTAAAATATTTTGTGGACAATCTTAATGTAAATAAAAGTAGCTGCGTTTTTCTGAAATATGGTGTTCGAGACCGCGATAAAACATAGGGAAAATACAAGGAAATTTAAACAAAAAAATTTAGAACAACAACTATAACTAACTTTAAGTCAATCATTTTGACATTTAAGTTTTGGTTTATAATTAAACACAATACTATCTAATATTAAAATAAATTAATTCATTTCACCAGCAAACATTAAGATATCCTTTTTTCTTATTAAAAATACAATTCAGTCATTTCATTTTCATTCTATCAAATTTCCAGTTGTAAATGAAGTGATGAACAATCAAAAAATTGTGTACTAAAAAAATTTCCCTGTTTCGTCAGTTCAGCAATTATTAAGTTTTTGATGAACTCGGTTGTACTCTACATAATATCCAGAGTTGTTCAGAGTTGTTGCGAACAAGCATAAATAAACTTTATTCGATAATATAATGCAAGATATTGACTTAGCTCTTTAGGATTCGATTGAATAAATCCGAAGCACAAATATTTTAATAATATGTGAATTTTTAAAAAAATCAAAATATAATTTATCGCGGTCTAGAGCAGCTGATTCAAAAAAACGCAGCAATTATTATATTATAAAGATTAATTAGTTCGGGGGAGTGAACCGGTTCAAGCGCATGCCATTTATTCTAAGTAATTTTTTTCTGTTGTTTTTGTAATTTCTATTTATTGTTATGTAAAATTATTATGTAAAATTATACGAATATTTATATTTTTTGCTATTCATCCATTTTCTTGTTGTTAAAAATACAATACAACAGTGTTGTAGTCTTATTTCGAAAATCAATGAAAGTAGTTCATTGTGTGGTCAGTTTTTTAAATCGTGTTATGATGTTCTGTGCAGTGTAAAGTTTAAATTATTTTGGTTGTAAGCAAATTATAATGTTACATTTGGTGATATAGATTCATTTTCAATATTTATTGAGATACTACTGGGTTACAAAGAATTGTTTTGTTGGAGATAGTACTTAGAATATTTTACTTAATAGTTTATGATATGATAAGAGAAGTACAGGCCTACCATATCGACGATCCTAGGTATATTCCCGGAATATCTACAACCAAATATCAAATTATATATTAGTGCAAGTTACATCCCGGAATTATACTGGCCCAGGCTCTCCTTGCATTCTCGACAGATAATGTTGATACTAGAACCTCATTATCAAATGAACCTCATTATCATCAGCCAAAACAGATTCCTACGCCGATGGTAAAATGCATAACGATTTTGCATAAATAGCATAATTGTCCGCGTAAATAACATAATCCGATGAAAATGAAAAAAGTCGACGACTCTAACGTAATTTGAAGCCACCTTGTTAATCTAATGAAAAAAACAATATTGTTTAATGCAGCTCAAAAATAGGTTTTGCTGAAACAAAGTTAATATTTGATGAATACTTGGCCTTGAAAAACTATAATCTGAGATATGCGTATTTGGCGGGTTCAGTTCAATCTCACAAACACCTCGTTATTGATATGGGATTTGAAAATATTGTAAATTTTTTACAAGTCACCAAAATAATTTATGTTTAGATACATTGATTCTAATGATAACAAATTTTCGCGAAACTCATTTGAATGACTTAAATATACTAAATCGCTGGCGAGAAATTTTGCAAACAAAATTAGAATACGCTATACGCGGAAATGCTACTATGACCAGTCAAACCAGTGATAAAAAATAATAGAGTTACGCATCTTTTACACTAAACAAATATATATCAAATATATTTGATAAACTTTTACAATTTTGTGATTTTTGCGACATCTACATCATATTGTGAAAGCTATAGTTGTCAGTCAGAAGTGTTTTTAATAAAAAAAATAATAACTATATCATCTTATCTCAATTAAAAAATTTAACTAATGTATGATTTGGAAGAAATAATGTTATATAGACCGTATAAAAGGAAGCTGGAAAGAAGTAGACGTGTAAAGAAGTTTGTTTGGCAAAATAACTAGGAATATAGCCCGCATATAAATTAAAATCTAAATTTTTAAGGTTATGGAGTATAGAATTGTTTATTAAGAGGCATGAAAAAAGTGTATACGCTATATTGATGCCACAGTTAAAGGAAGACCAAATAAAATTTCAAAATTATTCTCGTATGGAAAAACGAACATTTCAGAAACTGCTGGGTATGATTGAAGGGGTACATAATGTTAACAACAACAATTTCAATGTAAATCGTACGATTTGCATTGAAGAACGTTTAATGGTTACGCTTAGGTAAGATATCAATTTAATTTAACTAAGACATACCTAAAATAAATGTACATTTTCTAGATATTACGCTACTGGAAATTATTTTTCGGCGCTTCAATATAATTTTAGAATGAGTCCATCAACTATAAGTAAAATTATCAATAGTATGTCGAAAACTATATTTATGATGCTCAAAAAGCAATATGTAGCAATAAGAAAAATGTTTTATCTGGTAATGCCGACCGCATGAAAAAGGAAATTTTTAATTATCGGCTGAGCAGAGCTCGCTTAAATGTTGAATGTGCATTTGGAATGTTACATAGCAAATTTCGCATTTTCGATAAACCTTTTCCTACAGATGTTCCAAAAACTATTGACACTGTTCAAGCAACGTGTGCTTTACATAATTTTATAAGACTCGAAGATCGCCCACATGTGAACGAATCAGATATATCGGCAGCGTTCAGAAGAAGCCGAAAAAACTTATTTGATATATCGCACCAGATTTCAAATACCGGAGCCCTGTCATTTGATGCTGTTTCGGTTAGAGAACACTTGGCCAATTATTTCATCTCAAGTGCTGGTGAAATGCCGTGGCAAAGAAGCAAAGAATTATGCCTACAAACTACTCTTAAGCGAACTTTATTGATATTATTATAATTAATGCAAATCACGCACCTAATTAATAAAATGTCAATGTAAGAAATTTTTTATTTAAAATCATGGAATGGAAAGAAACTAGCCAAAGACCTTAGTGTAAAAAATAGTCAAAGGTAAGAAAATAATGCAAGAGAAACAAAACTTCAATGCTCGTAAGTGAAAAGATGTAGATTTGTAACTTATTCAAATCGTTTATTATAAAAAACAAATCATAAATAATTACATTATTCATTTCGTTAACGGTTACATATGCATATTCCAATAGAGAATATTTCAGAATTTTAATTAATAAAAAAAAATATTATCACATTAATTCGATGTATGAATGTATAAGGTACGTTAATTCATTTTTATCTAGTCATTTATATAATAAAAACTACTAGTTTTAAATTCACAGAACAGTTATATACATAATATACTAATTATTAAATGTTAAAATCTGAGGATGAAGAGAATTGCTTTCCTAAATCTTGGAAAAAATGGAAGTTCTCATCTTGCGTTTCTTGCTTTCCAGATGTTCAATAAGATGCTGATTCACTGTAGTATCTATATACTTGTAGAGGATGCTTTTCGAGTCTTTTTTGTTGTGGTTCTGTTGTCGATTGTTCCGGTGATATTTCTGTACATTCATCATCTTGCTCTAAGGTTCTCTTTACATTACATCCAGATGTTGTTTCACAAAGGGATCCTCCCTTTCCATTTGAAACACCAGAGCTAAATTTTCTGAATTCACCAACATCGAAAGATTTTTCTATGTTGAACTTTTGGCTGAAGTTAAATAGCAAAAAATTAATACAAAAAAAAGGTATCTGGATATCTACTCATATATTCTTGATTAACTTACGTTCCTGTACTGAAATTGGGTTCAAGAAAACATCATCTTGTCAAACTCCCATTTAACAGCCAATTACCGTCCTGAACCAGATTTGGTGTTTTAATTTTGTTATATAAGTTTCGTTTTTGCGTCCGCAATATCATCCATTTTTTTTGCATTGTGAAGCTTAAAATATTGAAAATTGCTAGCAATTTCTTAATAAAATAATTGTGTTGGTTAATTGTTTTACCTGTTTTGTTTCGGGCATTTCCGATTGCCTCCCAAGCAGCATCCCCGAATCGTTTATCTTTATATTTTTTTGAGCTTAAATTGTATAAGCACGGTTTTTTTTCAACGTTTTGAATTAGCAATTCAATTTCGTCGCTACAGATGGAAATTTAATTATCAAATTTTTAATTGTTATGTACTAAAATATTAGTTTCCATTATATTTTTTATACATCATTCATTTCCTTTGGGTTTTGTGCTGCCATATTTTTGAATAAGTCGAAAATCATCAAATGTCACAAACACAATAAAAAAAACTAGATCCAAGATGCGGCCAAATTGCCGCATCTAGGATCTAGTTTTTTTTATTGAAAACTTTAGTTTTATCTAAGACCGCGATCTTTTTGTCGACTTGGCGCTTCTTTAATGAACTTTTATATTTGGTATGCTAATTGTTTATCGAACTTTTTGAATAATAATAAGCTCACAAATAAATTTTGAAAATTGATTGATTTAATTTTTTGTTGTTTTCATACGGTTTCATTTGCACTAAAGTTCCAGAAAACTACTACAAATAATTATTAGAAAACATGGGTTAGCGATTACTCGTCAGTCATAGCCCCAGAATTTCATTTTATTAAAACTACATACCGACGATCTACCCGATATCCGATACGTCCGATGTTTAGGCCAAAATGGTGATTTAAATCGAATTTTGAGCATTTCAATATCGGCAACAAAAATAAATTATATTTCTGAGTATCAAACAACCTCAACTTTCAGAAAACCAACAAGTTCAATCCTTTGTTGAAAACTAAATCTTATAGATAAAACTAAATGTTATATATATTTATTTGAATCGTTTAATTGTTTGACCTTTTTAGTAAATGCGAAACTTTTCAACATCATTGCAAAATTGAAAAAGCTCCGATGGAGGAAGGATTTCCCAATTAATAGAAAATGCATAAGTAGTTTCAATCAGAATATCTCAATCCGCCTGGATAGTAGAGATGTCAAATTTTGGTGAAATAAAGTTTTTTCTATCAAAACTCGTCATTTCCTGTAAAATTTAAAAAATGGTCTGAACTAATTTAGTTTGAAATTTAATGTACAACCGTTTTGTTTTTCAGTAAATACTCTGAGCATTTTAAAATATTTACTAAAAACGAAAAACCTCCTCACTGGGTCTCCCAATTTATAAAAAAGTTTAAACATGGAATATCAATCCACCTGCACTGCATGTGGGCCGAATTTTTGTTACAAAATTAATTTACGACGATTTAATCTTTTAGTTTATAGTCATTTTTCTCATAAATGATAATCTTTTCAAAATATTTGCAAAAAACAAAAATGCTGCCACTTCCGGTGGACCAATTTTGGTCAAACATCACTGGGACCTCTTTTAAAAAAAAAGCTTAAGTATATAAAATTTAGCCTCGAATCAATCCGTCTAGAGTGTCGAGGGGTGGAAATTGTGCTAGAAAACATTTTTTGGTAAAAAATCGTCATTTCCGCTTAAATTTTAGAAAACTGGTCGACCGATATTGTCGCAAAGTTAATTTGATTTATTTTAGTTCTTAATCGTATTCCTTGTAAATGATAAACTATGAAAGATATATAATGTACGTTACTTTTCTGGAAAACTGAACGTATATTCTGGTGACTAGTAAGATACGAGTAAGTACCATCAATTATTCTATTAAATAATAACAACAATTATGTCAATAATTAAGCTACACGTTTAGTAACTCCTTTGTATGGAAATAACCTTTCTGGACACTCTGTACGAGTATATATGCAAGGCAAAAATACAAAAATCACTATCTTCTGAACCAAATCTCTATCTATGTGTATTTAGGTACGTACGAATATCTATATAGAAATAAAATGATGTAAAGCTAAATATCTTGTGAAACTGATGTCATGCTTTCTGTATATATTACAGTGTTTGGATAAAAGACAAAACAGCTGCATCCAGGCAAAAGAGATTCGACGACGAAAATTTATTTACATTAATTTCTAATCATTTCAAATAACTGTACGTATTATGTACATATATCTTTTATATAGATGTATTGACAAAAGCTTTTTTCGATTAAAAATTAAGAATACATTTTCTTCTTTGAATACGATTATGTCGTTCTCTTCTGTAATACTCTTATGTTATCTTGATTTCTTATTTTGTATTATAGTTATCGCTTTCACACTAACAAAAAATATTCGGAAAATTTATTTGTTTAACGAATTTCACTTTTTTGTACTCGCTTAGACATTAACTGATGCAAAATCACGCTTTTATGTGGTTTTGCATGAATATGAAATATTTCGAGGTTATGCTATAGTATATGTAGATGGCTCCGATTCATAAAGATTATTTATATTTGCTTCAAACCACGAAATTCGAGTTAATTTCACAGAATAATTTTTAATACTTATATTTTAGATATTACATGTTGGAAATGTAACAATGGCGTCTGTTCAATGTTAATTTCCTAGTTGTATTTAATTTTCCGTTTTTTATAAAACGTAAACTGGATAAAGAATGCGCAAACAAGTTATTCCCTACAAAATTTTAAAATAAATGTCGAGGTTGCTTAGATTGTTCGTACAAAGAATCGACGACATTTGTTTAGTTTGAGTTGGCTACTTTATGCATAAAAACAAAATCTAAAATATGAAAATCCAGAAATATCTAAATTCACAGAAATTAAAATCCCGAATAATGATAATAATGCTGATAATAATATTATTGACGACATGAAAACACTTATCCACCAATTAAACTATATAATCAAAATTAAAGAACAAAAGGTTCTTAACTATAATAATAAGATGGAAAGAAGAATAATGTAATAATAAAACTAAATATCAATTAATATTTGATCTATTACTAAAAAATGCCAAAAAACATAATAAAAAATCATTAAAAATTAGAGAAAAAACTGTTACCGTATGATCCACGTTTGATGTTGAACCCCCCATGTCCTCTTGTTAGTCCAATGTTGCCTACGGGATATCGTCCGAATAAAATAAAATTATCCAAGTGTTGACTATAATATTGATATTCAGCTGCTCGTTAAACTCACTGGACAAGTGATGCAGTGGTTAAAGCTTCGGCATTTGGGCGGGAGGTATTGGCTTCGAATCCCACCAGAGGCTGATGCAAAGCGAATTTTTATCATCGATTTCGATCGGTGATGGTAATAAACACAACTTAGAAACCCCCCCCCCCCCCCCCCTTCTTCCGATCATGTCAGAGTGCAGCTTGACATGGAGCTTGCAATGTGCAGGTGGTATACTGTAATTGTGCGAATGGGTGGTGTGTGCGTGAATGAAATGTGGGTATTGAATGTCAATCAAAGGGTATTAAATCCACTGGACAATCAATACTTGTCCAGTGGTGGAATCACTTATGCAGATGTTTTGACCACGACTTGAAATACGATGGTCGTTTCAAAAGTTCATTATCCATTAACCGTGGAAATAAGAAGGTGTTTTTAAAAAATCAACACATATAATTTTCATTTACATTATAATTACAATTTATTAATCAATTCAATTTTTGTTTTGTTTATAACATTATAACATGTTTAGGTACAGAATTTATAATTTATTCATTGAAAAATATTAAAATTTGGGTAAAGTTTATGGATTAGAATTTTCACTATAATTTTTTATTTTCTGCGGCCATATAAGTTATTTTCAGTTTTTGGCCGTTGGTTATGAAATGGCCAAGTTTAGTCCAGCATGAACAGATCCTAGAATTTTGCCCAAAAATTTAAAATTCTTGATCAATACTACTATCCAAATTGCATTGCCATTCTTTAAGAAATGGTGGAAAGAGTTCCTTTAGCGAAGTAGCGTAATCTCTTATTTTCCACTGTCAATTTTCCGCTATCTTATACAGCTTGTTATTTTCTCCATAATTTGTGGAATGGTGTTCTAGTGCTAAAAACTCTTAGTTTCGAATTGTTCTGCAAGGCACATGAATTGATAAGTTTTCCAAAATGTAAGCTGAATCTATGTGACCAAGCAAAACGTTACCAATAAAAGCCGCGCCTAAGAGAAGTCGTCAATTTTCAAGCGTGATGAGTACATCTTGTTTAGTACGGAGGTAACCAAGCCACATTTTCATGGAATGGTAAATTATGGTCGCAATCCCAGTCACTTTTCTTTAACAAGAAAATCAGAAATTTCTTTTGAATGCTTTCAATTCTTTTAATGTATACCGCATAGCATGGATTCCAAACCGATACAGCGTATTCCAGTTGAGGTCGAACGTAAGCGAAGGTGAGAGAAGGTTTGAATATCTTTAAATTCACCTGTCACCGCTTTTGCAATACAATTTTCTATATGCCTATTGAAACTGGCATCTTCGACAAATGTAACACCTAAATCTATGATCTCATTGACTCTTTGCAATAGTACGTTGTTGACTTTGTATGGAGTAATTAATGGATTTCTATTTTGCATTTCTTAATATTTAAGTAAAGTGGGTTTCGATCACAACACTCACGTAATCTATCAATGTCTCAACAAATCCAAACATCTTGAAGTTTCTTCGCATCCATTAACAGTTCGAAAAATTTTCACGTCATCAGCAAATATAAGCACGTTTGATTTTTTGATTATTTCGGTTATTTGATCTATGAAAACAATAAATATTCACGGCCCGATGTGATAACCCCATCCTTGGGGAACACCAGACGTAACATTAGTAAAATTTGATTTTTCATTTCCCATTATTACAAATTGTCGCCGGTTTGATAGATAAAACTTGAACAAATTTATGTAATCGAGTGAAAACCCAAATGCGAATAAACTCTGGGGTGCTTTTTGATGGCAGATGAAATTAAAAGATTTACGGAAATCCGTGCACGCTATATCAACTTGGTGATGTTTTTCTATCTCATTAATTACTTTACTGGTGAATTCAACCAGATTAGTTGATGTGGATACTTTGACATACGCCTAGGCCGCAGCTATTCATTATTTTCTACGATTCTTGATCGACAATACGTTATCTATTATTAAGAAACTGAAGATAGATGTAATCAAAAATTACTACAGTTTATTTCAACTGGCTTATATTTTCTATCGTAATTTCCCATTTTTCTGTTTGAAAATAAAATCCTTATTAATTAGAAAATGTATTTAATGGCCTTCACTAAACAAAATTCTTTAATATTTTCGTCACACAGCAACCACAGATACTACTACAATTTTCCAGCTAAATGTCAATCCGTACACACCAACAAAGGAGTAATAAATTTCAGGAAAAAAATGTGAACTAAACATACAGGGTGACTTTCCAGGCATTTTGCTTGAAAAAGGGAGAATTTAAAATATCTATTATGAAAATTGTCTAGGGTCGAGGGGACCTTCAAAGTCATTTGTTTCGGAGATATATTCAAAAGTTATCTATGAAACCACATTAGTTGATGTAGATCGGCCAGGCATAAACCCGCGCTGGTTTATTGATATATGACGTGCAATTGTGGATTTAAAGTTGTTGCATAATACTAATTCAAACAATCTTGGAACTGATGATGTAGTGGATATTTCTCTGTAGCATGTAACATCATCTCGTTTCCCCGATTTAAAAATTGGTGTCATTTTTGAAATTTTACATTTTTCGAAAAACACGGCGGTGCTTAAGGAAGGAGTGGTTGAATAGGTATCATAATGGAATATCTAAAATGTCAGCGTACTCCTTCAGAATAGAAGAGAGTATATTGTCAAGACCACAACCGTCTCCAAACCCTCTTAAAACCAATAAAATGTTATCCTCAAAAATAACAGGAGGAATTATTGATACGAGTTCGTTGTTATTGCTGGATTGTTCGTACAATCCACTAGTAACGCTTGGTTTATAGACTGATTGGAAAACTTCGCGAACATATCACCTAGGTCTTTGGAGTTTGAGGAGCTGGTACTGTTATAGGTCATATCAGCAGGGCACCCTTCAATTTCGCGTTTATTCCAAAAATATTTCAAAAATTGTTTTGGATTTACTTTGATTTTTCCTTGAATTTGATCGAGATACGACCTGTATTTTGATTTAAAATACATTTCAAATTCGTTACTATGTTGTAGAAACATAGTTTTGCACATTTCTAACCCGTTTTTCAACATTTTGGCATACGCTTTCGACTTCCGATTTTTTAAGTTAACTAGTCTATTATTGAAACACTGAGGATGAGCATTTTGTGGTTTACAGCACATAGGTACATAAAGTTCGAAGCCTTGCTGCATAATGTCATTAAATTTATCAACATTTTCGTTTATATCATTGGAATTGATAGTTGTTTGCCAGATGATGGATTCTAGGTAACTTTGTAGCCCGCACGGTATGTTTTTTTGAAGTTGTATTTGATTGGTTGTAGATGTTCCGAACTCGCCATTAGATTAGGTAAGTCAAATACAATATCTAAAGATATGTGATTGATATCATTTATGACAAAAGGTAACACGGATTCTGAAATTTTGAAAGTGTCAATGTTGTTCCTGAAGACAAGATCCAGTAATATATCACGATTCTCAGCAATGGTATTTATTTGGTTCAAATTATTACCAAGCATAGCGTCCCCAAATAAAGATTCCACATCTGTTGTTATATTGGATGGTAAAATACAATTTAGTTCCGGGTCCAGATTCCATATTATATTTGGAAGGTTAAAATCACCAAGCACAAAAACTAAATCTGACAAGATTGTCGTATTAATAACTTCATCAATCGCATCGTAGATATATGCTGCTTAGCTGAATAGATTGGTTTGGTTAATTTTGAGATTTACACCGATTTGTTCGACTCTCGATCGGGCTAAAGTTACTGGAGCATTCCAGAATTTAGAATGTACTGCTATCAGTACGCCACCACCCGATTTCTTTGAGCTAGTTTCGGGAGATTTATCGCATCTCTAACAACGTAATTATGGCCAAAAAGTTTACTGTTCATTATGCCGGGTTTTAATGAAGTTTCACAAATTACATAGACAAGGTAGTTTGATATTAAACCTAAGTTATACGTACGTTTAATTATAATCAATTGATTACACAGTTCATTTATGAATCATAAGGCTTTCACGAAGATCTCAATATAATCTTGTTAACTTTTGAAATTTACATTGCACTACACTATGCCACGGACTTTTACTAAATTTGGCTAAGTCGACCAACGACTATTAAATATAAATTTTAGCTTTATAACTTAGCTTTTTTAATTATGACAAAAAAACTTTTTAAAGTGTACAACCACATTATTCAAATGCTCGAAACTTAATGCCTTTCAGTTTAAAAAAAATGGACCTTCGCCAAAAACAATATACATATTTTTATGCTCTTTCTTTCCCGCGCAAACCATCTCTCCGCTATCCAAAATATTTCGCACAAGTAAAAAAAAATATGAATTACGGTTAACTTATTAAATATAATTTTTTATGTCCGGGAGGTCAACCCAAGTTTTAGATCGCGTGAAATCAATTCAACTGAATTGTTACAAACTCAAAATTCAGAAACTCAATATCCAGAAAAAAATCTGGAAGTCTTTGCTTGGAAAGTAGTGTGCGCTACTGATTTCCGGATTTTTTTCTGGATATTGAGTTTCCGGTAATGTGCGATCGTGTGTGAGGTGAGTGTGTGTGAGTGCGCCGTCTTATAATTACAAGGTCATATACGTTAAAAGATATAAATGATTTATTTATGATATAATTGTTGGTTTTATAATTTATAATGTCGTGTTTCGCCCTAAACCATTTAAAAATTCTAGTTTCGATCATTTATTGTGTTTGCAAGAAATTTGTTTTCTCTTAAAACGATCCTCTCTATTTGGCCGAAATGGCAAAAACACGGTTTCGATATGCTTGAGGGAAATACGTCTTAGACGCGGAAATTGAAGCCTTAACGAAATCGGAAATCAAACAGTTTGCAAACGCAACTCTGCAAATCTCAAATAAACTTCGTTATAAGAGCACAAACGAACGTCATTATGATGTATAAAAGTGGTAATGTTAATACGCAAATTTTACCATGAATTGTAAAGGGCCTTCTTTCCACCTACATATTTTAATGTTACTGGAATGGAAATGTCGTCAACAGAAATGGATTCCGCGTCGAAAAAATTCCCCGTGTTTTGAGGCGATCCAAGAATCGATCCAATTTATGGCTTCTTCGTAAGCAGTGAAGTGCTGCTCGGCCAGGCCATGAGTTATCGACCAGAACAAGTGGTAGTCAGAAGGCGAGTTGTCTGGTGAATAACGCGGGCAGAGTAGGAGCTCATTGAAGCGCGTCCAAAGTTTTCTTGACGACTTTTACAACATGTGGCCGAGCGTTGTCGTGCTGAAAGATCACTTTTTGTCATATCTTTTGGAATATTGTGGGCGTTTGAACGTCAAAGCTCGGCTTAAATGTATCAATTGTTGTTAATAAAGTTCTCTAGTAACGGTTTCGTTAGGCTGGAGTAGCTCATAGTAGATCACTCCGAACTGATCCCACCTGATTCACAGCATTAGCTTCTTGTCATGAATATTCGGTTCGACGCTTGAAGTTGATGTATGGCCGGGCTCACCCCACAATTTTCTGGCCTTTGGATTGTCGTAGTGGATCCACTTTTCGTCTTCCGCTTCGATGCAAAAAACCCTTCCGAGTTGCTCGCACTTGAAAAAACGGTGTCTCTTGGTTTAGGTTCATACGGAACCCAATTTCCTTGATTTTGAACCATACCCATGGTGTTGCGATGGTTTAAAATCGATTTGTTGAGTCACTCCCAAAGTTTCAGCGAGTTCCTCTTGAGTTTCGCATGTACCTTGGTCCAATAACGCCTTCAGCGTCTTCAAACTTTATCGGTCTCCCTTATCGCGTTCTTTTTCACTGGTGTCAAAATCACTGATGTCAAAAACGGCGGAACCAGTACTCGCATGTTTTTATTGATGAAGCATGTTCCCCATATACTTCACACAACAATCGATGTTCATCAGCTGCAATTTTCTTCAAATTAAACAAAAAAGCAGCGCTTCCTGCAAATTGTGTTTTGTTGGCATAGAGGTTGACACATGGTTAGAGCACATAAGATATGTTGTTTACACTTCAGCGAAATGACACATATTGATTTTTAGAGGGAAATGATGACTCTTTAGCATGAATATAGTTACAAGATGGCCCGATGCCATTGAATAATAGTTATCTATTGTAAATTTAATCCATAGAATTAAATGAAATTGCTTCATTCATGAAACGTCATCGTAATTGAGTAATTGTCAATAGTTATGTAAATATAACAAAATATACCTCAATATATACCAGTGGCGACGCGCCATAGTAGGCGACGGAACACTGATTCCCTATATTAATTTTCCAAGTAAATTTTTTTATATTTTTATGATTTTATAAGTTTTTTATTAGTTATTAATTTTAGTCCTTAACTATTTTCTACAAAATAATTTTCAACAAATAATATAGTTTGTCAAAATCAGTTATTAACATTACCGCAACCATAAACTATATTTAGTTATAATATAAAACCGTAATTCGGTAGAAATTTTTGTATTTTGCATGAAATAATCATCACGCTTGTTTCCTTGTATTATATTTGACGGCATTGCTATTCAAATTCACAATATTCGCGAGCCAAAGAATAATTTTTATCATTGATATAATATTAAAGTTTCTATGTGATTTAAAAGGTTCAATGTGATATCTGCGCTAATGAAGCTGAGGAGAATTCGGATCATTTCTTCTAATTTATCTAATATTTCAATTTAATATATTGGGTGTATAACTTAGTTTTTTGGATTTTCTAAAAGATGGCGTAACTTTAGTGCTAAACATTCTTTTACAATGACACGTACGGCGTTTTAAAGTATTGACATTCCACATTAAAATTTAGTCGAGCATTATTCGTGAAAGCGAAAGCAACATATGTTTTAATCCGTTTAAACATGTCGAATTTCGTACCAACAAATAGCATTTGCGGGAAGCATTACTTTTTTGCTTTAATCAAAAGAAAAAAGCTGCTGAAAGTTTTCTTTTACTCAAATAAACTTATGGTGAATATGCACCAACTCAACAGACTTGCGCAAACTGGTTTAAACGATTCAAAAGTGGAGATTTTGATGGCAGTGACATAGAACGTTCTGGTCAACCAAAAAAATTCGAAGATGAAGAATTGGAAGCATTATCGAAAGAAAACTCTGTTCAAACAGAAAAACAACTTGCAGAACAGTTAAATGTCACTCAAGCAGCCATAAGCAAACGTTTACATGTCATAAAAAGGATTCAAAAAGAAGAAAAATGGGTACCACATGAACTGGCTGAAGTCAACGTTGAAAATCGTTTAATGGTTTGCAATTATTTGCTTACAAGATACCGAAGATGGCATTTTTTGTCTCAAATTGTGACTAGCGATGAAAAATGAGTTTACTACAATTATTATTATTATTATTTTTATTATTGATTCTCATACAATAACAACGACGAATTATCCAGTGAATTTAATGTTCCTTTAAGAATAATCCAAGTTGTTATACATAAATATACAAAAGTTAAAAAATTTACATAATCGTAGATATATAAATATTATAAAAATTAAAGATAACGGAGATTTAGTTCTAAAATAATAGAATATTCGATTTAAAATAATTTTTAATATTTTTTTTAAATTGTAAGTAGGTTTCAAATTCTTTTCTAAATTCAGGTACTTGATTATAAATAAATAGGCCCATAAACGTGATCGATTTTCTTCCAAATTCAGTTCTAATATGATGCGAATCAATTCTGTTACAATTTCGAGTTGAATACACATGTTGAGCGTAATTAAAGTTTATATTAGACATAAATGAAGATACATTTAAGCTTTTGTACATATAAAGGGTTAATTTAAACTTATATAAGACATTTATGGGCAATATCATAATATCTTCCTTGCTATATAATAACCTAGTGGAAAATAGAATTGGCAATCTGTATACTGCTTTCACACTTTTGTTTTGCATACCTTGCAATTTCTTCAGTCTGGTTAAGGTATCTGTTCCGTATACGATAAGGCCATAACTAAGTCGCGAATGAATAAACGAAAAATAAATCATAAGCAATACCCTAGTATGAACAAAGAATGATAATTTTCTGAGTAACCCAACAAGTGGAGCAATTTTCTTACTTGTGATATTTATGTAATCATCCCAAAACATATGTTCTTCAAGTGTAACTCCCAAATATTTGAATGAACTCACTCTCTCAATGTTAATGTTACTAACTTCAAATAGAGGTGAACTAGTCATCGATTTATATGGGGAATGAAATACCATATATTTGGTTTTAGATATGGAATTAAAATATTCTAAAAGTATACTAAGGTCAAGTTTCATATCAATCAATATACTGTCAGGATCATGGGTTTCATAAAACACTACCCTGAGGGACACTACATTTGATATCTAACATTACACTTCCTACTCCATTTATCATAACATACTGTTTTCGATTTAATAGATAACTTTTCAATAAGTTGTAAGGAATTCCACGTACGCCGTAACAGCATAATTTGTTTAGAAGTAACTGATGATCAATACAATCAAATGCTTTCTGTAAATCCAAGAAAAGCGCTCCAACATATCTTTTTGAATCAAAAGCAGTATATATCATACTCCCAATTTTTGCCAATGCCAATTCAGTTCCTACACCTTTTCTAAATCCGTATTGGTAGGAATAAAAACAATTGTTATAATTTAAAAACATTATTAAACGCGAAAATATTAATTTTTCAAGAATTTTATCGAATATTGAAAGAGTAGAAATAGGCCTGTAACTATTTATTAAGTAAAGAAGAATCTTCCTTCTTTAGAATAGGAATTACTTTAGCTACTTTTAAACATTTGGGATAAACACCAGTTATTAAACTTTCATTAAAAATATCAGACAACATGTTCGAAAAAAAACTAAATTCTACATTTCAGCACGCAGCTATTAATTTTTTGCGGACCTCCACCTTTACCACTACTAAGCGAACAGATAACATTACAAACTTCAGCAGGTGTAATTGGTGACAGATACATGCCGACTGAAATCCATTTAATAGTTCCAAACCTGTGTATGTCTCTGTCGGAGGTAATAAATTCACTAATTAAGTAACCTGCATTAACAAAGAAGCAATTGAAAAGATTAGCTATCTCAAAAGAATCACTTACATATTGGCCATTAAAGAAAATAAGTTCACGTTCTTCCATAAATCCCTCTGATTTAAATCTGTAAACATGTTACTAAAGTAACATTTTTTAGCATAATATTTTTAGAAGCTAACAATTTAGATACACGTACTAATTCCGATTTGAGAGCAAAGTTATTAGAATTACGTTTAATTTATTTTAAAACTTTATTTTTTTACGAATGTCACGCCAAATGAGATCACACATGAGATCCACGGATATAACGTATTTTTCAGCTTAACATCGACACTTACTGTCTTTGAGTATCTATCTATTAATTCATTATATTTTTCAACAATAATTTCTATAGTATTATTCGGATCTTTCACATTAAATGGCATTGTAAGTACTGGGTTTTTCAATAAGAGCACTTCAACTTTTTTTTTGAATAAAACACAAACTGTTCGACTTTTGAACTAACTTTTTTTTTATTAACGAATTTGAACATATACATTTAAGTATGAAACTCGATTTCTTTTGCATGACCACGCGGTGGTCACGCACGTTTTACGAAGTCCAATCTTTGAACCCAATTTTCGACCACTCTTTCGCATAAATCGGCCGAAATTCCAGCAATTTCACGATCTATATTGGCTCTGAGCTCTTGCAACGTCGCCGGCTTATTGGCATAGACCAAATAATCTAGAGGTGTCAAATCACACGAGCGCAGCGGCCACTGGACGGGCCCATTTCGCGAAATAACACGCTCATCGAACTTAGTCTTCAATAACGCGATTGTATCGTGTGCTGTGTGGCATGTGGCCCCGTCCTGTTGAAACCACATGTCGTCCAAGTCCATTCCATTCATTTGCGGCCAAAAAAAATCGTTTATCATATCGCGGTATCGATTTCCATTAACAGTAACGTGGCGATCGTTATCGTCGATGAAAAAATATGGCCCAATGACGCCGCCGGCATGTAATCCGCACCAAACAGTGACTTTTTCGGGATGCAACGGTGCCTCATGAATCACGTGTGGGTTGCTTCCTGCCCAGTAACGCATATTTTGCTTGTTGACAAATCCATTTAGCCAAAAGTGAGCCTCATCGCTGAAGATGATTTTTCGGTGAAAATCTGCATCATTTTCGATTTGCTCTTGAGCCCAATTCACGAATCGGCGTCGCTTCAAATGGTCAAACGGCTTTAGTTGTTGTGTCAGCTTGATCTTATACGGATGTAGGCCAAGATCTTTACGTAAAATTCGCCACAATGATGTCACAGAAAGGCCCAATTGTTGCGAACGTCGTGTGAGCGACACATTCGCGTCTTCTTGAACTGAAGCCCTGGCGGCTGCGATGTTTTCAACACTTCGAGCACTTCTTGCTCTCGAGGGCACCGGAACATTATGTAGCGAAAACGTAGACTCAAATTTTGCCACTATACGGTCGATTGTCGAACGGGCTGGCTTGTTAAATGGACCGTAAAATGGCCGTAATGCTCTTAAAGTAGCAGCAACAGAACGATTATTTTGATAAAAAATTTGCACGAATTGCAATCGCTGTTCACGTGTGTAGCGTTCCATGATGAAATGTATACTAATGAAGTTTCCAAATGACAAAAGATTAATAAAAAATATGGCGTCGTTCGCCGTCCCTATCGGAAAAAAGTTGAAGCGCACCTGTTGAAACACCCTTTAGAAAATTATTGAATAATTCATTAACTTTTGCTATGTCTACTATTTTCTTTACAAGAGTTTTCTTAATATACTTAGAAGTAAAGTAAAAATTTGACAAAAGGAAATTGTGATCGCTAATACTCGTAGTGGAGTATAACGTAGAATTAACGATTTTAGTTATATTTATGAAGCTAAATATATACGGAATGATCTAAAATATTGTTACTTGCAGAACGAGTTGCATACGTATTTGTAGTGATCAAACCATGAGTCATCAACGGATTATTATAATCAATTACTATCTGTTTTATTAACGGCAATATTTATATCCCCAAGTAATATGTTGTCAGTACAGCGGTTTCCAGATAGGAGATTATCCAACCAATTGAAAAAACAATCAACATCAGAACCGGGCGGTCGATAGATACCACATATTTTTGTATTATTAAGACGAGGAAGCAGAATTTGAATAAAATTAAATGGGTATAAGCCGTTATCCATGTTCAAGATGCAATATTCAATATATTTTTAATGTATAATGCAAGACCACCTCCAGTTCGATCATCTCTACAAGAAATGCAACTATTAAAATTGTTGATAGGATAGGATAGGCTATCGAATTATGACTCTGAATAAAAGTTTCAGAAATAACTAAAATATCAACATCCAATTGTAGACTATTAACTCTGACATATTATCAAATTTAACAAAATCATTCATGCCACGAATATTTATTTGTAATGCTTTCAATTGTGACCAATCAAAATAACAGTTAGGATTCATTTTATAGTCATCAACATTATCAAAATATTGATTATAACAGCGAGCTTTTAAACCATTTCTTAACCTATTCCTTAAACAATAGTTGATTGAAATAACAGAATTCAATTATACTCTTAATTGCACAAAAATCAAAAACAAAGATACCGTAATATAATCTAAATTTAATGACATTCAAAATCGAATTCAATGAAATTGTGAATGGTTATGTAAATGGTATAAAAATTACCAGATAGACATAAATAGAAAAAATCGACCATTTATACTCAACTTGGACAACCCGAAAATAATAAAGGAAAATAGAAACATCTGACAATGACATTGAAGATGTCAAAATTAAAATCAAAACAAAGTAAAGAAATAATAATAAATTGTGTAAATGAATTGTAAGTAATTGAAAATTTAAGAAAATAATATAAATTAAAACTAATAATGATATTTGTTTAATTATATTGCAACAAACCGGAGCTGGCAAGATTCCATTATTAATCATCGATGGCTGCTGTATCACCAACAACATCATCATTTGCTGTATTTTTTGGATGATCCCGAAATGCACTAGCACGTATGATGTAGTGGATATCGTTCATCGAGCTGATGTGGAAAACATTTGAATCGGGACCTTTTCTGAGTAAGATTTTGCCTTGTTTGTACCATAAATATTTGAAATTAAATTTTTGTTTGATTTTTTTAGCTTCCGAATATAATCTGGTTTGAAGTGTCGATAGTATAGATGCTCCATAATGTGTATATTAAGAGCCTTATGTTGTGGTGAACACTGGACTCCGAGGTCAGATGTATTAATATAGTTCTTGTTTCATGTTTTTTGTCGATATTTTGATAAAACTGTGTTTTTTAATTCATAACTGTTTGTTTTAATTATTAACACTGGTTTTTTGGATAAATTTGATTTAAATTTAATATTTGTGTTTACAAAAAATGCTGATTTAATGTCTTTATCAGCCGGTTTAACATCTAGCACGCGAAGTATGCTATTCACCATTTCATCTTTCATGTCAACATTTGACGGAAGTCCAGTAACAACTAGATCATTCCGTATTGCTATTTGGTGCTCTTTATCCAACAGTGCTTCAAGTTTATTCAGCCTTGATTCAAGTACTAATTGCTTATTTTCCAGTTGCATTTTGACGTAACGCCTTGTTCTCATCAATTATTTGATTCATTTTCTGTACAAAATTGTCAAATGAATCTGATACAAATTTCTGAGAATTTTTAACATTTATGATTCTTGAGCGTAAGTCGGCTAACACATTTAAAATTTCCGGAAGGCTTGATGACTGATCTCCAATTTCAACTCCCTCAATTATGGATCTATGTTTTGTGGTTTTACAAGAGCTGCAAATCCAAGCAGCTGTTTTGTTAAGAATATATTGAAGCAAATCATCTGGTATGTCAGCACATGCAATATGGAAGAATCCATTGCATAATCCGTCACAAGAAATAGCCGGATTGTTTCGATTACCGGTAATAGCAGCATCACATTTTTTACACTTTTTTGGGGCCATCCAAAAATGTCACAGTCTTATAATTTTGGCGCCAAAACACTTTAATTATTCTTTTACAATTTGGAGATATTCTTAATAAAACCAAATATTGATTCTAAAATATTGTTTCTAATTATTTTAATTTTTAATTATTATTTTTATTATATTTTTATTTATTATTTTCACTTGTTTATTTTGCGACTGTTCACTTCAATAGATAAGTTGAGAATGATAACCCTAAACAATAACCCTAAACGAAAAAAATAATGGATTGATCCAGGCGAACCATCCACATCAACACGAAATATTCATGGAAGTAATGTTATGTTGTGCATTTGATGGGATCAGAAAGGAGTGATGTATTATGAGCTGCTAAAACCGAACGAAACTATTACTGGTGAACGTAACCAACAACAATTAATAGATTGGACCTTGCATTGAACGAAAACCGTCCGATTCCACCCAACAAATAGCGTAAAGTGGTTTTGCTGCACGACAATGCTCGACCACATGTCGAAAACCAAGTTAAAATGACGCTGGTAGTACTTAAATGGGAAATTCTACCGCATGGTCCCTATTCCGTGTGTTCATTAGTACTTACAAACGTTATGCGCGTTGCATCCATTTTACGGCCGACGCGGTGGTCCTTTAAAGTCAACTCTCCAACGTTTGGTTTCCAAATTCGAGATAACCGGTTTGGTAAACAATCAGGCAAAACTGCCGCGGTCCGTGAAATTGTACATAAGAACCCGAGGCAGTCAATTCCACGCCGTGTACAAGAACTCACGTTTCACAGACTTCAACTTGACAAATTTTGCGTCGGGACTTGGGCCTACACACGTAAGATTCAACTGCCCCAGGAGCTCAAACTTAATGACCATACATAACGCCGTTTGCTCGCTGACTGGGCTTTGGAGCGTTTGGTTCGTACTTTTTTGAAAATGAAGTTGGTGTGGCCATAACCATCAACAACGATCGCTACAGAACGATGCTAACTGATTTCTTTTGGACCAAATTGAACGATATGGAGGTAGACGACGTGTGTTTCAAGAAGGACGGGGTTACGTGCCGCACAGCAGACGCAACGATGGTCATTACGATTTGAGTGTAGACTTATCTCTCGCAAAGGTGGCGTGAATTAGCCACCAAGATCGAGCGATTTGACCCCTCTTCACTTTCTCTTGTGGGGTTTCCTCAAGTCGCAGGTCTATGTCAATAAGCCTCAATCGACCGATGCCCTTAAAACCCTCAAACCCAATACCATCACTCAAATTCAGGCGGATCTATGCGGCATAGTAATTGAAAATTGGACCTCTCGGATCCGTGACGAACATTTGAACGAAGTTATATTCCATAAATAATCGCATACATGGGCCTTTCAAATAAAAAAAAACTTCGTTAATACCTCATACACAGCTTGTTTTAATCCATTTCAACATCGACCTGCCCAAATTGAAAAAACTCATTATTCTACTTTTATTTCTGCAAGTTTTTCACTATTATTTTGCTTTTAAAGTTTTGAGAAAGGGCAAGAGGTAGTTTGGTCCAGTTATGACATCACATCGTTGTATTCCTCATCTAGATTTTAAGGTTCCAATTTTGAAGGGTATACTGGTGCTATTATTTCAATTAGAAAAATACATCTGAATCCCTCTATCTTTTTTTATTTCCTATCAAATTATAAATTTACTAATTATAAAAGACATTATTAATCTCTACTTACCGGTGGTAAACGATATAAATTAAAAGAATGTCTCAATATTTTTTTTACTTAAATATAAAACGGTCTAATCGAATTTTAGAATTTCTCCTGAATAAGCTTTAGCCTCAAATCCATATTTGATATCCTCATCCACATAATGTTGTCATTAATGGCAAGAAATCTAAACATAGTCGGTCACTCCCTCCAAGTTAGAAACTTGAAACTTTCAAAAACATCGTTTAACTTCGTCCCTTATTTTATTTAAATAACCTTTCATACTTTGGAAATGTAACAACTCATCCAAAACTATACTCACAAAACTATAGAATACCAGAAGGTTCTATAATTTCGTAGGTATGCTTAAAAAGAACAAACTAGAAAAACTTTGAGAATTTTAACATTCCTAAAATATTTGTATTCAACACCTTTGTAACCAATGTTGCCTTATACGTATCCCCTAAATTAATGAATTCATTTTTTATTTTACTTACATTTTAAAGAATTAAATTACACTCGTATTTTGTTTTGTTCTTTTTTAATATTCAAATAATAATTTTTTTCCTTTAATTAAGGTATTTATGTATTATTTAAAAGGCTATTTTATTGTCTTATAGGCAATATTATTTATATGTAGAATTCCAGCAGAAAACACTTAAATTTAAATATTTTTATTGTTTTTAGGGATCTATTGTGCTCACGATATTTTTTCATTTATAAATTCTCTCGTCAAGATCCTTCAACAGGATATTAATTTTTTTGGTTTTTGAATTTTTATTAATGTCTTAAAGTGCCTATTTGATAAGAGTTTTCGAGATGGAAATATTTTGGAGGGATTTTTTTCTACCTAATTTCGGTAAATTTATAAAGGTAGACAAATTTCAAGATCACAAAAGTGTGACAAATGGTTTTTGAAGTAAAGATGGAAATGTCGTAGGGTTCTGAATAAACATCATCTCCGTAATTTGTGTATAGGTACTCGTACATACAGATGTATTATGATGATGAAAATTTTCGTTTTATATAACAATCAAATTCACATTACGTAAAATTTATCATTTGTCTAGCAGCATGAGAAGGAAGAAGTAACAGAAAGTTTTTACTGTAGTTGTTGGAAAATTTAAGTTTAATTGTTTCTTTTAATTTAAAAGTTTTCCATTTAAATCGTTCGTACAAAAAATAATATTTTTTTTTATTACAATTTATTTTCATTGAAATGCTCGATTTGATTTATATCAAATAACAATTATATTATGCTGAATCACGAATTTTAAAACGGAATAAGTTTTTCTGTTGCTGAATTCATCAGAACAGAAGTGTTCGTCTATCGGAATTTAAAGGATTTTTTACTGTAGCAAGAAAACAATTAATGCACTATATATTGTGTACCATTACTTATTCAAAGTGGAAACTGAATATTTATAAAATTAATTAATTTAATAAAGCAATAATTAATCAGGTTATAAATGGAAAACCACGCGCTGTTTTTAAAGCTCGAATAGATTAAAAAAAATATTTTATCAAAAGTGGCAATCCATAAATTGTGTTTTATCATAATTGATGTTTTAATTAATTAAAATATTTTTAATAAATAAATAACACTGGAATTAGATTATCAGTAATTTTTTTTTAAATAAAGTGTTAATTTATGCATTTTGCACAATTCATTAAATTGAATATTGATTTTGTGTGGACTACACAGGGTCCCACTGAAGCGGAGGAACAGACGAAGCAAGGTGATAGTGGAGATCCTTTGCAAGCAAAATAACTAATCAACATGTTGTTGTATTATTGAAGGTTAAAAAGTTATTTCAAATATAGTTTTTTTGGTGAAATCCCACCTTAAAGATCATATAACAATTTTAACCTATTTGTAACAATTTATATATATATATATATATATATATATATATATATATATATATATATATATATATTATATATATATATATATATATATATATATATATATATATATATATATATATATATATCTATAAATATATATATATATATATATAGCTACATACTGTACCAGCAACAACAACAACTTCAAGCAGTATTTCCGCAGATAACACGACATCAACAAACCAATGCCATATTTTGATTACATATCAAAATCCCAGCATATTAGGTTACTCGTAATTCCGACGATTCAACCATCTGCCGTCACATCAGCAGTTATATTTTAAACATAAACAAAAATATGAATAAAGAGATAATGCATTACACTGCTGAGGCAGGAAATGCTTAACCATATAAACTACTAAAGTATACTTACACTTTTGTCATTATTACAGTTCACTTTGAATCATTAATACGGTAAATAAAAAATATAAATTAGTTATCAAAGGTTTTATTATTTAAAATCTCGTGTCACGACAAGACCATACGCATTAATAAAATCCCATAACTGGCGCAACCGGTAGAGCACAAAATCCAGTGTGTGCCTATTTTTCTTAAACAAAAAGAAAAATAACCGTGTTAAAAATTATTCTTGTATTACGAAGCAAATCAGTAATTCGTTTAGTTTAGAGTCAGTGTAATAAAAAAAAATATAGTATTACATTATACTAAATTGTTTACACACAATTTATTATAATGTGAAATAAAAAAAAAAATAATAATAATAAAAAATTTAGATCACAAGAACAAATCGCATATTACGATAAAAGTGATTGATTCAATTTTTCAAACACCAAGTTAAGTTACACGTACTCTTGTTATAATAAAAAGTGAACTAGTGTAAAATCTATCGAAAGTGTACCGGCTAAAAGTCACACGAGTAGAGAATAGAGACAGTTTCGAACTCTTAGACATGAGAAATTTATTCTACTTTCTAATTGTCTGTCCGATTATTACATGGTGAGTAAGATATTTTTGCAAATATTCCGACAACACTAAATAATTGACCCACCAATCCTTGTACATATGTATACAGAGGAATAATACCGCTAATTATACGTTAATAATTAGGGCAAAAATAAAAATATTTTTCGTTTATTATTTTATGTAAAGCCACTAAATTGGCAATAAAAATAAACAATAATTTTGATAAATTTTTCATAAAGTTTAATGAAAATTAAAGTAGTACGAATAGTCAAATGATCCAAACCAGTACTCCCCAAAAATCAAGTAGTGAGAAAGAATTTTCTAGTATAGAGGAATTTAAAAATCAATTAACTAAAATCATAGATAATATAAATAACGATTCAGATTTAGAAATAATTACTAGTGACAAAATTAGGCAAGTCAAAATAGATAAAACGGCAGAACGCGACAATATTATGAACAGATTATATACATCTTTAAAAACCCCAGACATTATCAAAGATTTAAGCGAATTTCACGGTGATGTCGAGTTGCTACATCAATTCATAAAAGATGTTGAAGAAATAATAGAATTGTGCGGCAACATACTTCCAGAAGACGAACCAACACCAATAATTTTTATAAAAGCCATACGTAATAAAATTAAAGGGGAGGCAAATCATGTCTTAATAAACGCTAATACTGAAACCACGTGGTACAGTATAAAAGCAGCATTGGTAGAACACTACTCAGATCCAAGATCGGAAGTAGTTTTGATTCGGGACCTCCACCGAACGAGGCAAGGAATTCTCACATCGAGACAATTTTATTTGAACATCCTTAAGATACAAAATGCACTTATAGCACACGCTAGCATTCAAATGTGTAATGTAGATACAAAAAGGAATTTGTACAAAGAAATGTGTCTAGCACAATTTGTATCAAATCTTCGTGAACCACTAGGTTCCAACATACGTAGTAGAGATCCAGAAAATCAAATGCCAAGCACTTCTAACAAATACAAGCCAAACTTTAAACAACATCAACCTTATAATAATAATCAATCAACAAAATATTCGGCGATCAAACAAGAAAAAAATATTAACATCACCGAAAACGAACCCCCGGTGGAAGAAGAAGATGAACAAGAAGAATACAACGAAGATGATATAGAACCGAATGAGGATTTTTTTCAGGAAAACGCCTCGGACGACGAATAAACATTCACGAAACCCACGAATTGCCATACATAACAATCCACATAAAAAAAAATTCTATACATCTGCTCATCGATACAGAGGCCGACGAATCATATCTCAACCCAATACTAATTAAACCAGAAAAAACAATTAAACCAATTACAATTAAAACAGTCAGCAATGCATTCCAAGTAGATAAAATAATCATCCTAAACGGATTAAAAGAACTAAGAACTACAGAAAAATTAAAACTCCATTTGTTAAAGTTTCATAATGTCTGTGATGGTCTAATTGGTACAAACATTCTAAAACAACTGGGTATCGTAATTGATATCCGAAACAAAACATTGACCCTTCCAACTCATACAATTCAAACAAAATCATTTAAAGTAGGTAGCAATGGAATAAATTTGACACAAAATTTAACAAAAAACCAACTGGAAGAGATTTTCTATAAGTATCAGAATTTGTTCGACACAGGTTCAACGTTACCATACACAGGTGACATAGAACACACAATAGAGCTCACAAATGAAAAACCGATTCACAAGAAACAGTATCGTTACCCCAACTCACAAATCCCAGAGATAAAAAAACAAATCAATGAACTTTTACAAAACAACATTATCCAAGAGAGCAAAAGCCCAATCATCATCGTAAATAAAAAAACCAACGAGTCGAGAATAAAAAATTTCGAATGGTAGTTGATTATAGGGAACTCAATGCAAAAACAATTGATGACCGCTCCCCGGTCCCAAATATTGAGGAACTACTTGATCAGCTGAATGGATGTAAATATTTTTCGGTTGTCGACCTCAAATCAGGCTTTCATCAAGTCAAAATGAATGGCAGAGACGTACCAAAACCGCATTTTCGGTATTGGGAAACCATTACGAATTCACACGAATGCCGTTTGGCCTTAAAAATGCGCCATCCACCTTTCTCAGACTGTTGAACCGAACATTAAATAAATGGATCGGAAAAATTTGTTTGTGCTACATGGACGATATTATCGTATGTAGCCAAACAAAAGAAGATCATATGAAACATTTAGATATAATCTTCAAATGTCTGGAAAACGCAAATATGCGAATACAACTCGACAAGTGTAAATTTCTAGAAAAACAAATTAAATTTTTAGGACATATAGGGAACGAACAAGGAATACAACCAGACCCGGACAAAATTGAAGCCATAAAAAAAATGTGTATTGCTAAAACCACGAAACAAATAAAACAGTTTCTGGGAATGGTGGGATACTACCGAAAATTTATTAGAAATTTTGCGGAAAAAACAAAACCAATAACAGCACTTCTTAAAAAGGGAGATCGACCCTAACCAAAAGGAATACGTTGAGTGCTTCAATAAATGTAGAGAAATGCTAACAACCAAAGCTATACTGGAATATCCAGACTTTAATCGAACATTCAGATTAACTACGGATGCATCCGACTATGCCATAGGAGCAATCTTGTCCCATGACGATACGGACAAACCTGTTGCATATGCGAGCAGAACGCTAAATGAAACAGAAACCCGCTATGATGCGACTAACAAAGAGCTATTGGCAATAGTATGGGCCTGTAAGCATTTTCGACCCTACCATTATGGAAAGAAATTCAAAATTTATTCGGATCACCGACCACTCGAATGGTTAATGTCTCTGAAAGACCCATCATAAAAATTAGTCAGATGGAGACTAAAACTATCGGAATATGAATTCGAAATTAAATACAAAAAAAGGTACAACAAATAACAATGCCGACGCTTTATCAAGACTGGAAATAAATAACAATGAAACCAACCAGAATTCATTACCAATAACAAATTCACCGATAAACGAGTTCCCGACACAAATCATCTTCAAAAAGGGACCTCAAGTGAAGCCACATAGACCAAATAGAGAAATACAAAAAATCTTTAGCAATGTAAGATATGAGTATACAAAGGAAAATTACCAAGAAAATTCAATAAAAAATATCCTCAATTTCGTAACATCAAAACAAACCGGAAACATTGCACTCATCTGTGATGATGAAGTGTCTGATTATATATACAATTGGACCAAAAACACAAACCGGAACAATCTAAATATACTAAGATCATCGATATGTCTGGAAGACATAGAGGATGCACAAAAACAGGAAGATATAATCAAATCGATTCACGAGAAATCACTCAGGAGAAGAAACGACAGCAAATGTTTTTTAAGTAAATATTTTTTCCCAAAGCATAAGAAAAGAATCCAGGAAGTAATTAAAAAATGCAAAGAATGTAATCAACCCAAAATACATCCTACACCAGAAACAAATGAGATAAAAACAATTACAAATCCAGTAGACCAACTGAAAATTATTGTGGACATACACAATAAAAATCACCGGGGATCAAACGAAAACTATCTACAAATCAAAAAATCGTATAAATTTGCAGGAATCAAAGAAATGATATCCGCTTATGTTAACCAGTGCGACACATGTAATATAATGAAATATGATCGAAACGCAATACAAATGCAACAACAAATTACGGAGACATCGAAACGACCAAACGATCGAATTCATATCGACACATTCTCGATCAGATCAAAATAGTTCCTAACCATTATTGACAGCTTTTCACGATTCGCATCGGCATATGAACTTCAAAACAGAGAAACAATAAATGTAATCGCTGCACTGAAAAAACACTTTTCGCAGGAGGGTATACCAGGCATCCTGGTGTCCGACAGCACAACTGAATTCACAGCAAGAACCTTCACGGATTTCGCTCAACAATTCAACTTCAGATACCATGTTACAACTCCCAAATCATCAACGGGTAACGCATTAGTCGAAAGACTCCACTCAACAATGACCGAAATTATCCGAATCAAGCATGATGAGAATAAAAATATAAAAACTGGTGATCTTATGACCGAAGTACTCCTAACATATAACAAAACAATACATTCTACAACCCAGTTAACACCGATGGAACTACATAGAGCACACATTATTACAAAAAATATACCGGAAATCTATCCACGGAAAATTACACAAAGCAAGTAATATCCGAATACGCAACTCGCGCAAATATAATCGCAGAAAAGGATAGTCAACAAAAGGAAAAGCGAACAGGCAAAACAAATGAAAATAAAACATTACCACCTAGGCTAAACAAAGATGCTATAATATACGAAAAACAACACACACGAGATAAAACGGCACCTCTATATATAAAACATAAAGTAGTTACAGACCTTAACGGTCCAATAATCACCATAAAAGAAATGTTCATAAGAGAAATATTAAACAACATTGTATAATTTCAGGATCGAAGGATCTATAGAAATAATGGACTTCACCGACAATAAGGGGATTATACCTATTGTACTGGGAAACGCCAGAATGTTCGAAAACCACCTTCAATTCCTACATGTTATAAACATATCATCATATTTACCAATAATCACAGGTAACTTGGGCAACTTAGCAGAGTATGAGAAGTTAATCAAAAATACAACAAAACTGTTCACACATTTCGAAACAGAATACGAACTATTCGAAAAGAATCAAAAACATTAATAGAAACTTTCTCAAGCCTGAGACCAAAAATCAGACAGAGACGAGGTATACATATTATATTTGGCGACGTCACTCAAGGTAACACAGAAAAAATCAATGAAGCTTTAAACAAAATTAATACAAACGAAAACGCAATAGTTTCCAAAATTAATGAGCAAATCGAAATTCACACAACCATGATAAATAGATTTAGGGATTTAGAAAATCAATTGACAGGAGAAATAAATTTGATGAAGATTAGAATTAACCAAAATACAGACAAATTACAGGAAATCGAACTCATTTGGCTGTGCGAACAGAGCCTTCACACTGTGTAATTTGTAATTAGAAATTTGCAACAACACCTTGACGAGATATTAGATTCAATTACTTTAGCAAAACAAGGTTACATATCTCACTATTTGCTTTCATCGGACGAAAGTGACTTTATTTATAAGAATCTAGAAAAACAAAATATTAAAATCAATTCGGAACATGAACTTTATCAATTTTTATCAATCTCAATTATATATAAAAACCCTTTAATAGCCTTCGCGGTAAAAATTCCTCAGTTTACAAAAACCATTTTTAAACATATCCAATTATACCCGACCACGATAAATCAAACCTATACAATACAAATCCCAGCCAAATACATTTCCCTATCCAATGAATTTGCAAAATATTCAAATGATCCTTGTAACAAAATCGATGACACATATTACTGTACAAACGAAGAATTACAAATCAGCAACAATAAATGCATTGAACACATTTTAAACAACCAACCGTCAATTTGCAACCTAACAGAAGGTAACATAAAACCATATATAAAACAAGTAGAGCAAGAGTTCATAATAATAAATGAACAAAGGGACCCAGAATATCATACAAACTATATCAAACAAGAAAGAAAACATCTACCACGTCAAAGCCTAATCAAGTTTAGTAACTGTTCGATAATAATCAACGGAGTGAAATTTGAAAACACCAACATAAAATACACGGAGGTCTATAGTTATATCCCGTACAACGATATAAAAATCCATAACACAACCAAACCATTGGAACTATCTGCGGTATCAAACATAACAATTCAAAACATGAACAAATTAAAGGAATTCAAGCAGACAACAGTTCCCCAAGAACATCAATATGCTACTTGGGGAATAACAGCAACCCTGATCATTAGCATCATCAGCTACTTATGCATTCTACGTTACTGTCCCTCATGCACACCATGTCAATAGTACATAAAAATAAAAATTTCTCCTGACATCAAAGCACTTCAAGAAACATCAAAAACCAATTTCACTGAGGACAGCGAAAATCTAGGAATGGAGGAGCTATATACTGTACCAGCAACAACAACAACTTCAACACAAGCAGTATTTCCGCAGATAACACGACATCAACAAACCAATGCCATATTTTGATTACATATCAAAATCCCAGCATATTAGGTTACTCGTAATTCCGACGATTCAACCATCTGCCGTCACATCAGCAGTTATATTTTAAACATAAACAAAAATATGAATAAAGAGATAATGCATTACACTGCTGAGGCAGGAAATGCTTAACCATATAAACTACTAAAGTATACTTACACTTTTGTCATTATTACAGTTCACTTTGAAACATTAATACGGTAAATAAAAAATATAAATTACTTATCAAAGGTTTTATTATTTAAAATCTCGTGTCACGACAAGACCATACGCATTAATAAAATCCCATAACTATATATATATATATATATATATATATATATATATATATATATATATATATATATATATATATATATATATATATATATATATATATATATATATATATATATATATATATATATTTAAAGTTCGCGCGGAAAACCATTCGTCGAAATATTTTTTTTCTATGGTGGTATGACTGTCAGTGACATCTGTGCCAAATGTCACATCAAAATAGTCATTAGTGTTTAGTATACGCTTGTCTCTCTGAAGTACAAAAAGTGCATTCGGCGATTTTTACAATGAGTGAAATTATTCAACAAAGAAGTTCCATTAAATTTTGTGTGCGGTATCAACTTTGTGGTGTCGGAACGTTCAGAATGTTGCAAAAGGCCTTCGGTGATAATTGTATGTCGCGAGCAAGTGTTTTTGATTGGTACAAATTGTTCAAAGAGGGTCGAGAACGTGTTGACGACGAACCACGCCTAGGACAGCCATCAACATCAACTGATGATCAACACGTTAATAAAATCAAGGAATTGGTGCTCGAGAATCGACGGTTAACCGTCAGAGACCTTACTGGCATCGTTGAAGTATCGGAAGGATCAGTGAAAACCATTTTGAAATATCATTTGGGCCTAAGAACTAAGATTCCACCCATATCGTTCCGCAACCGTATTCGCCTGATTTAGCTCCGTGTGACTTCTGGCTGTTCAGCAAACTCGAACGACCGCTCCGGGGAAACCGTTTTGAGTCAATTGAAGACATTAAACGTGAATCGCTACGCGCATTGGAGGCTATTCCGGAAATTGACTTTAACAACTGTTTCGAGGAGTGAAAAAAACGTTGGCACAAGTGTATTGAGGCCGGGGGGGGATTACTTTGAGGGGGACGAAATAGATTTGGAGAAATAAATAAAGAATTTTAAAATTATGAAGAAAGTCTTACTATTTTTTGCCCACAGTATTACATACATGAAAAAAAATTAAATTTGGTTTTATTCGAGCACTATCCGGAGCCGAAGGGAAATTTCTACTGAAGGCACAGCTATTTTTTACTGGTGTCGCTTTGATACACATTTTTTCCATCAACAGGTCGAAATATTTGAAATTAGTTTATTAATAAAATTATAAATTTCTCTATAAAATGCTAGCTTGATTCATCATAAGATTAATAAAAAAACAGATTACGCAAATTATATTTATTATATGTCATATACGCTTTTTACTAAAAACAAATTCGTATGTTTTTCTCAAAATCATAAAACAAAACAAAATATTGCCATTGCGTAAAAATTTGTAACAATAATGGTTTGCTTTGATTTAAGGGTTGTACAAAACAAACGAAATTTAAAACTTCTCTTTGAAATGGATAGCGCTCCCGATAGCGGCTCTTGATAAATAGGTAGAGCAAGATATTTTTTATCGATTTTTAAATAAAAAGTTGAATGAAAAATCTTAGTTTAGAGTTAAATAAATTAATTATATGCAAAAATAGCGCGCTAAATATAAGTTTTGACATAGAAAATTGGGTGCTCCGGATACATCTATCGGGTGCTAATAAAAAACACGGCTAATATTTGTTTACAAAAATGCTTAAAACAACGCGATAAAACAAAGAAACATTCAGTTTGCGTTGAATTTTGTTAACGGTAAGTTGCATTGTTTTTTATTTCTTTTAAATATATCTCCTTCTAGATAGTTATTGCGATTAATTTTTAGAACAAAAAATATTTTTTACGGTGCCAAGAGGAACATATTTTTCAATTTTTTTTTATTTTTTATTTTCTATTGTAATGCGTTTTATTGTGATTGTTCCCGTACATTGGTCTATCTTCAGTACTCTCGATAAATACACAATCATAGGAAATTATTCCATTTTAGATTCAATCTAGCGGACAAACGAGTTTGATAATCGACACACCTACTGATACCCAATCAACTTCCCAACCACCTCATACTTTCTCGTCCGTTATCGCTGGACTGCGGATGAATTTAAATTTTTCATGCATAGATGGAAAATTTGTAAGAATCCCAACAATCAGTTTCGAACGGATGAGATTATTGCTTTGAAAAAATCAGTCTTGTCATCAGGTCGCAACGACTGATGTTGTATTACTTACATTGGAATATTGTCTATAAATATAGGACAATACCATGTATTTGTAGTTATTTATTTGTACCTATTAGTTTACCTATAGTAGAAATATAAATTTTCAAACTTAAATTTTACAAAAGTTAGAACGATAATAAAATTTTACTCTTGATTTTGTCGCAAAGGTTACGAATTCGTATTAGAATTAAACCTATTCGTATTCGGGAGTACCAAGATACGAATTCGAATAATTTTTTATTGGTATTCGTATTCAGAAATAGGCACTCAGATAATCATAATGTTCTGAGTACTGCTTTTAAAGTAGTTGGCTTTAAAGGCACTAGTTTCGAGTTGAAGCTTGTTAGCTCATGAACGAAGGCCTCTATTTCTGAATACGAATAAGAACAAAACATTTGGCATTTTTGAATACGAATTCGACCAAATTTAATATGAAGTCGTACCTACTAGAAACGTTCGTCCCTTATCTGACAATACGTATTCAAGCAATAGTTTATCCATTCGCGAATGAATTTTTGTTCGATTAGTTAACGACTCCATAGAAATGTTTAAAATTCAATTGTTATTTATAGGTAAAACGACATTATTTTTATCATTAGATTACGCGGCCGCATCATTTTATTTGACTCACTTTGCTTATTAATTTATAATTGAGTATAAAATATTGCACAAACAAAATTTATTATTTGGCCAAGTTATTTATGTTATACTACACCAAATATACAATTATATCAGTTAAGCAGAATTAAACGCAGAAATTATCAGAAGATAGATCTAAAAAGCCGCCGTAACTCCAAAAGCACAATTTATTTATCCATAAAATGACCCATAAATGGTGTGATTAGATTGTGCTGACTTCCAATTATGTTTGCGCAAATTTTATTTAACCATATGGATAGGTGCGAACTTTCTATTACGACGAATGTATACATTGGTCTCCTGTTTACTAAAGCGAAAAATTAAACTTACCGGACTTTTATCCTTATCAAATTTCAGAAAACCAACAAGGTCAACCAGGTTGAAATTTTAATCTTTAAATTTATTTTAAATTTTAAATTCCTTGACGTTTTCAAAAGGCCCTCAAAGGAGCTGCCACTTCCGGATCACAGATTTCCACCAAATTGCGCAACGATCTCAGAATTCATTTTGCTCTTGTGTTTTCTCTCAGTACCAAAAACGTATGAGGTACAATGTTCGCATGTTCCTAATAAACACAGTAACACAGTTAAATCAATGTATTGGAGGGGCCCTAATACAGTTTTTATTCAAACTTATTTTCGTCACTCAACTTCCTTTTTTAAAGCCTGTGCCAATTTCCGAAGCGCTAACGCTTAAGCCACTTCAAAGATGACGTTTTCGGTTGTATTGGAAGCATTTTACCGTGCCTAAAACGGTGCCTGTTGACTACCCTACTCTAAATTACCTTCCCAAGAAAACAGTTTATTTCATAGACCGAAAAGTATACAAATATTTTGATATTATTCACGTTAAAGATATTACAAATTTATATGTACTAGAGTTTATAAAACAGGTCCACCCTTGTAAAAAATAATTCACTTCGTAAAATATAAAAACTTCTTTCTTTTCTCTTTACTTTTAACGTTACCGAAACCCCCGAAAAAAAACCAAGTAATTTAATTTGTATCAATTTCAATGAACTTCATCCACAATTAAAAAGTAAAATTAATTTTAAAAATAAAATGATAAATTAAAAGAAAACAAACTTTTATCGAATATTTTGATTGTCGGAAAGTTAATTAGTAGAAAATTAAGTGATTTGTAAAAATAATGAATTTCCCATACCATTATCTTTTGCCTTTATTAAATTGAATACGTATAATAAAGACTGTTTTGGCTCTTTCAAACAATAAAAACCAGTGACCAAAATAGAATTTTCTAATCGATTGGATTTTTATAAAACTAACAACAATAAAATCGTTTCGTTATTTACTTTATGGTTTTTTTTGCCCAATCGATTGTAAATCTTTCACTTTCAATTTATTCGAAAATGATTAGAAGATTCTGTTGATATTAGGCGATTTCATTTTTACTGCTTATAACAATGCTTTGATTGCCTTTGTTGGTAGAACGAAATTTCCTGTATTTTTGGAACAAATTATTTTTTTTCCTTGAAAATTTTCTTTCACTCCGTTTGGCAACCAAAAGTTTGTTGTCTATTGTGTTGGCTCGTAGTTATTATAGTGAAGGTAATTAAAAAATAAATATTTTAATTTCGATGCCAATTATAATTTTCTCATCTATGTATAGTATATCAAATACACATAATTTTATTTTATGATTATACTTCCTCGTCTAAACTAGGCAGAAAGTTTTACCGACGTTTTTTAACTATACGAAAATTTAATTCTTGACATTGATAAGAAAAGTAATTGAAATGATTTTGATTGAATATTATTTTGCTGGTACAATATCGTATACATGTTATGCTTTTCTATTTAGGTACAAAGCGGCTTTATTTAATGTTTGATATAAACAAAATGAACAATCCATTTACCTTGGTAATAAATGTCTTATAACTAATAGACATATTTTGATTACATTTCTTTTTGTAAGTTCGTTTATAACTTTTTTACTTTACTTCGGAAATTTCCGCTTTTATATCTAGTATAACCTTAGAAAATCCTGACAACATCCTGCAAATTCAATTATCACAAATTTTGTTATCATTTAGAGAGCAACAACAAAAAATGTATCACCATTCATGCACACATTCAGATATTCACACGCATTCATATATCCCTATTAAACTTCCTCCAGTATACAAGGCTTCCGTACACATACGATTATGGGTATAAAGACGGAAACATTTTCCTTTTACGTTGTTATATTACATGCGAATTCAAATAAAATCGGATGGGGTTTTTCTTACAGGCCCATAAAAAAAAGCAAGACGCAAATGAGAAAAAATTCAATTTGCGATAGATCAACTCACTGAATGGAAACGAAAACTTTCTCCATATTCGAACATAAAATAATTTTTATAAAAAATAAATAAATTGAAAATATTCAAATATATAATGCTTTCTATATGCTGTATTTCGTTTTTTATATTAAGACTTTTATAACTTAACTTTAGTGAGAGACATGCTGGAAATGTCATAAAGCACATAAACATATTTTACCGAAAATGATATAACAAGCATAAGACAAAACACCAGCAAATCCAATAAAATAAAAGTTCTTTGGAAGATGAATATGCTTTTCTTATACGTTCTTGTGCTGGTGTAGTTTATGCTAAAAAGGATTTCAAAGATTATACTTTTTAGTTACAGAGAGAAATGCAATTAAAACAATGTTTCATCTGAAACAGTATTCGATTATTTTTTTTACATATGCATTTCCCGCTCTAAGATTTCTTGTTGGATCCAAAGTTAAAAAAAAATGGAAACGAATTAAATACTTGGTAGCGAAATGTAGTAGCGAAATGTAATAGCAACCGGTGCACTGGCCAAACAAAATTATTAGAGAGAATGATTAAAATGAACATTAATCTGATTACAACTGTGGACACGTATTCGACACAAAACCGACACAAATAAATAAAAGAATATATATAACAACATCTCACGTTGTTTTACCATGAAAGTAAGTAAATCTCAAATACACTACACTTGATTTCTACAGCAAAACAGATTGTACAAATCTATTGAAGTTTGGTTGTTTTTTCAAAATATAAATTTTAAAAGAAATGCAATACCTTTTTTCGTAAGTTAAAAATTCGTTGAATGCTCCAAATTATTGTTAAACCTTAGTTCAAAATGTAAGCAAAGACTAATGAGGATGCCTTAGTGAAATTTGAGAATATTTCGTACCGAATATTTCGATGAGCACCTCAACCACTCGACTATTAAGTTTTACTATATCATTATGCAGTGAAATTCCGCTAAATATAATAGCGTACTGAATGCGATGGTTTTCAGGCTTACTAAAGTTACATTGTTTAGAATAAAATAGTTTTCCTCTTTCTGGGGGTTTGCGTTACATTCACTTTTCAATTTATTTGATCGCTGAAGTAGTTTGAACTTTGGTGAGAGTTGGTGCTTTCAATGACTTCTGATGGGATGATTGTGACAGCCAAAAGTTGTTATAATGTATACTTAAGTTGTACTATTGGAAGGTCTATCTTATTTTAATCGTACAGTGTATGACACGCACGAAGTTTGTGGGTTTTAACATTTTATAATTTTTCGATAAGTTCTACAAAGAGTTGCAATGCTTAGTGTATTTAATCTACACTAAAGCGAAAATATCAAGTTCCATATTAATTATTGCTTAATAAATGTCTGTGATATATTTTTACTTTCTTTTACGTAGTAAAAAAATGGAGCGGTGAATATATTGCGGTCTACACCGAACTTTATTTTATCACGGATTGATTGATTGATTGATTGGACTGAAGGACCAAGTACTGGTCAAGTGTACCGGATAACGCCGGGCCTATTCATACAGCCTGTTTACACATAACTATAGGAAGGATAGGAAAGGTTTTTTTTTTGGGGACAGAACGACCCGGTTTCAGACACCTAGCGATCGTACGGCACAACACAATTCTAATATACTTCTAATCTACTAGAGGAAGAATAAAGGCTGAATAGGTTTAATGGATAATGATGGTATTGGTCTTCAACAATTGCTTTTTTAATCAGCAACTTGAGAACAAAATATTATCATTTCACATACATCTGGAAAAAAATCCTAGAATAAGTTAAAAAATATGAACAACAATTTACTAATCTTATCCATAACTTGAAAGAACTAAATTAAAATAATGCTTTATAATTATATATGTAAAATAGACTAGTTAGTAGTAGTAGTTATTAAGTTAACAATTTGAAATTAAATATAAAAGTAGTTTGGTTTCTAGTAATTATTATTATACTGTAAAATTTAATTAATATGAAAATGTATATTATGTCAATGCCACAGAGGCGAGACTATAGGACCGCTAACTAAAAATTTAATGAAAAGGCTTACTAATTTTAGAAATTAAATTCCATAAGTCCATCATAAAACTTCTTAACTCATCTGATTCTAGTTACGTATTGCTAATACACTAGCAGGCAACATCGCGTCACAACATCAACAACAACAACAATGCAGCATGTAGACCATTTGTTGGATAAGCAAAGTACAATTTCCACACTTGTGTTTCAATTTAGTATGAAACCTTTTAGAATAGCATAATTAACATAAATATATTATATTTTTCCATTCTCAAATGCACAGTATTTTTCTATTCTCAAAATGCACAATATTCATTTTTATCATTTGGCGGAAGTGCATAATTAACGTAAAATAAAATAAGTAAATTCATTCTTTAATCAATTCAGTGTCAACTCTCGAATAAGTAAACCTAAATCTTTAAATAAATTTGTTATATTTTAAAATTTAAATAAACGAAGACTTGGGATAATTCACAAGTTTAAAAAATTTAAAGTTTATTAAATACCTAAAACATAACTTCAGCCCTTCCCCTGAGAAGTCTCTGTAAGCGTATATTTTAGAAACAGGAACAACAGGTCATATTGTAACGGTTTTGCTGGTGGTCATAGGTGCGGAAACCGTTTTCACCGTCATAATTGGGCGATACGGATCACAAAAATTACTATGTTCACCCTCAAACTACGTTAACAGAAATGTTATTTATTCAGGGAGTCCAGTTCGGTCATGTTTTGCGTCGGCTAAGGCTCAGGGTAAGGAGTGGGCTTTCTGGAGTATAAATAAATCATGTTAGACCGCGGACAACAGGAAAAGGGGAAGGAAACTCAAGGGGAAAGGAAACTGAATGCTTGTGGATCAACTCACCCTATGTCGTCGGATAACCACGACCTATACTAACCTCATCCTCCCTTTTTTCGTTTTTTTATCTTATCCTGAAACTAAATCCGAATCGAAATAGAAAGGTGGAAAAACCATTGAAATAATATAATTAAATTCTAGGTTAAGGAACATTGTTAACATAATTATATTTAATTTATAAAATAGAATATTTTGTATTGGGAACGCGACTTAAAAACCTCAACAATTGTTATGAGGTAAAAATAATCGTATAAAAATAGTTTGATATGGTACCTATTATATCATTAGTACTAATACGAAAAATAAAAGGAAATTCATGCAAGAAAATCAAAATTAAAAAAATGATTATAATAAAAATATTAATTACCAAAAAAAAATTAAACGCCGCTCGTAGAAGACTGTGTGTTTATTGGTGATAAGATATTAAATAGATCGAAGATAACGTTCAATATTAACTGACTTTAATTTAGTTTTACCACAATGACTTTTTTTCTCTGTATTTGCATCTTCATCTGAATTTGCTATATAGCGATTTGTTTTTAGTCATTTTCGCTTTTCTCACAATCACAAACTTTAAAGTTCATTCATAATTACGCACGAGTGTTGATTTATATTTTTGTCTTTTACACATCGTGATCACAATATTTATTTTCATTCCCACTTCATGGTACGATATTTGGTGTTTTATTCTATTTATTTATTGTTATTAAAAAAAAAATTTTATTTAATTTTGGAACAACAACTTTCATTTGTTTAAAGGGCATTAGTAGCGTACGTATTTTAAATCCCGTTTACGTTTTCGTCCATTCATAATGATCGTAAACTGATCACATAACAACACCATTTCATTAGTTACTCGAGAGCTTTCGTTTTTTGTTGGTGTTTCGTTAGAGCTGTTGTTAAATTGCACGGACATATGTAAAAGCAGTTTGTTAACACTGTAATGGTCATAGTTTTTATTTAAATTTCTGTTTAAGTTTTTCTGTTTTATTTTGTTAAACTTTTCAGAAACAGGCGTGCACTTTACACTTACACATAGTTAGTTGGAGGTTTGTTTGTTTTTTTTAACGGTTTTGTATATTACATAGAATTTTATTTAATTTGTTTTTTTGATTTATTTCATTTTTACACCTGTATTTTTCATTTTTGATTTATTTTTACACCTGTGTGAGCACCTTGTAATGTGGCCATTTAATAACGTAGCCATCTATTTCGGTTAAATTTAATCAATCCAATGATATTGCCGTCTCCGAGAAGTTGCTTTATCTTACGATTCAAGCGAATCCGAAATTCGATGTGTGCAACTTTAATTTGATAAAACGAACGACCCCTGTCAAACGTAGATACTATTCTACCGTCGATAGAGGTCAAGGTTCAGATCTCGCTTCCGACACCCAGCACAGGCCTTCTAAGTACTTTGTAAAGTGCGAGCTCATGCGTCTGCGACTGGTGTTTAAATCGCATTCGGGGTTTTATGACTGTCTGCATTTTATTTGATGGTATTATTACTGGCCCGAGGTATTTGAAGTTTTTTACGCTATCATAGTTATTGTTGTGGATCCTGACATTTTGTCATAGAGATGCCCCTAGTTTTGATAGGAGTTTTATCTTGTGTCAAACCATGGTAACTATACTTAATAAAAACTTTAAAAGCTCAAAATTCAAAATACATATTATTTGACTATACTACACCTTTGCGTAACGAAATGAAGGATGATATCTCAACATTAGAAAATCGTTCTACGTTCATGATTTGATTCTAAGTAATACATCCAAAGTAATGTTCTATACGATAAATTAATCAATCCGAGATCCAAATCCTTTAATTTATCATTCACTATATGTGACAAGACTCTGTGTGCCGTTTGAATTTGTAACCTCATTCAAATACCTAGGGTTAAACGTAGATACCCAATTAAATTTCAAGTCATGTAACGGTTTTGAAGAAAAAACTTCTTGAGGTAATTCTTCTGGTCCTTAAAATATCTTCACTATGCCTTGATTGATTCACATCTTCATCTACCGTTATCTATCAAAAATTGATCAGTTACTGAAAATCCTAAAAAGAGTTTTGAAAGTAATGTAGGTTTTACCTAGGACCACGCCATCATTTTCCTTGTTTATGAAGTACAAAATTTTGCTATTTAGGTATCTACGAGGGCGGATTGAAAATGAAGCTACCTAAGTAAGAAAACAAAATTTTTTTTTGCCAAAAACCATTTATTTCTCAACATAGTCTCCATTTAGTTCGACACACTTAGTAAGACGATATTCCAACTTTTTTATACCATCTGAATAATACGATTTCGGGAACCCCTCAAAATACGCGTTAGTTTCGATAATCACTTCTTCGTCTGAGATGAATCTTTGTCCTGCGAGCCATTTTTTCAAGTTTGGAAACGGGAAAAAGTGACTAGGAGCTAAATCTGGACTATAAGGTGGATGCTCAACCAATTCGAAGTGTATTTCACGTAATTTTAGCATCGTATCTAATGCTGTGTGAAGTGGTCTGTCGAACTCGTTTGTGTTCGACACTGAGCAAACGCGGCACCCATCTTGCCGATAGCTTTTTCATATGCAAATGTTCATGCAAAATGTTGAACACACGTTCATATGATATGTTTACCATTTCAACAATCTCACGCAACTTGACTCGGCGATTATTCATAACGATATCGAGGATTTTCTTGATATTTTCTTCAGTAACCACCTCTTTTGGCCTTCCTGTTGATAGTATTGTTGCAGTGCTTCTTCGGCCGCGTTTAAATTCAGCAATCCAATATTTTGCCATGTAATCTGACGGAACAGACTCACCGTAATGTTTATCGAGCTTTTCTTTTGTCTCTTTCGTCGTTTTCCCTTTCAAATAATAGTGTTTAATCACTGTACGAAATTCGTTTTTTTCCATTTTTCAAGAAACACAAAAGTTGCTTACTTCAAACGACTACAAATAAACTAATCGATGAATTTGGGTGAAATTTTAACAGCTGACGTTTGACAGATCGCAATTTCTAAAAAACAAAAAATGTTTGTGTTTGTGCTGCCATCTAGCGCTAGGTAGTTTCATTTTCAATCCGCCCTCGTATATACATTTTACAAGCTTCAAAAATATATTTACCGTCTACTAAATATGCGTAATAATTTCTAGTATCTTACTGCTCCTAAGTGCTTATTGTCCCCAAGTTGAATAGCTTCCACAACACTGTATAGATGCAAATACAGTTAAAATGTTTAGTCAGGGAACGGTTATTTGCATACTGTTATGTGTCAAGGTCTTCTACATTGTTCGTTTGTTTTCCTATATATATATTGTTCGGTGGAGCGTGACTTCGAGACATGTTCCTTAAAACCAGGAGTTCATTAAAATAGTTATTTTCGTATTTTTTTGTTTTATAGGTATATTCATTATAGAAAACAAATTATTATTTTAAAAATTGCCTCCAACAGAAAGTTTAGTGGTGGTTATTAACTATCACACAAGTGAGCTCTGTAATTTTAGATCAATTGTTCATGGATTAATTTTTATTGTTGCCAATATCTTGAATTCTCTCTCTCATATACAAATTGAATAGTACTGTTCTATCTTCATTTTCAATCACTTGAACAATTTGAAAATCTAGTAAGTTATCTGAAGACCAAAAGTTGTTTCATAATTTCATTACGATAAGCTATTTTTGGTTGACTTCAATTAAATAGTTTAGAAGTTAAAACTTTATATCTGTTTGGATATGTTAAAACCTCACAATCCCTCGTCGCTACGCCTCTGGACGCCAATATAAATTAATACAATAGCTAAGTAGACAGCATGTTACGTTCTTCTATAATCGTCGAACGCCACATTGGTAATTTTAATAATTTGCTTTGTACAATGTAAATCCGGCAGTAGTTAGTAATTAAAGTAACTGATCTATAATGCAGAAAAAATATTGTCGTCGTGTGGGTGCAATTTTTTCCGTTTATTATTAAAAATTAAAGAATTTTTCTCAACTGATTGTAGTTAATATTGGACATTAAAATCGATAGGATCAGTGCTAAAATGACGATATCAAAGGCGTAAAAAAAATCGATCTTGCGGTATAACGTGGAATATGAATTAATTGTTTTGGTATGAATTAAAAACTTAAGAATCGGACGTGTAGTTAGTTTTGTAGTTTTTAATAAGTGATTGGATAAGCGATTACGCTCTTCTCAAGTAAGGTGGTGTTTAACTAAAAATTACGTGAATATGTAAAATCTCGTTAGTTTAAAGGAATCCTTATTGGTTTTTTTTGAGAGCTTGGACGAGTTTTTATAGCTGTGCGGTGGGTGTGTGTACGGTGAATATTTTTTTGCAGAATTCCTCTTTTTGGTTTAAGAACGCCCATTATAAGACACCGTTAGTAACGTGTTTTCGGTAAGGACTGCCTGAATATGTAAAATTCAAGCGAAAAAAGTTGTTGGATAGCGCGTATATTTGTAAAAAAATATTTGTGAATATACTGTTATGTTTTATTTCCTAGACATTGAAAAGTTTAATTAAACGTTTAATGACTTATGTATTTATGTGATTTAGACGCTCGTCAATTTGATTGGATAAGCTATGTGAATCCAATGTAAGAAATGTCAAAAACTTTTAAATTTCTTTATGATATACAGTCGATTCCGCTTAATTGGGGCACCGGATAATCGAGACAGCCGCTTAATTGGGACAAATCCTAAAAAACGGAAATAAAACCAAGCAAATCACACAAATTTACTTCGCTTTTTCGGGACAATATTTCGTTTAATCGGGACAGATCATACAAAGAAAATTTACTAATCATAGTAATCACAGAAAAAAAAATTTAAAAAATAAAACAAAAACAATAAAAAATTGAGGACGCAATTTTAGTAACAATCAAATCAAAATATCAAACATTGGTGGAATCCGATGACAGTGATAATGAAGAACCTGTGCTCGTAACTAACCGTGAGGCAAAACAATGTGTTGACAGATTAAAGCGTTATTTCATACAAGATGGAAATGACGTAAGTCCCATGTCAGCATTAAATTTGTACTTTGACTTTGTTCAGCTCGAATCCAGGAAAAACAAAAGGCAAACCTCTTTGGACGAATTTCTTCAAAAAATTTAATTAAAGTTTAAACGTTACTTTTCTAACAGAATCTATTACATAAATGTACATACATATTACATATTTATTATATATGTATGCATACATATATTATTGTTTTTGAATTAATATAATTTTTTAATATGTATGTACATGATACATGATAATACATCTATTTTATATAATTTTTTAATAGTTACATATGTATGGTTACGTATAGTTTTGAGTTTTTCAGTTTTGTTCAATTTATGAAATAAAATACATTAAAAATTACTAATCCTGTAGTTTTTGTGGAACTTCGGATAATTGGGCCAGCCGCTTAATCGGGACAACTTGTACTAGTCCCGATTAAGCGGAATAGACTATATATATATATATATATATATATATATATATATATATATATATATATATATATATATATATATATATATATATATATATATATATATATATATATATATATATATATATATATATATATATATCCGTGCTTAGTTCATAAATGGAAATTTAAAGTGCGGGCAAAAGATGCGTGTGAAGTTTTCACACTTTATTTCACACATATACGTATACGAATCATATTGGAATACACAGTCCAATTGGATTCTAATTGATTTGTTAAAGTATTAGTGCATCTGTACACTGTTATGAAATGAATTATTTTTTCAGGAAATATGTCATTAAAATTAACTGGGAATTTTTAAGTAAAATTATATATTTTATTAGAATTTGGTAGTGTTCGATAATGTGATTATTTTAATTTAACTTAATATGAATATATTTTTTATATGTCTCGTTAATCCAAATTTTACTCACGGTCCGATTGATGTCTTGTCAATTTTTTTTTGTTAGATTTTCTTTTACGCAGTTTGCAACTGCAACAAAATTATTGAAAGCTAAAGCTGCAATGACGAAAATTTATCGTAAGCAACACAACTTTCCAAAGAAGCATTCCAGATGCTACGTTAAAGGTTGCAATTAGTTTATATCAATTGATAACATTTACTAACAATGTGAATGTGATACAGTTCGTATCGTGCCGGATTCGGATACTTTGTCAGAAAAAGTTTGTGTACTAAACTATTAGTACGTAAACCAAAGTTGCAAACCTTGAAAGCCGAGTACTTTAATTAGAACTAAACGTTATAACTCTAATTAGATTTCTAATTAAATGATTTTGATATCGAAATTTAATTATTAGTGTGGGCTAATAGTATAATGGTAAGCCATTTCAAATGAAGTGTTAAAGTCGATTTTCCGTTTCAAGACAAATTTGAGTTTCTTCAAAAAAAATTCGTCAACACTTTGGGACTCGGGTTGAAGAATGATATGTAGCCTGATCAGATGAGGAATTTAATTAGCTATTAGAAGCACTATCGGAACCTGAGTCAACATCTCTGGTAAGGAGTGTTAATGGCCATTTTCCGTTCCAAGACAAATTTGATTTTCTTCGAAAAAAGTTCATGAACACTTTGGGACCCGGGTTGGGGGATAATGTATGGGGTGATCAGATGAGGAATTTAATTAGCTATTAGAAGCACTATCCGAACCTGAGTCAACATCTCTGGTAAGGAGTGTTAATGGCCATTTTCCGTTCCAAGACAAATTTGATTTTCTTCGAAAAAAATTCATGAACACTTTGGGACCCGGGTTGGGGGATGATATATGGGCTGGTCAGATGAGGAATTTAATTAGCTATTAGAGGCACTATCCGAACCTGAGTCAACATCTCTGGTAAGGAGTGTTAATGGCCATTTTCCGTTCCAAGACAAATTTAAAAGTTCAAGAACACTTTGGGACCCGGGTTGGGGGATGATGTATGGGGTGATCAGATGAGGAATTTAATTAGTTATTAGAAGCACTATCCGAACCTGAGTCAACATCCCTGGTAAGGAGTGTTAATGGCCATTTTCCGTTCCAAGACAAATTTGATTTTCTTCGAAAAAAATTCATGAACACTTTGGGACCCAGGTTGGGGATGATATATGGGTTGATCAGATGAGGAATTTAATTAACTATTAGAAGCATTATACGAACCTGAGTCAACATCTCTGGTAAGGAGTGTTAATGGCCATTTTCCGTTCCAAGACAAATTTGATTGTCTTCGAAAAAAATTTATGAACACTGTGGGTCCCGGATTGGGGGATGATATATGGGCTGATCAGATGAGGAATTTAATTAGCTATTAGAAGCACTATCCGAACCTGAGTCAACATCTCTGGTAAGGAGGAAATTTGATTTTCTTCGAAAAAAGTTCATGAACACTTTGGGCCCGGGTTATAGGATGATATATGGGGTGATCAGATGAGGAATTTAATTAGCTATTAGAAGCACTATCCGCACCTGAGTCAACATCTCTGGTAAGGAGTGTTTTCAGTCTTTTAATACTTTTCTCCTAAAAATATTGGCTCATAAATTCCTGTGTGTGTGTGAATTCCAACTATTACATTCTATAAATAAAGTAAATATCAGTGCGACTAGAAATTGTTGTTTACATTTTCACTTGGGTATTATTTTGTTTTAAAATAATAATAATAATCTAATAATCTTTATAATCGCAAATACAGTTCGAAATGTGATTTTGCGCTCAACTTTTGTAATTTATGGAAACCGACCAATAGATGTCTCTAAACCCTCTCTATTTTGTCAAGTATTTTCTAATAAATTATATGCACATACATATAATAATTATAATATCAGTGCCTATGTGTGTGTAAACGGCCGGCTTGCAATATATGCTCTTTGTGTGTGTACAGGCCCAAAAAATGTAAACACGAAAAAAATTTTCATACAAACGCTATTGAAATAATTATTTGAAATTATTTTTTTATGACTATTTATTTATACCTCGTAAATGTGGCTGAAAAATAAATTTTTATTCTCCTAAGAACTAACTAGGTTGATTTACCTTTAATTTTGATTAATTGTTTTTCATTTTTATTTTCGATTTCATTCAGAATTTTACCATTTTTCGCTATGATGTCTTTAATTTGACCAGTACGTATAAATATGGCCGTGTCATCATCTTTTCACAGAATGTGTGTTTTGCCTGTTCACATACTACTTTAAAATTGTATAGTACTTCTTGCCTCTGTTACATGTCTAGTTTTTATTTTATTTCTGTAAAAATCGTAAAACAAAGATCTAATCGGTTCACGTGACTAACGCTGCGCAAACCAAAATGCAGCAAAAAATCAAACCAAAACAAAAATGTAAAACATAATAAAATATGTCAGATAAATAGAGTAAACTTTAGAAAAAATTGGAATTATGAAATAAACATTTTTAAATTTGGATTAAAAATAGTCTGAAACTGTACTTGGATAAATTATGATTACGTCAATGAAATCATAAGAAAAACTTAAGTATTTAGGGAAATATAAACGAAATTAAACTTGCCAATCGATTTGTTTTTACTATGGAAAAGTATAATCGCGGTTACCTGTCACTAACACTAACTCAACCATATTTTGTTTTATTGTCGTCATGGCCATTTATATAGCGGAAATGGCATAACATATACATAGTTTGCCTTGCACTTTTATACCATAAATTGACACTTTTAAATACTTTTATTCTATAATCTATTGGTATAAACGTAATATATTAAATTTGAATGCAAACGCCAAATGTTTTTGCAAACGCCTTTGCATATAAAAAATATTGTTTTTTATAAATGTATGTATGATGATACTTCATACATATATGTATGAACCCATGCCATGAAACATGGCCAATAAATAAGAGTAGTAATTCTATTTTCTTATTGATAAAAACAGCATATTAAATAACTGTAAAAACAAAAATAAACTTAGGATTTTAATTAATTTAGTTGCCTTTGGATTTGGATTGGACGTGGCGTCTTGTCCAAACCATGTAATATAATTTTACATCAAAAATGCCAATAAGAAAGATTAAGAAGAAAGAAGAAATCGGTATTAAATGCCCGATGAATGCTTATTTGATTCGAAAAAAAGATGCATATTACAATTCCAGCTAAAGCATTTGACGTTTTTCGTGTAAATTAGCGGCATACCGTGGAATGCCGATTGATACCAGCAAAAGAAATCGTAGTATTCGTCGAGTATTGAAAGACCGTAACGATTGTAAGGAGTATGTGATAAAAACGAGTCGCTATTATTATAACGTTTGATCCATACCATACAATTTGAAAGAATGGATTGTGACATCGAAATGCTTCTTAAACTAGTTTTCAAAACAATTGTAACTTTTTACCAACAATACCCTGCACCTGCACCACTAAAATTACAACTTCGATGTCAGCGGCTCCCGATGTGGTTTAAACGTAATTTTCGTTGACGCCATCGCAGCAGATCAGAAACGATTACGAAATAAGCTCGACCATCAAGAAATGATTTTGGCCATATAAGACAAGAATAGCTGATTCTACTAAAAGGTAGATAACCGTGCATTTAACTGGCCCAGCAATGAAGCCTAAGGTAATGTAATTCAATTTGCATTCAAAAAGTTTTTTCATAAACGAATTATTAGATACTGATTTATGTTGATATCGAACAAAACGTTCGAAAAGTTAGTTTTTAAAAAAAAATTGTATTTTGAGTTGTAAATAAACTTTATTTTTTGGGAATCAAACCGTTTTTTAGTTATGGGCAATACCGAGACATCGATTTAATTTTTAATATGGGTGTGAAATATTGAGCCTTGTACTCCTGCGCTCTCGCGGGAAATATAGTTACTACGAAAAAGTTTTTAGTCAGCATTGTTTAGGAAGTTTCTATTAAAAGTGTTCTAGGAAAGCTTAATGTTTTTTTATATTGCGTTAAAATATAAACACAAACACTAATTTATTTGTAATTAATATGAAAATTATCAACTTAAAAATAAAATAAGTGTCTTGGGTGTAACTGAAGCGAACTGTTTGCCACTTGTTTTGTTTTCTATACTTTCTCAATACTGCCCACTATGGAACATTTGAGGTACTAATTCAATTTTGATAATATTTACAAAACTGATTATTGCTTAAAAAATAATTATTTTACCCATTAAGAACCGACATAAGGACACCATTTGATAAAGGGTTCTTGTACCTGCTTACAAACTTAACATAACCTTACAAACTTTAGAAGCTTGTTATAAAGAAGCTACCTACATATTACACATATTAATATGTATATATGAGCAATATCTACTTTTTGTCGTAATTCACTGATGTGAATTTAAAGTAACAAGTAAGTTTAAGCCAAAATTATCATATATATAATATATGTATGTTCATATGTAACATTCATATGTACACCATTTTCAAACAAAAACGGTTATTCAAAATTAAGCTATTTAGCCCATTCTTCGGCGATTCTAACCTACATTTCTAACGGGACCTGCCGAAGTTTATATTTGAAACCACGCCACCGTTTTGCTAAGATTTTTTATTCCTTGTGCGATCGTTGATTTGTTGGGTGTAGTTAAAAAAAATTCACAATTTCTTAAATTTCTTCACAATTTTTAAATTATTCATTGATCATTGAATTTACAGTATTTGTTTGCTAGATAAGTGTTAATACGAATAATAATTATTAAACTGAAAATAAGTTATCAAAATGGAAAATAATACAAAAGTGAATGCATATAATTATAAAACTAAAGTTACTAAATTAACATTTTAAAAGTTAAAATTTTTTTAATTGAAATGAAGTTGGCTTCACCATTGGAAATTTCGGGGTCAAAAAACTTTATAAACCAAATTTGCAATAATTTATCAATAAAGTGCACAAATAATAATTATAAAAAAATCTGGCAAATTTTAAAAAAATTTAAAGTAGATAATTTATTGGACAACCAATCTAATAGTTGCAACCAAATGCCACAAAATGATGTACCTCAAACGGCTCCTACTTCTCCATTAATAATAACGCCACCGCAAATAGAATATAAAATTAATAAAAAAGAGTTAATTCCAGTGCCTGACCCGGAGCCTATAAGCCCGTGGCGATTAAAATTTAATTGTTCGTTTCTTGAAACGTTTTTAGAATTCCAAAAATTTTCAAACGAACAAATTCGTAATTTTTTGAATAAAAAATTAATCGACCAGGAGAATAATTGCATAATCAAATATCTCACCATCCGAACATTAATTAATTCAACCATAATTGTTTATGGGTCTTGTAAATACGAGACACACAAACAAAAATATAAGTTTTACATTAAATATGATAAAACTTTGAAAGTTTACGTCAAGGTTGAAGATATTTTAATGCATACTGACCAACAGTTGTTTAATCAAATTAGAGGGATGCGAAGGGTAACCATTGCTAGAGAGTTGGGACATCAAACGGCCCACAATTTTAAATTAAATAATATAAAAACAACAAACATTAATCTAGCTCTTCAGGGCAATACCCAAACATTAGCAACGGATAGTGTTGTAAGAAAAATAAGATCACGGTTTTTGAAACGAAACGATATTGTATGTGATTGCGATACCATGGACTTATTTTATAAATCTTCTATTGAAGATAAAAATGATAAATATATACACACTGTTTCCGAGCCATTCAGCTACATGGTTTACTAAAACACGAATGTCTAGTACATTTTGACGCAACGGGTAACATTGTAAAACAACCAACGTGTCATCCAGAACACAATTATCCGAGAATTTTGTACTATGCCGCGGTATTGAAAATTAATGGAATTATAGTTCCAATCGCGGAAATGTTATCGAGCCAGCACGATACCACAACAATTTATATATTTTGCTTAAATTGAAAAAGGAAATTCATTTAACTAAATCACAAACACCAAGTGGATTTGTAGTTGATTGGTCATGGGCATCAATTTACGCAATTTTAAGCAGTTTCAACCTGATGACCGTTAACCGATACTTGCAGTATTCTTATAACGTTTTAACCGGAAAAGCTCAACCAAATTCGAAGGTAGTGCCAGTTTACATATGTTGCGCTCACTTGCGGAAAATGGCCATTAACACTCCTTACCAGAGATGTTGACTCAGGCTCGGATAATGCTTCTAATAGCTAATTAAATTCCTCATCTGATCAGCCCATATATCATTCTCTAACCCGGGTCCCAAAGTGTTCATGAATTTTATTCGAAGAAAATCAAATTTGTCTTGGAACGGAAAATGGCCATTAACACTCCTTACCAGAGATGTTGACTCAGGTTCCGACAATGCTTCTAATAGCTAATTAAATTCCTCATCTGATCAACCCATATATCATCCCCCAACCCGGGTCCCAAAGTCTTCATGAATTTTTTTCCAAAAAAATCAAATTTGTCTTGGAACGGAAAATGGCCATTAACACTCCTTACCAGAGATGTTGACTCAGGTTCGGATAGTGCTTCTAATAGTTAATTAAATTCCTCATCTGGTCAACCCATATATCATCCCCCAACCCGGGTACCAAAGTGTTCATGAATGTTTTCGAAGACAATCAAATTTGTCTTGGAACGGAAAATGGCCATTAACACTTCTTACCAGAGATGTTGACTCAGGTTCGGATAGTGCTTCTAATAGCTAATTAAATTCCTCATCTGGTCAACCCATATATCATCCCCCAACCCGGGTCCCAAAGTGTTCATGAATTTTTTTCGAAGAAAATCAAATTTGTCTTGGAACGGAAAATGGCCATTAACACTCCTTACCAGAGATGTTGACTCAGGTTCGGATACTGCTTCTAATAGCTAATTAAATTCCTCATCTGATCAACCCGTATATCATCCCCCAACCCGGGTCCCAAAGTGTTCATGAATTTTTTTCGAAGAAAATCAAATTTGTCTTGGAACGGAAAATGGCCATTAACACTCCTTACCAGAGATGTTGACTCAGGTTCGGATAGTGCTTCTAATAGCTAATTAAATTCCTCATCTGGTCAACCCATATATCATCCCCCAACCCGGGTCCCAAAGTGTTCATGAACTTTTTTCGAAGAAAATCTAATTTGTCTTGGAACGGAAAATGGCCGTTAACACTCCTTACCAGAGATGTTGACTCAGGTTCCGATAGTGCTTCTAATAGCTAATTAAATTCCTCATCTGATCACCCCATATATCATCCCCAACCCGGGTCCCAAAGTGTTCATGAATTTTTTCGAAGAAAATCAAATTTGTCTTGGAACGGAAAATGGCTATTAACACTCCTTACCAGAGATGTTGACTCAGGTTCGGATAATGCTTCTAATAGCTAATTAAATTCCTCATCTGATCAACCCGTATATCATCCCCCAACCCGGGTCCCAAAGTGTTCATGAATTTTTTTCGAAGAAAATCAAATTTGTCTTGGAACGGAAAATGGCCATTAACACTCCTTACCAGAGATGTTGACTCAGGTTCCGATAGTGCTTCTAATAGCTAATTAAATTCCTCATCTGACCAGCCCATATATCATCCCCCAACCCGGGTCCCAAAGTGTTCATGAATTTTTTCGAAGAAAATCTAATTTGTCTTGGAACGGAAAATGGCCATTAACACTCCTTACCAGAGATGTTGACTCAGGTTCCGATAGTGCTTCTAATAGCTAATTAAATTCCTCATCTGATCATCTCATATATCATCCCTCAACCCGGGTCCCAAAGTGTTCATGAATTTTTTCGAAGAAAATCAAATTTGTCTTGGAACGGAAAATGGCCATTAACACTCCTTACCAGAGATGTTGACTCAGGTTCGGATAATGCTTCTAATAGCTAATTAAATTCCTCATCTGATCACCCCATATATCATCCCCCACCCCGGGTCCCAAAGTGTTCATGAATTTTTTTCGAAGAAAATCAAATTTGTCTTGGAACGGAAAATGGCCATTAACACTCCTTACCAGAGATGTTGACTCAGGTTCGGATAGTGCTTCTAATAGCTAATTAAATTCCTCATCTGATCAGCCCATATATCATCCTCTTACCCGGGTCCCAAAGTGTTCATGAATTTTCAAATTTGCGTTTGAACTTAAAATGGCCATTAACACTCCTTACCAGAGATGTTGACTCAGGTTCGGATAGTGCTTCTAATAGCTAATTAAATTCCTCATCTGACCAACCCATATATCATCCCCCAACCCGGGCCCCAAAGTGTTCATGAATTTTTTTCGAAGAAAATCAAATTTGTCTTGGAACGGAAAATGGCCATTAACACTCCTTACCAGAGATGTTGACTCAGGTTCGGATAGTGCTTCTAATAGCTAATTAAATTCCTCATCTGATCAGCTCATATATCATCCTCTTACCCGGGTCCCAAAGTGTTCATGAATTTTCAAATTTGCGTTTGAACTAAAAATGGCCATTAACACTCCTAACCAGAGATCTTGACTCAGTTTCCGATAGTGTTTCTAATAGCTACCTAAGTTCCTCGAACAAGGTTGCCATACCTAAATCTAGCTTTTAACATGAGGTGTAAAGTGTAAACAATTTTTACTAGTTAATTTTTCCTAGTCCTATTCTTAAGGCAGGAATTGTTAAGTGCTAGCATAGAATAAAATATTTCTACTACAATAAAAACTACAAAATATGCTTTGTTTGACCTTCTACTCGACAGTGGATAAATATTATTTTTCAATCAGAATATTATTTTAAATTGTTCAATAACGGGATGAAACAATAACTAAAATTTAGTTTAGTTTATTTTTGCTAAATTTCACTGAATCGCTATACTGAATTTATAGTTTTTGTATTTCTTTATTTTATTACATTACTTTAAATTGCATACAATTTTAGTACACACGGACGTGTTGGTTTTAGTACTAATTTTTGTATAGGAACACTCAAGTTTCCTAATTAGATTTTAATTTAACAGTGTTAAACTAATACATACATAAAAGTGTGAATTTGTGAAGAACTTCACACGCATGGGCTAAAGCCGTATTCATGGTGTTGACGGTAAACTCGATGACAGTACCGTATAAAATGTGAGCAAGCGTAATGAGCAGTGTTGTGCCGTATTTTCTACACCGCGTAGTCCAATAATATTCTATATGTGACAATGTATATCTACATACTACATACTATATCTACTATATTAAAAAGGTAACATCGACAATGAAGAGAATGTCGAAAATATGTCGACAATCTCGAAAATTACTTTTAACTTTAACTTTAACTCAGCCAATTCTATGAACTCTTTACTAATGGAACCATATCGATTACCATCTTCGGCACTTACGCCACATTTAAAAAATTTCACCACAAGTTTTATAGGAAAATTTGTTACTAATTATCGTCGGAAAACGGTATAATCGAAAAAAATAGAAATTACTTGTATGCTTTAGCTGGTTTAGGAAAATTTCGTTAACATCTAAAAACGACACTTGTAAATAATAAACCTTTAAACAATTAAGTTTATAAATCAGACACAGAGCTGTCGAATTGTTAATGTACTAACTATAGGGTTTTCCAATAAGAGTGATATGATCCAAACTTTTCTCGCAATAATTCAATTGTTGCACTTACTGTGTGGCACGTAGTCCCGTCTTGTTGGAACCAAATGCTATCAAGATCAACTTCTTCCAATTTCGGCCATAAACAGAACTATATAATAAAACGTAAAATCTTTTAATCCTAGTAACCGCGAAAGTTTGACCAAGGACTTGCAGGATATTGCAGGCAATATAACTTAAGTGAAAAAAGAATGGAAATAGTGAATCTCTCAGTCAAAAGTAAATCTCAGTTAGCCAGAGCAAAATGAATATCGCCGATATTTAAAAAAATCATATTTTCTATACCCTGTCACTACCCTGTTTTTGAGCAAAACCAAATAGATTGTACACAACCTCCACGTGTTCCCGCAATATCTGTTTACCGCCAGTGCTGGATGGATACAATATTGGTTTCGAAGATGTACATGACAAACGGCAAATTGCGTACAGAATTTCTCTCATAGCCATATTAGTCTCGTATAGTTACCGTTATGGTTATCGATGAAACCCATGAAAGGACATAACCAACAATTTATTTATTGTAGTTTCGATGCTCCTATTTTCCGGATTCCACACCAATGACTGTATAGTATCAATACACATAACGGTTCAGAAAATATTACAAGATCATATTAAACCTTTGGCATCAAAGTTGCGGGAGCTAATGTACACTAATTTCCCTTATGTAATGCAAATTCCGCGAACTGCTGACTCTATTGAAGTAGCTAATTTACCGAAAGATATGCGAGAAATAAATTTCAAATTAATCCACGTTACTAAATATTGATAATTATATATAATTTATCTTGTATTTGTAAAACTAAATAATTTGATTATAATACGATTATTTATGGTTAGCCCAATAACGGTTACATCCATAAAAAATTGTTCATAAAAGTTTAAATTTAAATTACTGGAGGAAGCAGTTGACACTTTGAATATTTCAAAAAACTTTCCATTTTAACAGTTTAGTTTCGAATACGTTTTCGAAAATAAATAACCATGTAGTGATTTGTTGCAAACTTCATATTCGTTACAAAACATATTTTTATATTTTTCGGAGCTCATATCTCTTAACACCGATTTTGTTATAATATCAGCACCGATCCAAGTTATGTACTCACACCGAATTTGTTTATAAATTATATCCATTAAAATAAATATTATATTAACACCGATTTGATGAACTTCGTAACACGCTTTTATCTTTTGGAAATATTCTTTTGGGCATTTTAAATATCCAAATTTTGTATTTTTGAAATAAATAAATACATAAATTTAAATTTTATAATTTTTTTAATTTTATTTAGTAAATACAATTTGGTTTACAATTTGGCTCTAATTCACTTCTTTTCAAAGTACAATTTTCTTTTTAATAATACAGATTTTGCTAACATTCTGGTTTTTATTTAAAAACTGTAAAATGGAATATTATCATTAGTTTATTTATGAATGACTATGAAAAAGAAATATTTTGCAATACTTCTTGATGTGTACGAGTTTATTTATTGATGTTTTATACTAATTCAAATTTTGGAATTACAAAAGGGTTACTAAATTTTTCGTGATAGCGAGATTCGATCCTTATTAAAATATCATTTATTTCACAACATTTGTTTGAGTTGGAATTTCAACTTCGAATCCTAAATGGATTAAAAGGTAATTAAAATTTTTCGTTTTTAGACTTCTATAAAAAAATATATTTTGTGATTATTTTTAATTATATGTTCAATTAATCCAAATAGTGAGGTTTTAAGATCCTTATTACTTATATAAACGACAAAAAAATTTTTGTAGAAAAATCCATGTTTTACTTCTTTCAAAATATTTATTTTGTCGTTCTCAGAAAAATTTAGTTTACTTTTTATACTCTCAATATTTAAATTCAATGTTTGAAATTCTACACTTCTATGTAGTTTAAATTGAAGTTTAATTTCAATGGTTGATGTTTCAAAGTTTATATAACTAAATTCTTGGTGCTTCATAGCTAATGGTAAACAAATATTTTTAAAATTCCGCGTGGAGTGAGCAATTTTCTAAATTTCACGTTTCCCTTCCAAACGCATTGTCAATAAGCTAGTTAGGGTTCCCATGGCACGAATAACACGAGAATAATGTATTAGTAAATGTTGTTTAGGAATTAAACCAGTCGCAGGAAATTGCTTTAACAACGCTGAGTGGTGCTCTGTAATGAGAGTTTCCAGTTTGTTTACTAATTCGTCGTTGTAAACAGGTGAAAAAACTAATTTGGTTATTTGGATAAGCAGTAATTTTTGTTTTTATTGTTTGCCAGTTTTATTTCAGAAATGTTGGTTCCCTGTGGACCACTTCAAAATCTAAATCAATCTGAAAATAAAATCAAAAATAATTAAACAGCAAACAAACTAAGCTTTATCTTAGGGTTCAACACATACAATACTATTTTAAAAAAACTACTAGCAAAGAAAATATAAAAAATAAAGTTTATTTAAATTAATGAAATAATTATTAAAATATTACCAATCCCGGTGAATCAAGAAACCTTGGAAATTCTTCCAAACTGAATATAGTAGGTTTGCATTTGATAGGCTTAGTCATTCTAGCAAAAAAAAAATTCTTGGTATTGTTTTTGGGGTAAGCTTGTTTCTATATCCTCTCTAAAATCTTCAAGTTCATCTTCCGAATCTCCAGTCGAATTTAGGTTTGTATAATTTATTGCGATGCGAATTGTAAAAATATTTCCTTTAATCATGAAAAATATTAATTTAGCGTACTATTTTCCTGTGATAATAATTTGACTTACATATTGTTCCGGATTATGGTTCTCGTAAAGTTTAGGACAAATTAAAGATGTAGCTTGTGCCCACAAACTTTTGTTTTGTGAACTTGGATGTGTACCATGAACTTCAATCAAATGGCTAACTATAAGATTCACTAATTTTACGCGTAATTTTTTTTCAAGGATTTATGTAGAATTATATTTTTCGATGATTATTTTCGCTTCGGGATGACTTAATAAATATGTTTCTAGCTCCAGTAATTATTTATGGTTATATTAAAAAACCTAAATGCTAATAATTGGTAAATTTTCTTTTTTCATATATTGAGTCTTATTGCACAGCATGCTCATTTCTATAGCAGAATTCTATAATATTACCTCTTTTATTACATGTTTTTCCATTTTAAATTTTTTTGGCAATGGACCAATGAAGCAGTCTTGCCTAAGAACTGGTGTTGCTTCATAATCTATTTGCGTAGATGCTTCAATGAATATTTGACTCTCCGTTTGGGTAGAACTATCTTTATATAAATCTAAGAAATAATTATGCTTACAATAATTTTAATCAATCAACGTCACAGAAAACTAAACATTTTTGAAAATAATTTTTTTACCGCAATTTTGAAAAGATTTTAATAAAAATGTTTTGTCATAAGTTTAAAGTTCTCATCGTTTATGATAATATCGAACACTTCCTGACTTAGTCCAATATTATCTTCGCTATATACAGCTAAATCGTAATGACTTGTTGTAATACCAACAGTTAGTGAAGCTAAAATAATTAAATAATTAATTAAACTAATAAATATAATTAATACTAAACCCACACCCACACCTGCATACATACGCAACTAGCGGTGTCAATATATTTAAAATTACTTTTCTTCAAATAACAAAACATTGCTTACAAGATCTCCCCTTAATATCCACTAAGAAAAAATCTACTGGACAAAATGTCGAGTTGCGATTTGAAAAATTGTGGACTGGACAGAATGTCGACTAAAAAAAATATTGATTTTAAAAATGCAGATTTCAAAATATCAGCAGATATATCGACCTTGTATTTTTACACACACACACACTCACACACACACTCATACACATATACACACACACTCATATACACATATACACACACACACACATACATACTATATCGACATTTTTCTCATCGGCATTTCGGTAGTCGACCTTTTGTAATCGACATTTTAAAAATTGGAATAACGTCCCCAGCCCGATATTCTGTGATATAAAGTTTTGTACCAAATGCTTATAAACCAAAGTTAATTAAACCATAACCATAGTTATTAAAACTCACATAAACTATTATAAATAAAGTGGATTCCGCTTAATCGGGACACCGGTTAATAGGGACACCCGCTTAATGGGGTCAAATTTGGTGTCCCGATTAAATGAAATCCACTATGTTTTTTCCGCTTATAAAAGGGACCCCCACTTAATCGGAACAAATCTTATTCGGAACTAGTCCCGATGTGTCACGATTAAGCGGAATCGACTGTATTTGAAAATCTAAGGATAAACTACATACACAAATTTCTACTCTAAGAAAACACGAACGTTTAACTTTACCTTGCTGTAAAATATCAATTATTTTGGTAGATTCAACACAAATATATTTTTTTGTTTCATTGTACTACACTATACACTTTTTTCCTTCTATTTTCATTAAACTTTTAGTAATTCACAAATAAGTACTATACAACTTTTTACGTTAAATTTATATTATGCAATTTTGAACTGATATCGACAAAATACAAATGAAGACTGAATTATTATATTTAAAATCGTCAATCCTTGAGAATTTGTTTTACAAAAAACACCAAAAAAGAATTAAATTTTATCCGAACGGAGTTTTCCTGGGGTTTCGGGGGTTTCCCATGTAATACAAAAAAAAGTCACAAACGGTTAAAAATTCCTTAACACCGAAAGAGGTAAACAAATTTTATTTTCAAAACCAGTTATCCCATCGGATAAACTTAAATATTTATCCGATGATGCGGTGTTAAATTCTAAAATAATTATCCGATTGGATAAAAATAAACTAGTAATTAGGATAAAAAATCTATTAGCACCGCTTATTTTTTTGTGTGTAGTCAGCGAGTCTAAGACTATAACAAAACCCGAATTACAAAAGTTCATCGATATATGCCAATTTATGTCAATAATAACATCCCTGATTATAGACGTTATTGGCACCCTATCGCGGGTAACAAACTCGTTCAAGATTCGATGTCTGTCAATTCGTTTGAAAAAGTTAAATCGATCTTACATTTCAACAACAATGATCGCATGCCAGCAAACACAGATGAAAGAAGAGATCGACTATTTAAAATTCCGTTACTTGATGGTCTAACAACGAACTTCCAAAAAGTTCCGCCTGAACAATGTTTATCAGTAGATGAGCAGTTATGTTCTATAAAAGCTAAAAGCCACTTGAAGCAATACATTCCCAGCAAACCTCACAAATGGGGATATAAGTTATATGTGTTATCTGGCGTTTCTGGATACACATATAATTTTGAAGTATACACTATGGGCAAGAAAATAACGCTACCAATAGACTTGCCACTGAGCCTGGCTTAGGAGCCAGCGGGAATACAGTAATTCATCTGTTATGGTCTGTGCCAAAGCTCGAAAATTACAGAGTCTATTTTGATAATTTTTATTCGTCAGTTCCTCTAGCAGTTGCATTATCCAAAACAGGATTTCTATGCCTAGGAAGCATTAGAAGAAATAGAATACCTAATTGAAAATTACCGAGCGATGTCCATTCTAAAAAAATGCCCATAGGATCATCAACGGAGTCCGTCTGCACGGTCGACGGAGTAACGTTGACTACAGTGTCTTGGAAAGATAAAAAACAAGTCAACTTAATTTTGAACGTTGTCGGTCGTGCGCCCATGCAAAGTTCGACGAGATACTCCAAAAAAGATGGAAATGTCACAATAGAGTGTCCGCAAATTATTAAGGAGTATAACTCATACATGGGGGGCGTTGATTTATTCGACAGTATGATCGGAAGATACAAAATTAAACTACGGTGGAAAAAATGGTACCTTAGAATATTTTATCATCTGCTCGATATGACGACCGTTAATCCTTGGCTACTTTACAAGCGCATTTTAAAAAATTCCGATGATCCAAATCAACCTGAATTATCCCTGGCTGACTATCGGTTGACAATAGCCGAAATACTATGCAAAAGTGGCAAAGAATCTAAGCCCGTGGGACGGCCTCCCGGAATCAACCAATTCTTAGACCTCAAACGAAAGAAAGCGAGAATACGAATTGATGAATTTAGTCATTGGCCAGAATGGAGAGAAAATAGACTGCAGTGTAAGTTTCCTAATTGTAACGGTTACACTTACGTGAAACGTGTAAAATGTGATTGTGGCGACACTATGCTTTAACAAAGGTCGCAATTGCTTCCGACAATTTCACAAATGAGTTATTATACTCGTATATTTAGTATGTTTTATAGTAGGATAACTACGCATATTTTGTATCTTATTATGAATTGTTATTTAACTATTTTTGTATTATTATTTGCTATTTGAACTGAAGTGAAATGTGATACAATAAATATTTTATTTTTTATTTTATTGGTCTTTATTACATGATCTTGCATATATGCAATCAAAGAAAATTTACATTTTCACGAAAACGGGAAATGAAATTCTCTTGGAAATTTCATTATTTCGATTGGATCGGCTCACACCAATAATTTTTTATAATTGATAAAAAATTCATGAGACGAAGGGTTAATATAATATATAATATTACGATTAATTACGAATAAAAATAAATTAAATAATGATTCTTCATAATTAACGTTCGTAATGCGCATTAACTATACATAAAATAATACATTTATAATACACAATTAATACACGGACACTTACAATAAACATCATATATCATCAATCATATGTAAAATATACCGAAAGTCCGAGCCATACACTCAACAGTGTTCATCTAGCTTCATTTGCAGCGAGTTCAATTTACAAAAGCAGCCAGCAACTTCATTTATACATCAGGTATTATGTTACTGTTATAATATTTTTGAATTTTTAAAGTTATATTTCATTATTAGTTTACCGAAAGATATGCGAGAAATAAATTTCAAATTAATCCACGTTACTAAATATTGATAATTATACTATTTATCTTGTATTTGTAAAACTAAATAATTTGATTATAATACGATTATTTATGGTTAGTCCAATAACGGTTACATCCATAAAAAATTGTTCATAAAAGTTTAAATTTAAATTACTGGAGGAAGCAGTTGACACTTTGAATATTTCAAAAAACTTTCTATTTTAACAGTTTAGTTTCGAATACGTTTTCGAAAATAAATAACCATGTAGTGATTTGTTGCAAACTTCATATTCGTTACAAAACATATTTTTATATTTTTCGGAGCTCATATCTCTTAACACCGATTTTGTTATAATATCAGCACCGATCCAAGTTATGTACTCACACCGAATTTGTTTATAAATTATATCCATTAAAATAAATATTATATTAACACCGATTTGATGAACTTCGTAACACGCTTTTATCTTTTGGAAATATTCTTTTGGGCATTTTAAATATCCAAATTTTGTATTTTTGAAATAAATAAATACATAAATTTAAATTTTATAATTTTTTTAATTTTATTTAGTAAATACAATTTGGTTTACAATTTGGCTCTAATTCACTTCTTTTCAAAGTACAATTTTCTTTTTAATAATACAGATTTTGCTAACATTCTGGTTTTTATTTAAAAACTGTAAAATGGAATATTATCATTAGTTTATTTATGAATGACTATGAAAAAGAAATATTTTGCAATACTTCTTGATGTGTACGAGTTTATTTATTGATGTTTTATACTAATTCAAATTTTGGAATTACAAAAGGGTTACTAAATTTTTCGTGATAGCGAGATTCGATCCTTATTAAAATATCATTTATTTCACAACATTTGTTTGAGTTGGAATTTCAACTTCGAATCCTAAATGGATTAAAAGGTAATTAAAATTTTTCGTTTTTAGACTTCTATAAAAAAATATATTTTGTGATTATTTTTAATTATATGTTCAATTAATCCAAATAGTGAGGTTTTAAGATCCTTATTACTTATATAAACGACAAAAAAATTTTTGTAGAAAAATCCATGTTTTACTTCTTTCAAAATATTTATTTTGTCGTTCTCAGAAAAATTTAGTTTACTTTTTATACTCTCAATATTTAAATTCAATGTTTGAAATTCTACACTTCTATGTAGTTTAAATTGAAGTTTAATTTCAATGGTTGATGTTTCAAAGTTTATATAACTAAATTCTTGGTGCTTCATAGCTAATGGTAAACAAATATTTTTAAAATTCCGCGTGGAGTGAGCAATTTTCTAAATTTCACGTTTCCCTTCCAAACGCATTGTCAATAAGCTAGTTAGGGTTCCCATGGCACGAATAACACGAGAATAATGTATTAGTAAATGTTGTTTAGGAATTAAACCAGTCGCAGGAAATTGCTTTAACAACGCTGAGTGGTGCTCTGTAATGAGAGTTTCCAGTTTGTTTACTAATTCGTCGTTGTAAACAGGTGAAAAAACTAATTTGGTTATTTGGATAAGCAGTAATTTTTGTTTTTATTGTTTGCCAGTTTTATTTCAGAAATGTTGGTTCCCTGTGGACCACTTCAAAATCTAAATCAATCTGAAAATAAAATCAAAAATAATTAAACAGCAAACAAACTAAGCTTTATCTTAGGGTTCAACACATACAATACTATTTTAAAAAAACTACTAGCAAAGAAAATATAAAAAATAAAGTTTATTTAAATTAATGAAATAATTATTAAAATATTACCAATCCCGGTGAATCAAGAAACCTTGGAAATTCTTCCAAACTGAATATAGTAGGTTTGCATTTGATAGGCTTAGTCATTCTAGCAAAAAAAAAATTCTTGGTATTGTAATTTTTTTTCAAGGATTTATGTAGAATTATATTTTTCGATGATTATTTTCGCTTCGGGATGACTTAATAAATATGTTTCTAGCTCCAGTAATTATTTATGGTTATATTAAAAAACCTAAATGCTAATAATTGGTAAATTTTCTTTTTTCATATATTGAGTCTTATTGCACAGCATGCTCATTTCTATAGCAGAATTCTATAATATTACCTCTTTTATTACATGTTTTTCCATTTTAAATTTTTTTGGCAATGGACCAATGAAGCAGTCTTGCCTAAGAACTGGTGTTGCTTCATAATCTATTTGCGTAGATGCTTCAATGAATATTTGACTCTCCGTTTGGGTAGAACTATCTTTATATAAATCTAAGAAATAATTATGCTTACAATAATTTTAATCAATCAACGTCACAGAAAACTAAACATTTTTGAAAATAATTTTTTTACCGCAATTTTGAAAAGATTTTAATAAAAATGTTTTGTCATAAGTTTAAAGTTCTCATCGTTTATGATAATATCGAACACTTCCTGACTTAGTCCAATATTATCTTCGCTATATACAGCTAAATCGTAATGACTTGTTGTAATACCAACAGTTAGTGAAGCTAAAATAATTAAATAATTAATTAAACTAATAAATATAATTAATACTAAACCCACACCCACACCTGCATACATACGCAACTAGCGGTGTCAATATATTTAAAATTACTTTTCTTCAAATAACAAAACATTGCTTACAAGATCTCCCCTTAATATCCACTAAGAAAAAATCTACTGGACAAAATGTCGAGTTGCGATTTGAAAAATTGTGGACTGGACAGAATGTCGACTAAAAAAAATATTGATTTTAAAAATGCAGATTTCAAAATATCAGCAGATATATCGACCTTGTATTTTTACACACACACACACTCATACACATATACACACACACTCATATACACATATACACACACACACACACATACACACTATATCGACATTTTTCTCATCGGCATTTCGGTAGTCGACCTTTTGTAATCGACATTTTAAAAATCGGAATAACGTCCCCAGCCCGATATTCTGTGATATAAAGTTTTGTACCAAATGCTTATAAACCAAAGTTAATTAAACCATAACCATAGTTATTAAAACTCACATAAACTATTATAAATAAAGTGGATTCCGCTTAATCGGGACACCGGTTAATAGGGACACCCGCTTAATGGGGTCAAATTTGGTGTCCCGATTAAATGAAATCCACTATGTTTTTTCCGCTTATAAAAGGGACCCCCACTTAATCGGAACAAATCTTATTCGGAACTAGTCCCGATGTGTCACGATTAAGCGGAATCGACTGTATTTGAAAATCTAAGGATAAACTACATACACAAATTTCTACTCTAAGAAAACACGAACGTTTAACTTTACCTTGCTGTAAAATATCAATTATTTTGGTAGATTCAACACAAATATATTTTTTTGTTTCATTGTACTACACTATACACTTTTTTCCTTCTATTTTCATTAAACTTTTAGTAATTCACAAATAAGTACTATACAACTTTTTACGTTAAATTTATATTATGCAATTTTGAACTGATATCGACAAAATACAAATGAAGACTGAATTATTATATTTAAAATCGTCAATCCTTGAGAATTTGTTTTACAAAAAACACCAAAAAAGAATTAAATTTTATCCGAACGGAGTTTTCCTGGGGTTTCGGGGGTTTCCCATGTAATACAAAAAAAAGTCACAAACGGTTAAAAATTCCTTAACACCGAAAGAGGTAAACAAATTTTATTTTCAAAACCAGTTATCCCATCGGATAAACTTAAATATTTATCCGATGATGCGGTGTTAAATTCTAAAATAATTATCCGATTGGATAAAAATAAACTAGTAATTAGGATAAAAAATCTATTAGCACCGCTTATTTTTTTGTGTGTAGTCAGCGAGTCTAAGACTATAACAAAACCCGAATTACAAAAGTTCATCGATATATGCCAATTTATGTCAATAATAACATCCCTGATTATAGACGTTATTGGCACCCTATCGCGGGTAACAAACTCGTTCAAGATTCGATGTCTGTCAATTCGTTTGAAAAAGTTAAATCGATCTTACATTTCAACAACAATGATCGCATGCCAGCAAACACAGATGAAAGAAGAGATCGACTATTTAAAATTCCGTTACTTGATGGTCTAACAACGAACTTCCAAAAAGTTCCGCCTGAACAATGTTTATCAGTAGATGAGCAGTTATGTTCTATAAAAGCTAAAAGCCACTTGAAGCAATACATTCCCAGCAAACCTCACAAATGGGGATATAAGTTATATGTGTTATCTGGCGTTTCTGGATACACATATAATTTTGAAGTATACACTATGGGCAAGAAAATAACGCTACCAATAGACTTGCCACTGAGCCTGGCTTAGGAGCCAGCGGGAATACAGTAATTCATCTGTTATGGTCTGTGCCAAAGCTCGAAAATTACAGAGTCTATTTTGATAATTTTTATTCGTCAGTTCCTCTAGCAGTTGCATTATCCAAAACAGGATTTCTATGCCTAGGAAGCATTAGAAGAAATAGAATACCTAATTGAAAATTACCGAGCGATGTCCATTCTAAAAAAATGCCCATAGGATCATCAACGGAGTCCGTCTGCACGGTCGACGGAGTAACGTTGACTACAGTGTCTTGGAAAGATAAAAAACAAGTCAACTTAATTTTGAACGTTGTCGGTCGTGCGCCCATGCAAAGTTCGACGAGATACTCCAAAAAAGATGGAAATGTCACAATAGAGTGTCCGCAAATTATTAAGGAGTATAACTCATACATGGGGGGCGTTGATTTATTCGACAGTATGATCGGAAGATACAAAATTAAACTACGGTGGAAAAAATGGTACCTTAGAATATTTTATCATCTGCTCGATATGACGACCGTTAATCCTTGGCTACTTTACAAGCGCATTTTAAAAAATTCCGATGATCCAAATCAACCTGAATTATCCCTGGCTGACTATCGGTTGACAATAGCCGAAATACTATGCAAAAGTGGCAAAGAATCTAAGCCCGTGGGACGGCCTCCCGGAATCAACCAATTCTTAGACCTCAAACGAAAGAAAGCGAGAATACGAATTGATGAATTTAGTCATTGGCCAGAATGGAGAGAAAATAGACTGCAGTGTAAGTTTCCTAATTGTAACGGTTACACTTACGTGAAACGTGTAAAATGTGATTGTGGCGACACTATGCTTTAACAAAGGTCGCAATTGCTTCCGACAATTTCACAAATGAGTTATTATACTCGTATATTTAGTATGTTTTATAGTAGGATAACTACGCATATTTTGTATCTTATTATGAATTGTTATTTAACTATTTTTGTATTATTATTTGCTATTTGAACTGAAGTGAAATGTGATACAATAAATATTTTATTTTTTATTTTATTGGTCTTTATTACATGATCTTGCATATATGCAATCAAAGAAAATTTACATTTTCACGAAAACGGGAAATGAAATTCTCTTGGAAATTTCATTATTTCGATTGGATCGGCTCACACCAATAATTTTTTATAATTGATAAAAAATTCATGAGACGAAGGGTTAATATAATATATAATATTACGATTAATTACGAATAAAAATAAATTAAATAATGATTCTTCATAATTAACGTTCGTAATGCGCATTAACTATACATAAAATAATACATTTATAATACACAATTAATACACGGACACTTACAATAAACATCATATATCATCAATCATATGTAAAATATACCGAAAAGTCCGAGCCATACACTCAACAGTGTTCATCTAGCTTCATTTGCAGCGAGTTCAATTTACAAAAGCAGCCAGCAACTTCATTTATACATCAGGTATTATGTTACTGTTATAATATTTTTGAATTTTTAAAGTTATATTTCATTTAATTAAGTTTATTTACTAATGTTCAAATTAGAATTAAAATTATTTGGTTAGATCTAGCATAAGTTAGAGTAGACGTAGTGCAGGTGAAGCTTAGGTATAAAATTGATTTGAATTTTGCATAATTATTATTTTCATTAATTTTTCTTATAACAACAATATTTTCCTTTTCTCGCAAAATTATGAATTCTTGCTCTCGATTCTCGAGATTTTCAAATTAATTGTTGAATTATTGGTTTTTGGGGAAACTTAAAATTAAATTACATTTATTTACTTTACAAACTAACTAACGCGACACGATCAAGGTTAGTAGTGTGATGATAGGTGTGATTATCACCCCGCTTTTGGTATATTTCTGCACTAATTCGTTAGATTTAGTTTTTCACTTTAGTTGTTGTGATAATTAATGTACGTCCCGCTTGAGTCATGTATCTTTCGATCGGGGAAATATGTTTCCCTCACGGGCCAATTTAAGTTCCTGTTCAATTCTAGTTAAATTATATTTCATAAATTATTTTTTATATTAAATAAATAACACGTAGTGGTCTAACACTTTTGAATTCATCCTTTGGAAACCCCTTCCCACTACTCCTGAGCCGAAAACGGCCGCCCAAAGGCAATGATTCAACATTTTTTTCTGACAACGAAATGGCCTTCAGAGTGTCCATCTGCGATGGATAATTTTCAGGACTAAATCACTTCGTTACAAGAGTTATAATTAATTATAATAAAATTCGGAACATCGAGAAAGTTCGTTATTGTTGCTCCTACCTTACCTACGTACTAACAAAAATTATACTTTTTATTACAGTGAATCTAGGACACTGAAATTTGAAACTTTAAAGTTGCGCATAAATACTTCTAAATATAAGTACGTACGTGTTATATCATTTTTTGGGAGTAGCATTCAATTCTGTAGTCAAACGAAGTTTATAAATAACCAAATACGTGGTTACATTAAAATATCATAAATTTTGTAAACTCCGCATAATTTTTATGAATATTTCTACACAACAAACTAAAACTATTTATTGATTTATGCACGATATATACTTTTTTCACATACATACTTACATAAACTTTAAAAATTTTATGATGTTTATGTTTTAAATTGTTTTGTTCTTGTAGTAATAATAGTTTATCTCAATAATACATATTTTCTATAATAGAGAAACATAATAAATAAACTATAAATACAATTACGAGAATCCTTAACAAATATTTATTGATTAATAAAATATTATTTATTATTAATAAATAATAAAATACTTATATACAGATATTTATAGTTTTATGTGTTCCACAATGTTAAACTACAGACACAAAAATCTGTGGTTTATTCGTTCTAGTGTATATAAAATTGAATTTAAGCTGAATTAAGATATCACAACTATTGTTAGTTTATTTTTTAAGCAGATTATTTAATTTAGTATTTTATATAAAGACAAACTCATAATCAGCCATAATAGTTTTTATTAATTACTCACTCTTCGCTTATTCAAACTCACACACACGCCCACCAAAACGCTCAAAAACCGATAAATTTTTATGAACATTTTATTATAGTTTATAATAAAATAAATATATTATATAGTTAATAAATTATCGTATAAAATATTTATTGATTAATACACAATTTTGCGGTTGATTAATAAATAATTAAGTGTAAACAATTTTTTATGTGCGGTTTCGTTTATTATTCATATGCCTATCTATCATTGTTCAATATGCTCGAATATTTGGGTTAAATAAATTTCAACATGTTCTCGTACACAAATTTTATCGAGTTTTTGATTTTGAACTTTTGGAGTCGAAAGTGACGGATTCTTGAAATTCCTTAAAATTTGACGTACAATCATGACTACAACTTATAAAGATGTACATTGGGCCTTAACCACACAGTGTTATTCACCATTGGACCATAATAATAGCGGCCATTTTTCAGATTTCCTTCAAAATTGACATTGTGTTCAGTAGTGGTTGGCAAATCACCATGGAAAGACACAGTTGCACAGCGTTTAGAAATTGTTGAAATTTATTACAAAAATTATGAATCTATTCGAGCTACAGAGCTTACTATTCGTAATGTAATTAAAGAAATTGAGACATTTGTCTTGTTTGGTTGTGTTTGTGACTTTAAGAATCCAACCCGCAAAAAACGTAAACGTACTGCTGAAAATATCGATGATGTGAATCAAAGTGGGGATGAAAAACAAGAACAATCATTTAGACATTGTTCTCAAGTTCTTGGATTTTCTTAAGGCAGCACATTTAAATTTCTTCATAAAGATTTACATTACAAGGCATATACAATTCAGTAACACAAAAACTTAAACCAAATGACCATTTATTGCGTAGACATTTTGCAGATTAGGCTTTAGAGCAATTGAAACAGATTCATCATTTCATGGAAAAACCATCTTCAGCGATGAAGCTCTTTTATGGTTAAATGGCTTAGTAACTAAGCACAATTGTCTCATTTGGAGTAAAACCAACCCCCTGCTGTTCATGAAACACGTTTACATCCACAAAAATTAACAGTTTGGTGCGAAATGGCCACCAAGAACATGCGATATAACTCCATTGAACTTGGGGGGTTATGTGAAATCATTGGTTTACTCCAATAAACCACAAACAATGACATTAAAACCAACATTATTTGTGTTATTAGTGAAATAAGTGTAGATTTATGTGAGAAGATTGTAACGAACGCTTCGAAATTTAACCCTTTCAGCAAAAACAGATAGGCTAGATTTGTACAAAGTCCGTTAACAGTTCTCCCGTTAGTTGGGTTAAGTGGATACAGCACATCTCCGGCTAGATAACAGTCCGTTGGGGGGGGGGGGATCTTTCAACTAACTACAGGAGCTAGAAAGTGCTGTATATATATAAAGTTTATGACATGAATGCCATTTGGGTGATTTTTCACAAAATGTTTATCACAATTAAAATTCATTGGCACTGTTTAGTGTCCTTTGATATTGTGACCACTGTTTCTACACCCACCCTATCGTTTTATACCGCCATTAAAAGGGTATACCCTTCGTGCGGTTAAACTTAAATCATTACATCGATATTTGTCTGTTTAATCACTCATAATAACTCTAGTTTCTACAAGATTACGGATCCCGGCAAAACACTTGATCACTTATTGCAAGAAAAATTAATAATGAATAATAAGATTTAGGAATTCACTTTCAACCAACGCATAACATAAATTGTAGTCAAAACCAAATAAGTAAATCGATATGTAAATTAATTAATAATTTTATAAATATATATAAATGGAATATAAATAATTTAATAAATAAGTTGTATGTAGTATTTTTATATGTAGTTTTAATATTAAATAAATAAATATGACTAAATATAGTTTCATAATTAAATTGCTTAATATATAAATTTAATTTGATTAAATATATAAATAAATATAATACATAAATAAGTTTTACGCATGCATAATAAATGGAGAAGTTAGAACCATGGCCCAATCAAAGATACATTAACGCAATTCATTTTTTTTTCTAACTACTAATCTTTCAATATCAATGAATATTTATTACACACGTCGATCCATATGTTTTATAATAATAATTGATCAATAAATATTTGAATTTATTTATGCGATTTTGTTGTTGTTTAGCAAGATAAATTTAACGTTTCTCGATGAAAAAGCACTGTTGTAGTATAGATACATGCAGTATGCTCTTGTTTAAGATGTAATTTATAACGTACCCTTGCAAATATGCCGTTGAATTGCACCAGTAGATAATTTTAATACCGGTATATTCTAACCGAGATTGGCGGCAACCTCGTAAATTGAGTTTAGAAAACCGAATATTTCTCTTTATTCACGATTTTTGTTTAATCACGGAAAAACGAAAAGCTACTAGTCTCAATGCATACATACCATAAACAGGGTGTCCCAGAATGAATGGATAAGCCTGAAGCACCTTATAGTAGAGCTATTGAGCGCTCAAAATAAAATACAAAAAAAAATATCCCAAGTAGTACCTAAGATATATAATTTTTTTTAAAAACGTCCATTTTTTCACATTACTTTACGTTTCCGATCATCGCGGCTACAAATAAATTAAATCGATTGGTTTTTTTGGTGGTATGCAGTAAATATTATGAGTAGCTGTTGCACTTCTTTTGAAAAAAAATCTAAACTTTAATTTTCAGCATGAAATGTGGTAAATATTTTTTTTATAAAAGCGTCTTTGGTGAAAAAAATGTATTAGAACCTAAGTGGCCAACTATTTTATAAACATGCGTGTTTAATGCAGATTCTAAAATGGTTTAATACAACCTTTTATCTAATGTAGATACGAGGTTATTGTTTTTAGTATGCAGAAGGAATAAATTCGATTAAATAACAAAATTTTAAAAATTGGATTATTTCTTATCTTAAACTGTATCTGATTTTATTTAACCAATGTACATTTACAGTAAATGCTCAAACTGTCTGCCACCGACTCTGATACACGCCCGACATCTCCGAATAAAAGCTCTTTTGAGAAGTAGCGCATAACGCCGTTGAGTAATTTTTGAAGCGGCTTCCTGGACCCGGCTACGTAACTCTTCTCTGATCAGTTTAGAGTAGACCTCTTCTTTTAGGCAGCCCGAGTAAAAAAAAATCCAGCAGATTTAGGTCCGAGGAACGTGGAGGCCGCAAAATGGGCCCCAGACGACCAAGCCATCTATCTGGATATGTGGAATCCAAATACGCCCGAACGTTTACTGCATAGTCCGCAGGACACCCATCATTCTGGAGCCAATGGGATTTTCTCACCTCCTCGGACACCTCTTCCAATAAATTTGGCAGATCATTTTGAAGAAAGTCCAAATAGCTTTGGCCAGATAAGTTCCCGGGCAGTTCAAATGGGCCAATTATCTTTCCGTTCAATAAGCCGTTCCAATAATTTAATTTGAATTGGTACTGGGAGCTATTTTCTCGCATTAGATGAGGATTCGAAAGTTGCCAGCTGTGAAGATTTTGCATGTTAAAGCGCCCATCTCTATTCAGTGTTGGTTCATCGCTCCATAGAATATTATTAAAGAATTGCGGATCTTCTTCTATTTTCTCAAGCATCTGAGTACGTTCGATTGGTGTACGTTCGATTTTGCGTTTCCGGTACGTCGTGCTATTGCTCTGGTAGAGGTAAACGGATCTCGCTCAATTTCCTCAAGCACCGCTTCTTCAGTGTCAATATTAGCGACTCTTCCAGTGCTGGGACCACCAACACTGCTGCCAGGTAATCTTCCTTCTGAGTAACAACCGTAGACTCTGATGAATACGCGATAATCTGGGTGACGCGCGTTTGGGTATCTTTCCCTATAAAGGGCTGTAGCTTCTGCATTCATCATAAATATAATGCATGTTTGCGTATTCTTGTGACGTATACTGATTACGTGGCATTTTGATACACAAAAACCGCCCAGATACAAACCAGAAAAACGGTATAAACACATGCGATGTCGAACAAGTCGAGACGCATTAAATTAATGTTAACAATGTTAATGTTTAATTATTTACCGTTTAATATATTTTATGAACAAAAGATGGGTAGCGCAGAGCACGCTTAGGTATAGCAAATATCAATTATCAATATCATTATAACAGCATTATAAATCCCTTATTATCAGGTACAGTTTAAGACAAGAAACAATCCAATTTTTCAAATTTTGTTGTTTAATCGATTTATTCTTTCTGCATACTAATAGCAATAACCTCGTATGTACATTAGATAAAAAGATGTATTATACCATTTTAGAATCTGCATTAAACACGCATGTTTTTAAAATAGTTGGCCACTTAGACGCTCAAACTTTTATAAAAAAAAATATTTACCATATTTCATGCTGAAAATTAAAGTTTAAATTTTTTTGTTTCTGTACTTTTGTATTTTTTTTAAATTTATTTGTAGGGTAGCCGTGATGGTCGGAAAGATATATCTTAGGTACTACTTACGGGATATTTTTTTTTGTATTTTATTTTGAGCGCCCAATAGCTCTACTATGAGGTGCTTAAGGCTTATCCATTCATTCTGGGACACCCTGCATATGAACCGTAAATATAATTGCGAAATTTTAATTACATTGAACGCCAAAAGTTTCATCAATTCTCATATTTATAGAAATTTAAAAAAATTACCGTCAGAATAAAGCTTATGTACAGTGCTGAGAAAAAAATCGGGCAAACATGTTTTATTGCAAATTGAAGTCTTTTTTTGCTAAAATTACAAAAATTTTGAAAGCAATTGGCTTATTGTTTCATTTTAAATACATGTATGACGTAATTTTTTGAAAAAAAAAATACCTGCAATTTAAGGGCAAATCCCGAAAAATGCCAAAATATTCAAAATACGTTGATTGGAGTTAAAGTAATGGAATAAATTAAACACCTATTTTTTTAATTTTGTTTTGTTTTTTATTTATCTGAAAGGCAATTTTTCTTTCTACAATTCAAAATTAATAACTCACAACTTTGGCGATATGGCACGGAGCGTTGTCCTGTTGAAAAATAATTATATTTTTCAGATAGGGTTATAGTAATTTTTAACGGGTTATAGTCATGTTTGTGTTTGAGAAACGTTAATATCATAGATAAGATTAATTGATTGGATTTTATTTGATATTATGCTATCATTCTCTAAGCCGACTTTACCATCGGAGTGATCAAAGTGTGACGTAATCATGAAGAACAAATAACTACTATTAAAGAGTTAAGTCATCGACCTGTTGAGACCGAACACGATGAAAATAGAACGGATATATACGGAAGTATCCAATGACAAGATATCTGCTGACTTGGAGTCTGGTGATAATTTATATTCCACTGGATTTTAGTTTGAGGTATAGGCTCATGGCTTGGATGATTACTGTGAGGAATTGGACTCTCTAGAGGCAGAAATGAACCAGGGAAGGTGGTCCGTGGAAGTAATGAAAGAGATTGAAAATCTCTAGATTGAAATTTTGTATAAGAAAAATAAAAGTTTAAAATTTATGTAAGAATTATAAATGGCACAATTCCCTGCTCAAAAATTTAAAAGCCTTCTACTCATTTGCTGAAATTATCAATACCCCGCTGTATGTATCGACCGCCGGCCTATGTTTCTGGAAATAGTTCAGCGATGTGTATTGTTATTCTCTGAACCAGCGCTTCAACGTCATTTATTCTTAGCGTCTGATACTGCGCCAAATAAATTTTAACAGTCGCCACACAGTCACTATACTGAGTCGTGCGTCACAACATTTCAATACTGACCCAAATGACTCCCGGACTCTCTTCAATTCCTTTTTATTTTAGCGATTCTGTACTTTAATCTGATTTCGAGTATGAATTAAAACTCATTGTCTCATGTTTAGTTTCACACTTTTCAACAAAGCTAATTATTTTCTATGGATTGCACAGAAGTTTGTTAGGTTAGTTCGCAAATCTAAAGTTAAAGGTTTAATATGTTTGCTGTACAAAAAGCGTGCGTTCCAATTCAGATTATTTTGAAATTATTTCATTAAACTGTCAAATGTAGGCGACATTTCTAAAAATGTATGTGACTGTTTCCTGTCGAAAATTCCAAGTTCTCTTTATCATCGCAGAGTAATTGGCTCTGACTGCGATGTCTAATTGGTTAGCTGAAAGATAGTTGTGGAGCAAAGGAATAATCTGCTTTCATATTTATTTATGATAATCGAGGACATTATTCTTTCGATCGGCATTTCGCAATACAGTTGACTCCATCAACTTTACCAATGATAATCTCTCGTGATTACAGTTATTGATCAGTTCATTTTCAATACCCATATTGTAATTTTGGCAGGAATTTCAAATAAATACATTACCCACCCCAATAATACCTCCTAAACTAACAACTACCCAAAAAACAGGCGCACAAGCTAACTTTGATGTTTCGCAAGATTAACTTTATGACAGTAGTTAAAGCTTTGGCGTTTATGAACGGGATGTACCGGATTCGAACCCCGGTAGGGGCAGGATGCAAAAGGGAATATTTTTCATTAGATTACGATCTGTGATGAAAAGGAACACAATTAAAACCTCTTATCGGAGTGCATAACTCATGGGCCGACCCATCTTCCATGCTGGTATTCTAGGCTGACATGGAGCTATGCAATATGGTTCCCCGAAAAATCTGTAAAAAAAAATGAGTACAAAAACAACGCATCCACAAGCGAATATTACAAAAAATGATTACAAAAATAACCCATACATAAACTTCTGTACCACATGAATTCTATTACTAAAACAATTGGTAGAAAAATGTTTTTGGACCAACTCAAGCCATTCAATATAAATAAAACAAAATTGAATCTTATTACACCGTATAGAAATTGAATTTGTGTTGATCAACAGATAGAATTGCGATAAAACAAACAGAAAATATGAGCCCGTGAAGTTTCTAACAAAAAATAACACGTATACGTATACGATTCCAATTGGAAAACATGGCGGAACCACAATTCTTATTGGATTTTGATAGATTCCAATAGCCGCCATATTGAATTGTATTAGTGTTGGTGAATTGCACTGTTAATATTTATAAATGCAAATTAGTAAAAATTTTATTAAAAATTATTATCATATTAAATAAATTCAAAATTTACAAAATAAAATAGAAAAAGGATAATAAATACAAAAGATATTAAAGAAATATTTAAATAACTTAAAAAAACTTAACAAATAAATAAAATTAACGCTTTAAGAACAAAAAAATATCAAATATATTTATTGAACATTTTCACTCAAAATATTGAGTATTTTATCAATCTGGGCCAATAACAAGCCACTTCCAGAGATTAGGGCAAGACACCACTATATAGGTTGAATTGGCCTATCTCCAAAGAACATTTTCCGGTATAAGGTTTTCCCAAGCGGAGAAAATTCAACCTTGTTAATAGCAATTTTCCACCGTAAATTTTGAGTATTTATCAATCTGGGTCAATAACAAGCCACTTCCAGAGATAAGGGCAAGACACCACTGTATAGGTCGAATTGGCCTATCTCTAAAGAAAATTTTCCGGTATAAGGTTTTCCCAAGCGGAGAAAACGCAACCTTGTTACTAGCAATTTTCCACCGTAAATATTGAGTATTTATCAATCTGGGCCAATAACAAGCCACTTCCAGAGATTAGGGTAAGACACCACTGTATAGGTCGAATTGGCCTAACTCCAAAGAACATTTTTCGGTATAAGGTTTTCCCAAGCGGAGAAAATGCAACCTTGTTAATAGCAATTTTCCTCCGTAAATTTTGAGTATTTATCAATCTGTATTAGAGAGAGAGAGAGTGTTTATCTATTGCTATTAACAAGGTTGCATTTTCTCCGCTTTGGAAAACCTTATACCGGAAAATGTTCTTTAGAGATAGCCCAATTTAACCTATATAGTGGTGTCTTGCCCTAATCTCTGGAAGTGGCTTGTTATTGGCCCAGATTGATAAATACTCAAAATTTACGGTGGAAAATTGCTATTAACAAGGTTGTATTTTCTCCGCTTGGGAAAACCTTATACCGGAAAATGTTCTTTAGAGATCGGCCAATTTAACCTATATAGTGGTGTCTTGCCCTAATCTCTGGAAGTGGCTTGTTATTGGCCCAGATTGATAAATACTCAAAATTTACGGTGGAAAATTGCTATTAACAAAGTTTCGTTTTCTCCGCTTGGGAAAACCCTATACCGGAAAATGTTCTTTGGAGATAGGCCAATTCGACCTATACAGTGGTGTCTTGCCCTTATCTCTGGAAGTGGCTTGTTATTGGTCCAGATTGATAAATACTCAAAATTTACGGTGGAAAATTGCTATTAACAAGGTTGCTTTTTCTCCGCTTGGGAAAACCTTATACCGGAAAATGTTCTTTAGAGATAGGCCAACTCAACCTATATAGTGGTGTCTTGGCGTAATCTCTGGAAGTGGCTTGTTATTGGCCCAGATTGATAAATACTCAAAATTTACGGTGGAAAATTGCTATTAACAAAGTTGAATTTTCTCCGCTTGGGAAAACCTTATACCGGAAAATGTTCTTTAGAGATAGGCCAATTCGACCTATACAGTGGTGTCTTGCCCTAGTAGTCTTGCCCTTGTTATTGGCCCAGATTGATAAAATACAAAGTATTTTGATCGAGAAATTTCAATAAACAATTCTGATATTTTTCTGTTATAGCTTTTACTTTTATTTATTTGTTAACTAATTCTCACTTGATTTTTATTTGTTTTTTCTTATCTGTTTTAATAATCATTGCATTTCATTAATATTTTGTATTTTTGAATAAATTATATTTAAGAAAATTTAATTTTAAAATATCTTCATTCGGAAAATAATTTTACAGTGTAATAAATCTCACTCAATTTTTTCTAATAAGAATTTAATATTGAGTGTTACCAACACATATATAATTTGGCTTTTTTGTTATTTTTTGTTAGAAACTTCACACCGGTGAAAATATGATATGGCGGCGATACGAATGATTCTTATTAGGTTTTATTTTTATAAATCAATTAGATTTTTTTTATTATAAATAAAAATGATAATAATATTATTTTATACTTAATATTTTTTTTAATTAAATAAAAATTTATTAATCAAAAAATATTTAATAATTTTATCCATCTCTATATTTGTTCTTATCTTACTATCAATGTAATTTTATTATTGTTTTCAAATAAATCTATAAACAACACTGTATGTACAATTTCATTATTCAATAATACATAATCTATGTAGTACATTGATTGCACAATTAAAATCCTACGATCTCTTAGAATTGGTACAAAGCGCGATTGTTAGAAAATAGAAAAGTTGCTTTGGTACGATCGCTATACCAAAATAAAAGTCATACAAAATTTCGTTTCATGCAAAATACCGATATTAAATATATTATTACCTAATCAGATTATTATCATGGGGTGCATAATTTATAAGAAACAAATGGAATTGCTGTAATGAGTCTGAACTGTTGAGTAAAATTTCGTTTCTTAATTATTTATTATGACGGATTCCAGTTCGCGTAAAAACCTGAATCTTAAGCTATAACACTATACATATATCGCAAAAATTGTAATCCTGGGTTAAATTTCTTTGAAATAATATTATGTATCACGCGTCGGTCCGGTCGCCCATTTTAAAATCACTGTATATTCCAGGTGACTCGCATAAATATGTGCTGCTAAACAGATATGCTATGGTCCTTTCTGTATTTAGAACAACAAACCGTTTGAAGATATCTTAACCAGGAGCTGAGATATAATTTTTGTCGCCAGGTAATGCTCTAACATCGATACACAGTATAGTTCCCCAAACAAATGGCCGACTTTTAAAAATACTTCAATCGTCATATAAATTTTCATGCATATCCTCTACTCGATGCTGAGCAATTACGTAGAACATCATCACTAATCCTATTGGATGAATTCGATGGTGATATCCCGGGTACAAATACCAACCTCCCAAAATTACCTGGAGTTGGTCTGAAAATGGCACACAGTATGAAAGAGGCATTTGATTGATTGATTGATTGATTTTGAATGTACGACCAAGTTCTTAGGCTTGAGTTCCCGGATGACGCCGGGTCCACCGTACATCCTTTTTTACACATAACAAAACCGAAGGATTGGATAGGTTAGTTAAGTGGGACAGAATCGGCCCGGTTACAGACACCTAGGTATAGCCGATAGTTAGTAACACAAAGACAACACAATTCTAATCTACTAGATGAAGGATAAAGGCTTAATAGGTTAATGGATAACGATGGTATTGGTCTTCAACAATTGCTTCTTTAAAACGGCAACCTAAGAAAAAATATTATTATGTCACATGCATCTGGAATTTTCCTGAAATTTAATTCTATTAATACTTTTCGGCTTCCTAACCAAAATTGGTTGACTCGACCCGTTACAGACACCTATGTAAAGTCGTTAGTAATAAAATGACAACACAATTCTAAACTACACAATCAGCAATTACAATGAAGCATTAATTCACAAGCATCTGTAAATTTCCTGAAATTTAATTCTAAATTCATATTTTCCGGCTTCCTAAATAATTGAAACATTTATTAATTTAATCATTCTGCAACTCCGCAACTTACAGTCGAATTTCCTGAAACCAAAGTTATTTGAACTATATTCAAAATAATTCTAAAATTCATTAGTATATTTAGGACAATATATATATTTACAATATAATAAAATTATACTTGAATAAAATAAATGTAAAGTAACGATTAGTATTAACTAAATTAATTTGGTTCTCATAAAACAAATAAAATAAATCGAATCCAGGAAAGGCACGCACGGCCTTCCTAACTTCTAAGTCTGTTGATTTGATGGATTTATTTATAAAAAAATATTTATGAAAATCACTTGTCCTGGTCATCCCTAATCTAATACAAATATGTTTATTTATAAAAATAGAAAATGACCAAACGAAAACTGGTTCCAAAAACAGCTAATCTGGAATCTGTAAGGTAATGTATTAATAATGAATGTTTTTCACAGCTTTAGAATCCCCAATACCTAAACAAATTCAACCAAAATTAAATAAAACTATTAAAGTAATCAGGAATCTGTAAGATAACAGAATTAATAATAAGTAGCTAGCACATCTGTAGGATCCATGATAATCAAATAACCCAATTATATGGTTCAATGCTTTAATTATAAAATAAATAAATCAGAAAAAAATTACATACATATATATATACATACACACACATACACACACACATATACATACACACACACATATATATATCTACAACAGCATTAAATAAATTATAAATTATATAATCGACATACGTCGATAATTATTTGTCCAACCTAGAACAAGTTAACCAAAACCTTTACCAATTTACAGTCTTCCAAATAATCTAGAAAAAAATTTAATTAAAAAGTGCATGATCCCGAAAAACTATCTACATATAGCAAATTTGACTGCATTTCAAATGTACTCCGTAGCTTCCATGTAATTCCAAATATTCAAATATTCGCAGAAATAGCAAAGTTATAAAGTTAAGCCAACAATTCCAATTCGATCACAGCCGCCTACCTCTACATGTCCTAAACTAGAGTTCCAAAATTCGTTAAATTATTATTTTCACGTTCAAAACAAGAATAATAAGAAATTTAAGAAATTTAATTTAATTTTACACTAAAACCTAAAATTCAAATTAATAAATTATTAATTTATACTTCTACAAGCATCTGTATATATGAATGCGATAATACGTTTTCCGCGGAACCAATCTACCGTGTAAATCGGAGGATGGGTGTATATGAATGAATGAATTCATCTGTCAAGGAGAAAACGAAAAGTACAGAATAACCACGATCATGCTTGTTTAGTTTCTATCCAATTTTGTCATATATTTATCCCCTCAAAATTTTGTTTTATGTATTTTATTTGTCTATTTCCTGTTTATTCTTTTTTAGTTGAAACTTGGAAGGGATAAATTATAAAACACTAAGCATGATCATAATAATCTATTCTCAGTTCTCACTCACGCAACAAGCGCAAAAACAAAAAATAGAAATGTATGTATATATTTAATATACTAAACCAAAACATATAAATGAAATGGTATTTTATTTTACGCTCCTCTCTTAACACGTTTACGCAAATAGAAACAGTTAAATACATATTTTATATAATTAAAATTTATTTCAGAAAAATATGAATTAAAATAATGAAAAACACTTATCTTAGGCATCCATTGGAATCAAAAAAGTCATACATATTGAAGATTTACATACACTGCGTACGTTGCGTTCAAGCAACGGTATCAAAATACATATAAACGAAAATTGTTATGTACATATTCTATACCATCACAAGCGCACCGTACACAGATTAAAATAAATATACAATATGTACAACTATTCACTTCACTTATTAAATTCACGCAAATTATTATTGAAATTATTATTTATTAAAATTATCAACTATATCAATATTATACTTTTTATTAGTTAATTAAAATACATTTAAAATAAATTATTTATTTATTTAAAGGAGAGACAAAAACACGTCCTTCCTCTACGACGATCAATCGCCGACCGGCACACAGTATGAAAGAGGCATGGAATAAAATTACGAGGAGTGGAGTTGATACATACACTAGAAAAATGGTTACCTTTTGAGTTATGGGATAAAACTAATACGATGCGATTCCTGTTTAAATAATGATATTTACCCATTCAGAGTACAAAATAAAATAGCCAAAGTAAGTTCTGGTTCTTTCAGTGTAAATTTATTAATAAATCTTACTTAAATCTTAGATCTTAGTTTATAAGAAATTAAAAAGTTCAAAAGTTTTAAAATATTTTACTTCGCGAGATCTCTTCTTCATTCGATTTATCTTCAATGTACTCGTCATCGTCTGGCAACTGTTCATCATCCTCGTTTTGGGATATTATACAAGTAGCCTACAAAACACCATAACAACAAAATATCCTAATCCTCCTTGTTCCTTCAAGCCAACTTTCAGGCCAATATATTTAGTAATCTAAAGTAAAACGAAATTGTTATTAGTTAAAAACTTTACGATTTTTTTTTATTGAGACTTACTTGTATTCATAAAACGCCATTCGATCGTGCCATGTGCCATCAAATCATGACAAATCCTACACAGGCAATGCATGGAATCCGGATCAAAAAAAAATTGATAGGTATAGTTGAGCACAAATTGTATACCATTGACGTCATTCAACATTTTCTAAATTTTAATTAGAGTTGTCCGTTTGATATCATTCAAATAATTCATTGTATTAAACTTTTCTCCTGAATGCGAATCACCCTCTTCGAGATCACTGCTATTATTATCCGGTTTCGCCGCAGGAATTTGTCATCCATTTTAAGCAACGACAATGAGTTCAATAAGTCCGCTGTATATATTTGAATCATTAATGATAAATTATCATTATCTACGCCATCGCAATGTAAAATCAATACATTTAGAAGTGTGATTGTGCTTCGCAGCAACTACATGGTGAAATATTCGTTCGTGTACTCCAGATAAACGCACTGCACACAAATAACGGGATATTAATAAACCGTGCTATAATTAATTTAATAAAAACATCTTACCACAAAACTACACAAATAAATTGTAAATTATTACTGGCCGCACTCTTGGGGAATTTATTATCCATTTTCAGCAACGACAAAGAGTACAATAAGAAAGTTGTAAATATTTGACTGGACTCGACCGACTGGTTTGTTTTTATTAGGATTTTGTTTAGGAGGTTAAAAATCTGACAGCTAAGTTTATTCAGCATATTATCATCATGCTGAATAAATTTCTCGTTTTTTTGGGAAATGTTGTATCTCAGTCGTTCTAATGTAAATTTCTATTCTTGTCTTTGTCACATTCTCAGTAAAAAAATTTTAAAAATTTTCTGTTTTCTAGTGGAAAGAATCATCTATGTAGTGGTGCGAAATGACAAAATGAGCACAAAATAAAAAAAATACGTAGCATTTTAAGAAGAAAATTATGCGTGTGTGTATTTGAATGTTTTTATTTTGTATAAATGCAAAACTGGAAATGATTAAATATTTTTTATCTCTCTAAAAATGAATCTCGCTCACATGCCCGCCACATGCCTATTCTTTCATTATCTAGTAAAACAACAACAAAAGGCATATTTGTTGTTGGATTACCAGAAAAATATTTGTTTTATATAAACTTTCCACACATGTTAAAGCAAAGCACGCCCCTTTGCATAAGGTCTAAGGATACTCGAATACAAATATCAATTTGTTCGAAGCAAACCGTTATTTTTTCTATATACAATATACAGGGTGTATATAATATTTTGTTTCAACGGTTATTATTTTTACTTCGTGCATGTAATGTTTTTACTTAAGATATTCAATAGGTTGTATTATATTACCGACTCGTTTACTTATTTAAGTATATTGATCAGCGATTCTGATAAAGCCATTTTAGGGATTTATTTCAGTGATTTTAGTGTTCGTTTCAGTGGTTATAATTGGTGTTTGACTTAAAACACCCTTTCAATTGTGTTGTGATGAGTTTCGAAATTCTCAAATCCGAGAAAAATAGGGATGTCCTATTATTTCAAGGGTTTCGTTATTACAGGCACGTCTCCTACAATCAAAAAACTTATTGGCGATGTGTCCTGTTCAATAAAAAAAATTGTACTGGACGGGTGCACACCGAAAATGGTGAAGCCACCCTTACGGAGGAACACATGCGTCATACGCCCGATGCGGCAGAAAATGAGGCAATTCGTTCAATGAACGCATTGAAACAGCTTGCCTCAGTTCCACCCTTCCTTCCAAAGAGTTAGTAGCCCTAAATTCCGTAGCCATTCCTTTATCTGTTGCCGCTTTTTTGCCTTCAACTAGTTCAATGATAAGAACTGTTCAAACTGTTCGTAATTCTAAAATGCCTTTACCATTATCCAGAGAAAGTATGATTATTCCTGATGTATTTAAACTTACGATCTGCGGAGAAAAGTTTTTATTGTTTGATTCTGGCTGTATTCAAAATCGAATTTTAATATTTACAACAGATCGAAATTTATCATGTTTACAAGATGTATCTGAGTGGTATGTTGATGGTACAAAAAAGTCAATTCCATTAGTATTTGCTCTTCAACCAAATAACTTGGAAAACACCTACATCAATGTTTTTCAGGAGCTTAAAAATATAAGACCTTGCTTAAATCCTTATTCTATAATGAGTGATTTTGAACAAGCTATTACGAATGCTGCAAGAAATGTGTTCCCTACCATAACACAACGTTATTGTTTATTTCATTGCGGACAAAATCTTTATCGTAAGATTGCGTCCGAAGGGCTTAAAACAAACTATGATTCAGATCCTGAGTTTGCTCTTCGAATGAAAATGCTAATGGCCTTAGCATTTGTTCCAGCAAATGATGTTATTGACATATTTGATGCGTTGAAAGCCTCTGGCGAAATTCCTTCTAGTGCATGTAATGTGGTAGCATATTTTGAGGATACGTAAGTTGGATCACTCGATGATCGTATCAAAGAGTTTCCACACAGACGTAATCCTCGATATGCTATTCACGCGTGGAATCATTTTAATTCTACGCAAAACAATGCGCCGCACACAAATAATTATGTTGAAGGTTGGCATAGTGCATTTAGAAAACTTGTGGGTTGTCAACATCAGATATATGGAAGTTTCTTACGAAACTTCAGTTGGAGCATTCTGCAAATGAAATTACAATTGAGCAGATAAATAATGGAAGTGAAATACCACCGCCCAAAAAAAAAATATCACGACTTAAATTTGAGACTGCAAAATGTTACTGCAAAATATTTTGCAAGCACAAATAAAGTTGAGTATTTAAGAAATGTGGCGGTGAATATTTCATTGTAAACCTTGGGTCATTTTCATTCTATTTTAATCATGTTTTGTAAAAATAGTAATGAAAAATTTATCTGATTCCATTATTATAATGTTGAGTTAGAATAATTTTGAACTATTTTACAATTGATAACTAGAATAGAATGAAAATGATTAAGGCAGCATTTATTTGTGCATGCGTTTTTATTTGCAGATTGGTTCAAGATGTTTGGGTGTTGATGGCTTCAAGTTTAATAAAACATTATGCCTTACTTCAACTAGTTATTTACGGTGGCACGTATTGGATTCCGTTAGGGCGTGTAACATTTTATTGGTGTCACATTTTGTAAAAGATTACATACAATTTTATTTTATGGAAATTTTCAAATTATATGCCTATAAGACAAGTTGACATTACTTCACTATTAGGAATTTTTACGGGAATCAATATATATTAATAACATTATTTGCAACTTGTTAAAGCCCTTGATTTTTCTAGAAGAACAATCTTAATATCTGAATTATAATTTGTTTAAAGTTTATAATGGAATAAACCATATCGTTGTATTATATAGGAAAGCATTTTCTTGTTGTCTGGAATACTTTGTGATAAAAAATTTATTTTAAAATAAGTTTTGGAAAGCCTTACATTTTGTTTCCAAAATTATTGATGAAAGAGTTTACTTCTAATTTCGGAGAATATCAAATCTATTGGAATTTGAGTTTCCTTTCATATCGCGATAGAATTTAACCTGTAAAATAATATGAGCAAAATTGAAATATCGATCTTCTTATGTTCAAATATATTTTGTAAATGTGATAGTTTCTTGTTGTAAATCGTAAAATAATGACTATATTAAAATAGTTTCGAATCAAATAATTAATTCTTTCTCTCGGTTTATTTGTTTGAAATCAGAAAGAATAGTTATATTGTTTCTTTAGTGGGATAGGTTTTTACAATCACAAATTTTTTGAACATTTACTTTGACGAATTGCTTTGAAGGTATGTTAGACGGAACAGTTAAACGGAAGGCTACAGAAAATCCTGATCCCTTTCCTTTAATCCTTTCTTCCTTTTCCTTTCCTTACCCCGCCACTCCATAATCATAGCCTTGACGTGGCGGAGTGGCTTGCGTATAGCTACGAAGGAGTTGGCAATGTCAGATAGGGTCACTCAAACTGAAATGACAACTCTGGAGCTATCAGACCAATATGATTAACTTTTTTCAATGATATGGTTATAAACCATATTTCATGAATTATATTAAATATAACAATTAAATATAATGCAAATTGTGTTTTAATTACAATGTTTGTTAGTTACATTAGCACCGGTGTGAAGTACTTAACGTTAATGAAAAGTGTAGCTACACATTTTAACGAAAAATGTAGACTCAAAAAGTGTAGATACACAAATTAGCAAAACGTTTAGCAGCAAAAGATAAAGCTTGAAATTCGAAATACGTGGTTTAAGGCTATGTTACTCAAATTGTCAAAAACGATGTTTAGTAAAAATGTGTTCTCGCAGGACTCTTGATGCTATTTGAGGGTTTTAATGTGTCGCTAATATTGCTGTATCATCTGCAAATGTTAAAACTGTTATATAATTTGAAGTTGGAAGGTCCGCTGTGTAAATTCGATATAACACTGGTCCCAGTACACTGCCTTGTGGAACCCCTATACGCGTATTTCATTTAACGCGTCTTTCATTTAACGCATATTTCATAGTTCATAGTTCATCAATCATAGTTTTATTTAATTTTGATTTAAGTCCAGGTGATCTATGTAACTGCCATTGCCTGCGGAATATGCGTTTGATCTTTAAGAGCTGTTGAATATTCGGTGACGCTAGATGCATTTTCACTTTAGTAGAGCTGTTGCATGTAGCATTCTTCGCTGCTTGCTCTAATGTCTTCGTTAATTATTGTACTGCTTCATCAATCTCAGATTTCGTTTTAAGTGGGATGCTTAATGAGCACTCTCTTGTAAATGCAAATTTGAATTGAGACCAATTAGTTCACTTGGACACTTGTCTATATTGGAAAACACATGCATGTAAATTCAGTCAATCGGTATCACAACAGCTAGAATTTTTTACCTCCTTCGTGCTCTTGTCCTACTCCGGTGTTAAAAATTGCTTATCATGCACTAGTTATGGCTAAATTAGAATATGGATTGGCGTGCTGGGGTGGTTGTTATGCAACTACTCTGTGCCCCTTATATGTCTAACAAAAAATGATTTTAAGAATATTTCTAAAGAAACCACAAACTAAACCATCTTGGAATTCACTACAACCAACATCTTGCTTACTTGCCAGGCTTACACTCGTATGTCTATAAGGTATTGAGAGTTTTTTTAATCGAAGTGGTCAACATACTCGTATAATGAGAAGCGATTTTCGATACAATTTTTGCGGTAACTATCAATTTCTTTGCAACATTCCTATATTTTACAACGACCACTTCCGTCGCTCTAATCTTGTCGCTGCACCAACCTTTTTTAATGCGCTACCATTTTATATTAGGCAGGACATTTATTTGAAATGTTTTTTACCAAAATATATAATAACCTGTAAAATACCTATTAGATGGATCTGATATAAAACCTAATGATCCTGTAAAGGTAAATTCTTCTTCGATTTCGATTACAACTAAATATTCGACGAAATCGTTTTCTTTGTTTTGGTCATTATTTGTGGAAGTTAAGCTAGAATTTGGCTCAGCTTCAAAACTTTCTTGTAAGCATTTAACATTGGCTCTATCTTCTCGAATAACTTCTAGTAGGTTATAATCAATATCTTCTTCACTATTTGATAATGTCGTGAATGGTGTGAGGTATTTAATAGAGAATAATTTGGAGACTACGCTAAACAGTGTAGCTAAATCATCAATTTTGACGAAGGTACGATCAGTTTGTAAAGTAGGGTTGTTATGTGTACCTTGGGGTAGACTTTGAAAAGTAATATCCCCATCAAAACTCGGAAGGTTTGGTTATTTAAATTAATCGCAGTCCCTGATGATGAAGTATTTTGCAAATTAATGTCCTCTTCATCAATATGCAAACGACGCAGGCATAATGTTGCGACAGCCGTTAGTCTAATCCACCGCTTTAGAAAGCTCGGCTCGAAATGTTTTGAACATACAAATATTCGCGTTTTGCTCCACGGTAATATACCACATTTTTTTAACAAAAATTCGTGGCTTGAATAATTAGAATAATATTTAAATAGACGAGTACCGTCTCGCTGCTTGGAATTGCAGTGCAAAACCGCATATTTAACGCCCGACGGTTTACTCATATTAAAGATAAACAAAAACCAAATCAACTGAATATGTGATATGTATATAAAACCAAATAGATAATCCTAAACATCCTAAGTTAATTTTAATTTTCATAAAAGTTTATGATTTTTGCTGAAATATTATAATAAAACAAGAAAAACACGATGAACAAGTTTTATCAATTTACATAAAATATTCCACTTCACATTTAAACACCTCACAATGAACACCTCAGATACCACAAGTCATCAGATACCACAAGACGCCAATATGGGTCGTTTGCTCAGCCAATTATGGTTTTCTAAGTTTTGCATTATGTTCGGAAAAACACGACGAATGAGGTCTGCCTTTCCCATTACCAATGTGCAACAATTGTTTCGAAAGCACAAGCTGCAGTTCGATTTGTTGCAAAAACACTAGCATGTTAGTCGTCAATCGGAGGATTTTCATATACCACCACAAATTTGATGATTCAAGCACGAGTTTAGATCGTCAGCTGCAGTTGAACGTGGAATAACAGGAAAAGTCTGACGAAAATTACCAGATAACAGAATCATGCATGATTTGCACGAACCATGCATGATTTTGCATGCTTGAACCATGGTTCCACCAAAAATGTTTTTATTGCCACGAAGATTTTTCCACATTCTGTTCAGCGCCTCCAGTGAACTTTTGTGGGCCATCGTGCATTTGTCCCGAACGCGATGAAGTGGCGATGAAGATATGACGGAATCTTTGAGCGTATTGTCCCAATGCAAATCTTTCTTGAGCAACTGTAAGAGTTATCACGCCTCATATGGTAAGTCACACATAAATGTCCATTAACGGTTCTCAGTTGTTGATGTCGGAACACGAACATTCACCAGCAACAATCGAAGATAGTAACATGCGTCGTTATTTGGATGCACAGTGTAGATGCGACACAAAGCATCTGAAGCATATACATTTGGATGTCCTTCGACTCGGGTTCCTTGTTTCCGACACTGAAACGACTACGATGATGCGTTCCATGTGTAGTGGCGTGGCACCGCTACCCAATATTGAGTCAAATGTTTCTCCTTGGATGTAATTCTGGGTAATCTGACACAAAAATAAATTATTATAGACCTGGATAAGGTGAGTCTGCCATTCACAAGGTCCATGGAGTAATTTTCGATTTAATATCGGGTAGCGGTCTGGTGTAATAAATTATTAAATGTGGTAAAATCGATCTATAACGATTCTACCACATTTAATAATTTATTACACAAGAACACATTTGATGCCTTTAACGTTTGAAGCCAATCCCGGTAATCTGACACAAAACTAATTTATTACACACCTGGATAAGGTTGACCTGGCCTCTACTAGGTCCACGGAGTAACATTTGACCCAATATCTTTTGGCGGCCTGGTGTAATGAATTATTAAATGTTTCAAAAAAACCTTTGTATCGTAATATGAAACCTACATCTTTTGATGCCAATTCCGTCTAATATAACAAAAAATATTTTATTACGCACCTGGATAAGATTGAGCTACCCTTGACAAGACTTGAGGGCACAAGTATGAGAAAGTGATCAAACTTGTCTATTAGTTCAGTTGGTCATCCCTCTCATCAAAACTCATGCGATTGGGAACGGGCGAATAGTTTATGGTAGTTTAGTAAGCAATTAAATAGTTCAAATCTAAACGGTTTGACCATCAATCAAAACCACCCCTCTATATCAGTTTGGGGAACTATACTGTGTATCGATGTTAGAGCATTACCTGGCGACAAAAATTTTATCTCAGCTCTTGGTTAAGATATCTTCAAACGGGTTGTTGTTCTAGATACAGAAAGGACCATAGCATATCTGTTTAGCAGCACATATTTATGCGAGTCACCTGGAATATACAGTGATTTTAAAATGGGCCACCGGACCGACGCGTGATACATAATATTATTTCAAAGAAATTTAACCCAGGACTACACTTTTTGCGATATATGTATAGTGTTATAGCTTAAGATTCAGGTTTTTACGCGAACTGGAATCCGTCATAATAAATAATTAAGAAACGAAATTTTACTCAACAGTTTAGACTTATTACAGCAATTCCATTTGTTTCTTATAAATTATGCACCCCATGACAATAATCTGATTAGGTAATAATATATTTAATATCGGTATTTTGCATGAAACGAAATTTTGTATGACTTTTATTTTGATATAGCGATCGTACCAAAGCAACTTTTTTATTTTCTAACAATCGCGTTTTGTACCAATTCTAAATTCTTCATAAAAATGCCTTGTGACCAGAAAATTAATACAAATAACGATTGGCACAAAAGAGTCACATAAGTTGCTTTGCTATAGGTCGATTTGTACCAAAGCAACTTTTGTGTGACGATTATTTTACTAGGATAGAGATCGTAGGATTTTAATTTTGCAATCAATGTACTACATAGATTATGTATTATTGAATAATGAAATTGTACATACAGTGTTGTTTATAGATTTATTTGAAAACAATAATAAAATTACATTGATAGTAAGATAAGAACAAATATAGAGATGGATAAAATTATTAAATATTTTTTGATTAATAAATTTTTATTTAATTAAAAAAAATATTAAGTATAAAATAATATTAATTTTATTATGCATATTTATAAAATTATTTATAATAAAAAAAATCTAATTGATTTATAAAAATAAAACCTAATAAGAATCATTCGTATCGCCACCATATCATATTTTCTGTTTGTTTTATCGCAATTCTATCTATTGATCAACACAAATTCAATTTCGATACGGTGTAATAAGATTCAATTTTGTTTTATTTATATTTATGGCTTGAGTTGGTCCAAAAACATTTTTGTACCAATTGTTTTAGTAATAACTAGAATTCATTTTAGTAATAGAAGTTTATGTATGGGTTATTTTTGTAATGGTTTTGTTGTATTAATTACGTATGTATGATTTATGAATAGTAACTAAAAAATGTGACACAATGTTCAGGTCATCATGCAATATGTAGATGATTCTACGAAAATCGGACCTATAGTCGAACGTCCTCGAATTGGATGACAACGACGTGAAAGTAAGGGTTGGGAGAACCTCGGCGCAAAGATAATAAAATAAATTAACTTTATATAACAAATAATTGTGTACAGGAAAAGTACACATTTCGGTTAAAACTACCGCTAACTTTGTCTCCGACAAAATCTCACTAGACAAGAACATAATACTCGTATTAAATTAAAAACAATATTCAGGACAATAAATTTTAGTTAAAAGTTGTAGAATAAATAAATAAAAAATGGACGTTCAAAATGTTTGAAGCAGTTCATAAAAATAGATTCTTTTAATCGATAAAGTTTTATTCCATTACCTCGCAAGCTATTTATATTTTTTGGTCCACTTGACATTTTATATAAGTTGGATTTCATATCTTATGCATATAAAAAATTCTTGGAGCTAATTTGGAGTTAATCGATTTTATATTGTTCGTATGGTACCAATAATTTAATTAGGATTGGAACTGATCCAACAAAAAAATAGGAGGAGGAAAAATATATATTAAATATTTGTAATTTTAGGAAAGAGTAAATGAATTGAATTTGGAAGCAACGGGGTTGTTCGTACCGAACGAAATTTTCTTCCAGTCATTGATGTTTCCGTCGGATTAAATCATGACACTTAAACATTTTGAAATTATTTCCCAAATATATTTATTATTAGCGCAATATGCTATACATGCTACGACTATGTGGTCGATTCTTATCGTGCATTAATACTGTTCATTTTTCAATTTTCAAATTATTATTGTATCCAAAATAACAATTTTTCGAAAAACAGAAATTAAATTTACCAATTCAATTATTGTCATTTACGAAAAGAAGTAAACTTACACTACCATAGTTCGTTGCATTTTAAATGAGGAAGACAAACTGTTTTTTGGTTATTGATTTTTATGTACATTTTCGATTTTGCTGCTTTGCAGGTTGTGATAAATTATCCAAAAAATCTATATAGGACATTAAACAATTTATAAAATTATTAAAGTGAAACCATCAAAATAATAATTTCGTGTGTGATCCAGTATTGTTGCAATACATTCTTATATAAAATAATCCGATTTTTACGGTATAGCACGCATAAACGAACCCAAAAGAAGAGGTGTTATATTGTGTGTATATAACTTATTCTTATTTCTGTATCTAGAGTTTGTCCCATCTTGCAACCATTTATTCCAACCGTTAACCAAGCTAACATTAACTAAATATACGGTTTTAGGGGATCAATTCGGATTGCTTCAACTTAGAATTTGGATTGAAATAGATTACCGGTTTTAACCTATGTATTAGCAAGTTATGTTGGGATTGAATCAAAGAGGTACATGATCGAGTTGTTCATAAAATTACTAAATATTATATTACGTGTGATCTGAAAGTATATTGCGTGACGTATATAATTGTTGATCAAATTAAGTTTCTGAAATGAGAATTAAAAATATTGAATGAATTGACAAAATATCAATCTTGACATCTCATAACAGTGCCAGACTGAGGATGAGTAAAACTGGTTTAGCAAAACTCAGTCAATGTACTCTACCTAGGAAATAAAATTCAATTCAGTTCGAGGCTTAAATTCGAGGCTTTTCATAGAGTTTTAGAACGAATTATGCTAAACGAGTTTATTTGAACACATTTCTGTCTAGTTATGATAAAACAAGCTGTCATTTAGCACTATGTTTCATTTTATCTTAGAACTTTATCACAATCATAATAAAGCGCAGCCATTTACGTAAGATGTCACCCCAAACAATATGTGAATTCAAATTTGACTCGCATTTAATAAAAATCCAGTTAGAAATTTTACGTCACGCCAGTCGGAACCATATCAGCCGGAAACAAACCAATTATGACACAAGTAGCACGATCAATTGTGAAACATTTCATACTATATGAATCCTCAGCCGGAACCAAGCAGCAACGATGCATTGTGCATCATTGTGCACTATTTGATTTTTCAGCCGGAACCAAATAAAGCCTGCACAAGAAGTACATAGGATGTCACCCCAAACAATATGTGAATTCAAATTTGACTCGCATTTAATAAAAATCCAGTTAGAAATTTTACGTCACGCCAGTCGGAACCATATCAGCCGGAAACAAACCAATTATGACACAAGTAGCACGATCAATTGTGAAACATTTCATACTATATGAATCCTCAGCCGGAACCAAGCAGCAACGATGCATTGTGCATCATTGTGCACTATTTGATTTTTCAGCCGGAACCAAATAAAGCCTGCACAAGAAGTACATAGGATCGTGCATCATTGTGCACTATATACCGGCTGAAAATGGAACGATATAATTCCAGCCGGAACCTAATAAAGCTAATCGGAACCATGCCAGTCGGAAAAAAGCAACTTTGACACAAGTAGCAGAATGCATGGTCTCAATCCTATTTTTCAGCTGACACCAATATTAAGCCAGCTGAAACCATTTAAAACCAGCTGGAACTAGACTTTATCAACCGGAACCATTAGAGTTTGCATAATGAGCACGATGCACTTAATTGGTTGTGAAATATAATCTTCAGTCGGAACCATAACAAGGTCAGCCGGAACCACTACAATAGCAACCGGAAGCATATTAAGCCCGCCGGAACCATACCCTATAGAATTTCAGTCGAAACTACATAATCCCAGCAGAAACCATATAAAGCCAGCCAGAACCAAATCATTTATTGCACGAGTAGCACAGTGTATTTTACATAATTATGCACTACCTGATATTTTAGCCGGAACCAATATTAAGCTTGTCGGAACTATTTAAAGTCAGCCGGAATGAGAGTTTTATTAGTCGGAAATTAGAAGTTTGCTCAATGTATTTAAATGATTGTGAAACATATTAGCTTTCAGACGGAACCATAACAAGGTTAACCGAAACCATATCCAACAGAACCAAACCTACTATGGCACAAGAAGCACAATGTATTATGCATCATTGTGCTCCATGATTTTTAGCTGGAACCATATAGAGCCAGCCGGAATCATATAAAGCTAGCCGGAAGCACGCCAACCGGAACCTCACCAACTATGGCACAAGTAGAACAATGTATTGTACATCAACGTGCACTATTTGATTATTCAGCCAGAGCCAATATTAAGCAAGGCGGAACCATTTTACGCCAGCAGGAACCAATACAAAGTTGTCAAAGATTGTCAATGTTAGGAAAATTATTTTTCAAATTTTCTTGAAATTGGATAACAACGGGAAGGGAGGCACCCTTGGTCCATTTTATTTTATAAGTTCGTTCTGCCTTTATTGTAGTTGTAGCACTTTCCCGGATATTATTATTGCCCGTCTCGCTTATAAATGCTTCTACTTGGAGCATTTTGGGCCCTACATTATTGTAATCCGCACAGTTTTCATCCCCGGAATCTTCTTCAGTTTCATTACCATTTTAAAATGGTATTTTGAGCCTCTGTTGACTCTTCATCGTTCAATGTCGTCTAAAACTTATTGAAACGTCAACGGTTTTCGCCTATAAGAAACAAATATAATTGTAATACACAAAGACCCAAAGTACCAAAATTGGTTCCACCACTTTAACAGCTATTTTCTAGAAAATAGCAGTTTCCAAAAAAAGAATTATATATTATTTTAATAACGCACTTATTTTTAAAGCTTAATAACTCAAAAAATTGATTGATTGATTGATTGATTTTGAATGTACGACCAAGTTCTTAGGCTTGAGTTCCCGGCTGACGCCGGGTCCACCGTACACCCTTTTTTACACATAACAAAACCGAAGGATTGGATAGATTAGTTAAGTGGGACAGAATCGGCCCGGTTACAGACACCTAGGTATAGCCGATAGTTAGTAACACAAAGACAACACAATTCTAATCTACTAGATGAAGGATAAAGGCTTAATAGGTTAATGGATAACGATGGTATTGGTCTTCAACAATTGCTTCTTTAAAACGGCAACCTAAGAAAAAATATTATTATTTCACATGCATCTGGAATTTTCCTGAAATTTAATTCTATTAATACTTTTCGGCTTCCTAATCAAAATTGGTTGACTCGACCCGTTACAGACACCTATGTAAAGTCGTTAGTAATAAAATGACAACACAATTCTAAACTACACAATCAGCAATTACAATGAAGCATTAATTCACAAGCATCTGTAAATTTCCTGAAATTTAATTCTAAATTCATATTTTCCGGCTTCCTAAATAATTGAAACATTTATTAATTTAATCATTCTGCAACTCCGCAACTTACAGTAGAATTTCCTGAAACCAAAGTTATTTGAACTATATTCAAAATAACTCTAAAATTCAGTAGTATATTTAGGACAATATATATACAATATAATAAAATTATACTTGAATAAAATAAATGTAAAGTAACGATTAGTATTAACTAAATTAATTTGGTTCCCTTTATGGGACAAATAAAATAAATCGAATCCAGGAAAGGCACGCACGGCCTTCCTAACTTCTAAGTCTGTTGATTTGATGGATTTATTTATAAAAAAATATTTATGAAAGTCACTTGTCCTTGTCATCCCTAATCTAATACAAATATGTTTATTTATAAAAATAGAAAATGACCAAACGAAAACTGGTTCCAAAAACAGCTAATCTGGAATCTGTAAGGTAATGTATTAATAATGAATGTTTTTCACAGCTTTAGAATCCCCAATACCTAAACAAATTCAACCAAAATTAAATAAAACTAATTAAGTAATCAGGAATCTGTAAGATAACAGAATTAATAATAAGTAGCTAGCACATCTGTAGGATCCATGATAATCAAATAACCCAATTATATGGTTCAATGCTTTAATTATAAAATAAATAAATCAGAAAATATTAAAATAACATATTAAAAATTAATCTACTATAGTTAACTATTGTATATATATATACATAAACACACACATATACATATATATATATACATACATACATACATATATATATATATATATATATATATACATACATATATACATACATACATACACACATACATACACACACCCATACACACACACATATACATACACACATACATATATATATCTACAACAGCATTAAATAAATTATAAATTATATAATCGACATACGTCGATAATTATTTGTCCAATCTAGAACAAGTTAACCAAAACCTTTACCAATTTACAGTCTTCCAAATAATCTAGAAAAAAATTTAATTAAAAAGTGCATGATCCCGAAAAGCTATCTACATATAGCAAATTTGACTGCATTTCAAATGTACTCCGTAGCTTCCATGTAATTCCAAATATATTTGAATATAGCAGAAATAGCAAAGTTATAAAGTTAAGCCAACAATTCCAATTCGATCACAGCCGCCTACCTCTACATGTCCTAAACTAGAGTTCCAAAATTCGTTAAATTATTATTTTCACGTTCAAAACAAGAATAATAAGAAATTTAAGAAATTTAATTTAATTTTACACTAAAACCTAAAATTCAAATTAATAAATTATTAATTTATACTTCTACAAGCATCTGTATATATGAATGCGATAATACGTTTTCCGCGGAACCAATCTACCGTGTAAATCGGAGGATGGGTGTATATGAATGAATGAATTCATCTGTCAAGGAGAAAACGAAAAGTACAGAATAACCACGATCATGCTTGTTTAGTTTCTATCCAATTTTGTCATATATTTATCCCCTCAAAATTTTGTTTTATGTATTTTATTTGTCTATTTCCTGTTTATTCTTTTTTAGTTGAAACTTGGAAGGGATAAATTATAAAACACTAAGCATGATCATAATAATCTATTCTCAGTTCTCACTCACGCAACAAGCGCAAAAACAAAAAATAGAAATGTATGTATATATTTAATATACTAAACCAAAACATATAAATGAAATGGTATTTCATTTTACGCTCCTCTCTTAACACGTTTACGCAAATAGAAACAGTTAAATACATGATTTATATAATTAAAATTTATTTCGGAAAAATATGAATTAAAATAACGAAAAACACTTATCTTAGGCATCCATTGGAATCAAAAAAGTCATACATATTGAAGATTTACATACACTGCGTACGTTGCGTTCAAGCAACGGTATCAAAATACATATAAACGAAAATTGTTATGTACATATTCTATACCATCACAAGCGCACCGTACACAGATTAAAATAAATATACAATACGTACAACTATTAACTTCACTTATTAAATTCACGCAAATTATTATTGAAATTATTATTTATTAAAATTATCAACTATATCAATATTATACTTTTTATTAGTTAATTAAAATACATTTAAAATAAATTATTTATTTATTTAAAGGAGAGACAAAAACACGTCCCTATGAAAATTATCGTCCTATATGAAAATTATTGAGCAATTTGCTAAGAATAATGCCATGCTCAATATTTTATTAACCAGCCTGAATAAAAGTAATGCGCCACCAACAAATGTGCTAGGTTGCGGCAATGATAACCCGTTAATAAACGACCTTTTACCGGTCGATTCATTTAAAAAAATAGATGATCTAGAGTCAGCTTTGTCAGATGAAATTTTTATGCAGCAATTGGTGTGTATAATTTGCTCAAACTATATAAATTAAACTTACAATATTAAACTGTTTCCATTTTACAGGTAGAAAAAATGTCTGTAACTGTTCCTACACTCTAGTAGACCATTTTGTTTGAAGAGATTTTTTAAACAATTTCTCTTGGGGAGGTGGTAGCCGTGAACCCAACGGAAAATCTTGTTTCAAAAATTATAAAAGAATTCTGAAAGCATTCCATAGCATAATTCAAAAAGCCGATTTACAGTTTTCGGAAATGGCATGTGAGAACTTTTTTAAAAGTGTTGTGAGGAATGCAAAACGACGTTCGTTACTTAAACTCGGACAAAAAAATCGCCGGGCATCTCAAAGGAAACAGCGGCCAACTAATTTAATATATAATAAAAACGCTGCAGCACAAGATAATATTGCTGAAATTAATAATAATGAAGAACCTGAAAATGAAGAAGTGATTTTACAGGAAATCATAAGCCAACCAATAGGTTTTACTAATTATACAGAATCCAGTACCAAATGAAGGAGGAATACAACTGTATTTGAAATTTATTTTATTTTGAATTGAAAATATATTTTTATTTTTGTATGAATTCGATTTTTTACAATGTGTGTATAAACGTATACAAATTGATGTTTCTTTATAATATTCCATAGCCACTAATTTGCATTTGACTTGCTGTAACTTATAAAATTTTTCTTCATTTTCGTGACAATCATTTCTATTATATATATTAAAAACTGATGGTTTTATTGGAGTTTCAAAGAAATCGGTTATCTCCTTTAAACTGCTTTCAAAAATTGAGACATTACTATTTTCCATCACTGCATTTTTCATTCCAACAATTTCGTCTTTAATGGTTAAAAACCATTTATTATGCTTCTCAATAGACAATGTAAACCCATCTAACTCTATTTTGCCAAAAAATTCTAAATTCAACCGTTATGTTTCAAAAAATTCCCCATTGATGTCTGTACCGAAATTTCGGTTTTTTAAAACTGGAAATTTTCGATTTTTGGGTATAGTAGTATTCTCCACTTGACCTTGTTCCATTATTCTCTTCGCTACACAAAGGATTTCTCCCACTTCGCAACATATTTTTAATTAAATATAATTTATTTTCAAATGGATCTGCGCTAAAGGTTGACAAAATTCCAAATGTTCGTACGTCATCTACTAGATGTGAAATATTATGTACATTGCTCGTCATATATTCTTCGCCGCCGTAGGTTAGGTTAGGTTTCAGTGGTTGCTTACTGCACACTTAGGCCAATTTTTTTAGGCCCATTGTGATACCACTCATTCGCTCCACATCATTAACCCACCTACTTCACCTACTCACACAACTACAGTATACCACCTGCACATTGCAAGCTCCATGTCAACCTGTACATTGACATGGAAGGTGGGTCGGCGCGTGAGACGGAATTCTGCACTCCATCAGAGGGTCTTAGTTGTATTTATTAGCATCACCGATCGTAATCGATGATGAAAATTCGATTTGCATCTAGTCTCTGATGGGATTCGAACCCAGCACCTCCCGGTCCAAGTGCCGAAGCTTTAACCACTGAACCACTTGTCGCCGCCGTAAATTTCTTTATATTTTTCTATGTAATTTTCAATCATTGCATCGGCGATGTCAAGAAAAAATTAATACATTTTTGAAGAACAAATGGTTATGGCGCAAAAAAGTGAGGAAATGCTCATATATATCGTACGGAAGATTATCTTGCAGAACGACGATTCCTATGCAATAAAGGAACGTGTGGTATTCTAAACCTTTCAAGTGTGCAGGACAACCGAGACCTCTCGATGTAGTTCTGAAGGCATTTTATAGTTAATTAGGTATTTTGAAATGCTAATGATATCGCGTGCAGACCATTTTCATTCGAAATTTGCGAAAAGTACCATCTCTACACCCTAAAAGACATCTTTTCATTATTCCCAAATAAATTAGATGAAGGGAATCTCCAATCGAAAAGTCGTCGATCATATTTATTGATAATTGCTCGAGCGGTGTATATTGTTTGTGATGGGACTCATATATTTTACGACGGAATGCCTGATCTGTTCTTCTAAGACACTGGGTTTGGAGGAAAATATTACAATGCGTTATGTATGAATATTCACCAACAGTTGTACATTTTAAACATCCATTTTGATTATTGAAATTAGCTGTGCCTAAAAAAGAAGAAAAATTGAAATTTTCGTTTGGTTTATGCAGCTGTTACGCAAAATAAAATAATAGTTTTGATAAATTACCTTTAATGAAGGCGTGCGCAGGAGAGTCACAAATAAAGCACCTGATTTTAACTATCATTTCCTTCCCACCAAAGTCAATCCCTTTCGACAAAATATGTTTCGCTTCTTCTACAAAAGGAGAGATGAATGATGAAAGATCGGATGGTTTGCATAGGTTGAGCTTCGGGAGCTTCATAAAAAGAATTGGCCAGAATTCATATTTAGCGCTTTTATAAATAGATTCCATCCATATTTATGTTAATCGAAATACTAGGTAAATTTGGAATATTTCGAAAACATTGTCGTAAGCAAAATTCCATGCCCTGATTCCAATAGTATTGATTACCTTCACCTATTTGTCGAAGGACGATCGTGTTTGGAGTACGCAATAATGTTCTTGCATCGCTTGGTAATATATTTGGTATGCACTCGTTAAATATCCTACACAATGACGTCAGTGTGCTTTGTCTTATACTAAAAATATTCGGCCAAAATTTTAAATTATTTCGAAATTGTTCATCTTTTAATGAACTTGTGTGAATTGTTTCATCATCCTCATCAATACACTCGAGTTGAACCAACCAGCTAGAGGCTGTGTCTTGGACTTCGTTCGTTTCTGTCAACTGGTCTTTATCATTAAATGTTACTGCATCGAAAAGTGCATCATTGTTTAAATTTGCTTCGAGCTCCGAGGTTTCATTTAATAAATTACCTTTTCTGAATATTATTTGTCGCTGCCACAAAACTTGCTGGTGGAATAGATTGCGATGATAACGATTTTGGTTGAGAATTCATGATTTTTAAGTAATTCCTGGAAACTATTCTGCGAAAAGAGGAAGTATGTTTCACTTTTCTCCAATTTATGGTTTATAAATTCATATTTATTAATTATTAATAAAATAAACACGCGCGATACGGAATGTAATAATAAACTTAATTGACGTTTGCAATACAAAATCTTTCCAACGAGGCGCTTAAACCAGTTTTAAAAATGTCCCATTTTAAAATATAAGTAATTGCTTTTTATTACGGTGGGCCCGGTTAATAGTATACCGCAATATAAAATTGTATGTTATTTTATAATGGCAACATTTATTACCAAAAGTTATTAATTTTTATTAAAGTCACTATCGCTGCTAAATGTAATCAAGATTTGTAAAAGCAACCATCGACATCTCTATATAATCTGGTTACCACTTGTTATATAATGAGATTAACGGTAACCATTATAAAACTTTCTAATTTATCATATGATAACAGTTACTCGAGACTATATAGAACAGTGATAGAAACCGTCCCGTCACCAACTTATAAAACTTGAAGTAAATTTCGTATTTCGTTAGCTTTTGGTAACCTTAGAAAACTTTAAAATAACTGCGTTACTGATAGTACTACTATAAAACTCTTAAATACCCAACAAAATTTTTATACAAACGAGTAACCAGTATATAACCTTTATAAAACGATCTATCACTCTGTCACAAAAAATTGGAAAAATTGTTTGTTGGGTTGGTAGTGGTATTCTAAAAATATAATAATGTTAAGTAGACGCTTCTTTCATTTGTATTACCAGATGACCTAACATTACTTTCACGAAAAGCGCCTTCACCACTTTGGCGACCGGCAGCACCAAAATTGCACATAATGAATTTGTAGTCATGGTCGCAAATGACCATGAGTACAATTGAGGATGTTTTTTATAATTAGAAAACTCCGAGCCGACGTGGTTCTCTTGCGATCTTCTGTTTTTTAATATGTGGCCCGACTATCGCCAGCAACTTTTCAAAATCTTCCTTATTCATACGGGTGTCACCGTAGCATACTCGTAGCTGTGGGTCATTTTGCAGCTCATGCTGCATTTTGCTTATCGCGCCCACAAAAGTGCGGTCTTACCCAATATTTCCGGTTTTTTTTTTGGTTCTGGATAATCGTCCTCGTCACTTGCTGCTACTAAAAATTATGTTCATTGGATCGATCTGAATCAGAATCCAGATTTTGTGTTAAACAATTTTCTATATAATTTTATTTAATAATACAATGTTTTTGTGCGATTATTATCACTGTCAATATGCACTAATATATAATTTACCACTATTAAAATATATAATTGTTTAAATCAATTTCAGACTACATTAATTCTGGCATATACTTTTCTGCTACAACGATTTTTATTCATAACGGCGTTTTCTCAGGGGCGGTATCATAGAATATAACCGGAAAAGTTAAACGTTTCAAAATGATGTAACACACATGTTAGAATAAAACTTTTCAAATTAGGATTAGCGATTGTAGAGAGATGAAAAAAGTACCAATCCAATTTTATAATAGATTAACAGTAATTTGTAACGGTAATCTGTTAGAAGAGTTATACAATTCAATTTCTAGCAGTTGTACCGATTGTAAGTTCATTACACCGGTTGTACGTTTCCATTAAAATATCCTGAATTGTAAATTTGAAAATTTTTCAAATTGAAAATTATTCTTTTTATGGTGGCATCGTTGCTTTTAACTAGTTATAACTGTTTGACTCGAAAGAAACACCCTACCTCAGTCCACATTGTGCTTCAAACAAAATATTACACAGTTGGCAGTTAAATATTTTATTAAAAATCATTCATAGACAGATTTCATAAATTTAAGAAAACATTTAAAAAGTAAGCATCAATAACACTCATCAAATCCCCAATTTATATGACTTATGTCAACTCGAGCTGTTGAGCTTTCATTTGAATCAATATTAAAATTTAAAAACCCATAAAATTTCAAAATCATCAAATAATGCTTCCATCGGTGCAGCGGAAGCGCTCTAAATAAATAGGATGCTAATGATTTAATCTCGGCAAATGATACTTTAACACGCCATAAAATGTTGAATATCAATTCAGGATATTTATCCGAAATATTATAAAGGAGATCATGAACTATTTTATAGCATATATCTTCGGCTGATTAATGAATCCAATCTAAGAAAAAATAATAAAAAATTAAATTTAAAAATTAAATTTAATTAGTAGGAATAGGAAGTGAAACGGGTTAGCCTCTTACCTATTGAGGCCAGCCCGGTTTCACAGAATTTGCCACTACCCATGTTTGCACTCCTTGCGGCATTTATTCCCGCAGCTCAGTCTTTTAGAGGAAAATGGCGTGGGTATTGGAGTGCATGGATAGCGGCCTTGCTAGCCGCAGAAGAAAGGGGGAACAGTTGAATGAGATAACGGACCCCTCCATAGTGGCAGTGTCGTCGACCCATTATGCGGATCGAGTCGACCGAGGTTGTATATTATGGTATAAAAAATACTTACTAACATCTCTTGTGGGCCCGAGGCCAATATATTTTCGTTTTATTTGATTTAATATGGTGGTGTACCATATTAAATCAAATAAAACGAAAATATATTGGCCTCGGGCCCACAAGAGATGTTAGTAAGTATTTTTTATTTTGGGTATCACGGCGATTTTGGCAGAAGGGGAAAGAGTGCCTATGTCACAACATTCCCGTCCCGAGAGACAGCCAAAAGAACACCATGCTACCTGGGCCGTAAAAGTTAGTATGCTGAGCCCCGATATACTTACCAGATTACTGCTGAAGGTGAAGAAATGCTGCTGATTAAAAAAAACACAATAATTTACTGTACGTTACAACTGAAAACTTTATTCAGCAAAAACAACAAAAAAAACAAAACAAAAACTAAAAAAAAAAACTAGATATTAACTTAATTATCCGCCGAGCTGAGCTACTGCACGGATAATTAATGTTGACTGACTCCCCTTAACCAAGAAAATTTCGCGGTATTTATTCCAAAATTAATTACTTGTTGAGAGAGAGAATTTACATTTTAACCCAGTGATTAAAATTGTTCTCTCAATCAACCTTACATTTTATTTTTGATGACAATCCAGAAAACTTTTAGAAACCGCGCGCGCATGTTGTGAATTTCCGGCTCGTATTTGCTACTAGCGGAAGTTTGTACAACAACAAATACAAATGGTTTTGATTTTCACATAGGTTGACGTATTCGTAAATATGTCAACGCTATACATAAATAAACCACTTGCATTTATCGTGTACTTGAAAAATGTAGAGATGTCGAATTACATAAACTATTTACGCTTACTCCACAGAAACTCATTAAAAAAAAATTCTAACATGAATTAATTAAATGGCCTTGTAGTAAATAAATGTAAAAAGAAAATGTGAAGACGTAGCATGACTGGTACATAAGTTAGATATAGTTAGAGAATTATCTCCAAAGTCATGCAGATAAGAAAAATTATTAGTTTTTTGTTTGGGATAGGTTAGTAACGGAATTAAATAGAATTCCGTTACAGAAGGTACTAGGAAGTAATTTAATTTTCTACCTCAAATATTTTTAGTATTACAGTCAATTTTAGTTGTAACATCATTGAACTTGCCTAAACAATTTTCATTATTAATTTGGTTCGGTAACTCTTCATAGTTTAAATAGCAATAGCATAAAATCCATAATGTGCGCTTATCTAAAGTTGAAAATGGTAAATCGACTAAATATGATCATGTACCAAAACGTCGCGAATTGTACATATAATGGCAAGTTCGTAATATAAACGAGTTAAATTCAATTTGAATTCGACAAACAAGTTCCACATCATTCGTCTTATTCGGTTGGTGTCTCAAAATAAACAAAACTAATATTTCATTTGTATGCCAAATCAGAATTGATTGATAGATATAACGGGATTGATAGATATAACGGTATATGGGGAATGTTAGATTTACATTTAGCTATGTAAAATAACAAAATATGAGACCTATTAAATTTTTTGGGAAATCGGAAAACCGGCAAGTGTTTATTTCAAAAATATACTTTTTTTTTGTTTTTATTCTTTGCAATCTTTTCTGGGGCCGAAACACTCCCAACTCTTTCGCAGTTCGCTTACTTACGTCCTTACCTTACGCAATTCTCTGCCAAATCGAGGACGTACGGATATAGGTCCGATTTTGTTACCATCTGCACATTGCATAGCTCCATGCCAGCCTATACTGGCATGGAAGATGGGTCGGCCCATGAGTTCTGCACTCCGACAGGGGGTCATAGTTGTGTTCCATTTCATCCCAGATCGTAATCTGCTAATGAAATTTCCCTTTTGCATCCTGCCCCTATCGGGATTCGAACCCGGTACCTCCCGATCCAAACGCAAAAGCTTTAACCACTGTGCCATTTGGTCGGTCAAACATATACTTGATGATGCTCGAAACTAATTGTTTGAACAGTGCTCGAAACTAATTGGTTTGTGAAAATAAACTAATTCAAAAATATCAACAACTATGTATGTGTTTTTCAAGTAAATTAAAATTATTTTTCGTTATAAAGCGTGTAATAAATTGAATTGAGAAATATGCAAAATGTGTATATGCTACAAATTAAACCGTCCCATGTTATATCACCTAAAATAGGGCAACTATTTACCCTGACTCCTAGCCCTCAAAACATTAGTGTTATTCATTGCATCGTCGATTACATATTTATCGACATATTTCAAAAAATTTCTTAATAATAACGAAAAGGCGAAAAATTAAAAAAATTTGAAAAAGGATTTTTTTTTTAATTTATATTTCAATACATTTTCAGACGTTATACTGTTCGTATCGTATCTAAAAAAAATGTTGTGTTTTTTCTCGTGCTCTTTCGCTACAAATAAAAAGTTTTTTTTGAAACTACGACCTTCGCTTTTTCTTGGACTCTCTTTAAATTTGTGATTATATTGTTTTGTTGTTTTGATTTTTGACCTCGGCTCTCGTATTAGGACATGCTTATCTGACGATTGATATTATTTGTTTGAAAACATTAGCCACTTAAAAAAATTTGGACCGGCTTTGTTTAGGACGGCTCTACATTGAAATTAAAATTTTTATTCCCTTTCCATTTTCATTAATCTAGAGAAAATGTATTGTCTAGAAAAACCAAATTCTTATAATTATAAAAAAAATGAAGTTTGATTCCTGTTGATTTAGTCAAAAAAGCAGCAGAAAAACTATCGCCAACCAATGTTAAATTGACAAGTTCTAATACTAATTATATGGCTCAATTATGTCAATTACTTAAAGTTGCCAACAATATGTCAAATCGTACTAAGGTTTATAATATTTGGTATAGATGTTACGGTTAAAGTCCGAAATCGGCGAATGTCCACATTTACCGGGAAATGTGCAAATTTACCAAAATACTTGGTAACTGTGAAGATAAAACTAAAAATATTTCATAATACGTACATTTCCCGGTAAATGTGCACATTTATAGTACATTTTGGTAAATGTAAATATCTCCCAACATTTATATTTTATTAAATTGAATTTCTGCGAGTGTACATTCTAAAAATTATGGTGTCAGAAAATCAGTTAGATCGGATAATAAACATGACTTAAATTGTTTTCTATTCAATTTCTTTTACTGTCGTAATGCAACATAAGCGAAATAACGAGCCATAGTTTGAGATCCCATTTCACGTAGTTACGTGACACATCTCAAAACTATAAAAGACGTGCTAATATAGTCTGTCACATAAAATATTGTATTTTTCAAGTAAAAGTAAAGATTGAAGATTTACTTTCGATGAATTCGATTAAATAAAATTAATTTAGAAGGAATTTTGTTCGGTTTAGGGCAGTATTTGTTTGAAAAAAATCAGCTAATAAGCATAACGTAAATTGAATACTAGACATGATAATTAAATATTGTTACCAACATAACATCCACTTGCAAATTAAATTTTATTAGATATGAAGAGTTCCAAAACATGTCAATCTGTTGTAATTCCGCTAGATTTAATATTTGTGGATAACATTTTTTTATGAATTTGTTTGGCAAGACTTTAAGTATCCAACCAGCCTTTGAGGATCGCCAATAAAATTTTAGCTTGTATACCGACAAGATACATAAGGAATCAACCTATATACTTATGTATTGTGATGTAAATGGATTATTATTATTTGAGGTTCAATTTAATATGTAGATATACAGGCGCTTTTGATTTTAACAGTACGAAATTAACTAATTATTAGTTAAGTATGCTGACACAAATTATAAGCAAACACGAGTTTGAACAAATAGGTTAAGGAACTCGTTTTCGGACGTTGATGAGGCATGTTTTGAGAATTTTAAAGTTTTAAATATTAAATTTTGCATCTGGCACGGTTACAACACGGTTGTTGGTTACAACAACAAATCCATTGGCTAAAGTAAAATTAGGTAAAAATAAAGCAAACAAAAATTTGCTTTAGATAAATAAAGGGTGTTTTTTTAAGAGGTTGCCGATTTTTTTTTTGAATAAAACACATATAAAATTATGAAATGACCAAAATTTTTTTTTATTTGGTAGATAATTTTTTGGCATTTAACATTTAAACACAATTTCTGGCATATGGCTACCACGACTATTTTTCACAAATGTCATTCTGGAGGTCCAATTTTCCAGCACTTTTTCAAGCATTTGAGGGCGTATGTCAGCAATGACACGTTGAATATTGGTTTCCAAAGCGTCAATCGATTGAGGTTTATCCACATAAACCAATGACTTCACGTATCCCCACAAAAAGTAATCGAGTGGCGTCAAATCGCACGAACGCGGAGGCCAATTCACCGGACCATTTCTCGAAATAATGTTGTCGTTGAAAGTTTCTTTCAATAAGTCGATTGTTTCACGTGCTGTATGGCAAGTGGCACCATCTTGTTGAAACCACATTTCATTCATATCCATATCTTCAAGATTTGACAACAAAAACTCATTTAACATGGTTCTGTATCGATTTCCATTCACGGTAACGCGTCGTCCTTCCTCATTTTTAAAGAAATATGGACCGATGATCCCACCAGCCCATAGACCGCACCAAACAGTACATTTATCAGGATGCATTGGTAATTCTAGAACGGCGTGTGGATTATCTTTGCTCCAAATGCGACAATTTTGTTTGTTGACGTATCCATTTAACCAAAAATGCGCCTCATCACTGAAGAGAATTTTACGGTAAAAAAATGGATCTTCGTTCAATTGATTTAACGACCAATCACTGAATTCACGGCGCAAACGATGGTCGTGTGGCTTTAATTCTTGCACCAATTGAATTTTGTATGGCACCAAACCCAAATCTTTACGTAAAATTTTCCATAAAGTCGATGGACAAAGTCCAATTTGCTGAGCACGACGACGAATCGATAAATTGTCGTTTTCTTCGACACTGGCCTCAACGACAGCAATATTTTCTTCTGTACGAACTCTTCTCATTCTTGTCGGTGGCTTGGCATCCAAAAGAGTGAATGTAGACCGAAATTTGGTAATTACGTTCTTTATGGTGGTCTCTGACGGACGATTATGTGCACCATAAAATTCACGAAGTGCTCTATAAACATTTTTAATTGAACACTGATTTTGAAAATAAATTTCCACGATTTGAAAACGTTGTTCTGGAGTTAACCTATTCATAAGGATTTGCCAAACAATACTGAGTAGAAATGCCACTTTGAGCTGTCAAAACAACTGTCATAAAATAAAACGACATCTATCGGAAAAACAAACCTCCTAAAAAAACACCCGTTATAAAGCAGATTTTTCGTTATCGCACTTTCCTTAGCTGTCAAAATATATTTTCTTCATTCCGAATTTGAATTTCATTGTTTTTGTTTAACATGAATAATATTTATATAAATTTGTATAATTATAAAGTGTTTAATATAATTATTTCTACAATATACAATATAATTGTTGTAATCGTATAATATGAATACGCAAACATAATTTTATAAAATTATTCAACATAATTTTAAATGATTTTTGCTGCGTTAAATTTATCCACGAAGTACCAGCATATAAAAAAAATAGTTAATCATTGGGTTATTTTCCTGAAAAATGAATTAAAGCAAAACGATTGTATTTAAATATTTTTTCAACAAAATACGCCAATCAACCTAGGTTGAACCTTCAATATAAACAGTCAGAGTTAACTGGTAGTTAACTCGACCTAATCGAAAAAATTTCTTAGGTCGAGTTAACTCTGTTTAGAAAATTCCAATATAAACGGGGTCGAGTCGAAAAACAACAACAAAAATAAAACTAAAATGAAAAGAAACCAAACGAAATTATTAATTTTAATTTTTTTGTGCGAGCAGTGGTATCTAAATTCAAAAGCATATTTGTTGTCATTTTGCCGATTTTAATTTACTAAGTTTTGGCTAAAGCAAATTGCATTCATCAAGACATTTTTAACCTGTTTGGACTCGATCCAAAGATAACTCTCCAATATAAAGACCAAGAAAGTTAACTAAAAGTTAACCTGAAGATAACTACAACTTGATTCGAATCGCAATGTAAACTCGCAATGTAAACCGTATAACTTATATATTTAGTCTTGAGGTGAACATTTGAACTACACAAAGAATAAAACGGAAATTATACGGAATTGTTGTTCTACAATTACCAAAGTAATACGGCTAGTAAGACGACTTGTTTAAGGTTGGTTTTTTGTGAAACAAAGATAGAAAACTATGAAAATCATAAACAAAGATCTAATGTTCGAGGGCACATAGTTTTCGTTTCAATAAGTTTTTCGTTTCGTTTTGAGTTTTTTTGGGGTTATTTGACAGTTCGGATTTCTTTTAGTTCTCACAATATTGTTTGAATGGAATCAATTATTTATAATATCACATCAATTAATTTAATAATGAATGAAGAGAAGATACACTGACAAAAAAACGATAACCATAACGTCAAAATGAATAATTTGAGGTTATTGTTTAAGTTTTTTTTTTAATTTGATCAACTCTCTCGGATTGGTTCCGCCCTTAACTGAACAATGTGACACTGTTATCGATTTCCCATACTTTTTGACATATTCAACTTAGGCTGTTTTCCAAACACCGACTTATTTGTGAACACCAACTTATTGAAATAAGTCACTTCGCGAGGAGACTTATTTGAATAAGCACGTCTACACATAAATGTCTCCTCATTGGCAATCGAGTAGGTTTGAAAAAAGCTTTTCATTTTCATTATTTCACGGAACGCGACTTGACCCTAAGATTACATTTCTGTTATTTTATTGTTTGCCGAGAAATTAATTGTTTAGGCCAAGTTTCATTTCCATCCCAAACATCGCTTCGTATGGCGTTTGGTTATTCCTGAATGATGGGCACGATTTTTCGTGTATTTCGTGAATCGGTACATTTATATGTGGCCATCGACGTTGCCAACATATTTTGAGCGTCCTGGTTGGCCCGTTCAACCGAACCTTGATTTTGAGAGTGTCTTGGCTTACCATGTACAATTTTTATACCGTCCCAAAACTCATTTAATTTAATGATTATTTTATTAGAAAATTCGCGTCCATTATCACTTTGAAGAATTGACGGTGCTCCCAATAAACTACAAATGTCAAACAAATATTCCGCTACTTCTTTCGTCATTTTAGTTTTGAGTGGCTTCAATATAACGAACTTTGTTGGTCTTGATAATTCAAAATGAAATTTAAACCATTGTCTGGTTGAGTTTGTAGATCTATTAAATCCACTTGGCATCTAGAGTTTAGCTCACTAGCTAATAATCGGTTTTACGACTAGACCTTTTCGATTTTTTTTTGCATTTTTGGTTGATCGATTCTATCGTTATGTTTTTATATTTAACATTTAATTTCAACTTCATATCTTAAAATATATGGATACAATTGCTACCACGCCATTCATCCAGCAGGGAGGGCAAGGGGAGGATCGTCGGTGGTTATAAAAGAAAACATCAAACACTTTATAGATCTTAAAATTGAAGAGGAATTTATGCAAGTAGTCACCTTAAAAGTATTTATAAATAACAACAAAGAATATAGTGTATCGTCAATATATTGCCCCCCAAGATATAATTTAATTAAACAAGACTATTGCACGTTATTTAAATCACTTGGATCAATTTTCATAATCGGAGGTGATTTTAATGCAAAAAACACCTACTGGGGATCAAGAGTAACCTCTAAAAAAGGAAGAGAGCTGTTTGCAGCAGGAAGACTATGCAATTGCGATTTTCATTCTGGAGATCAACCAACTTATTGGCCTACGGATAGAAACAAAATACCCGATATCATTGACTTCTTTATCACCAAAGGTATAGACGAAAACTACATATACCTAGAAAGCAGCGAGGGGATTATGTCGGATCATACGCCTGTTATTATGACAATCAGTGCAACGATTATTAAAAAACTAGTCCACCTTCGCTAACGAACAAAAAAACCTGCTGGGAGAAATTCCAGAAACTTGTTGAGGATAATATTGATCTTCAGGTGCCAATTAAAAACCCGATAGAGCTAGAAGAAGAACTAGAACAACTCAACAACAGTATACAAGAAGCGGCGTGGAGTAGTACCCCCTCAAGTTCAAAGGAAATGCGCCGAAATGCTACTTATCCTCTAGAAGTTAGGGAACTGGTTGCAGCAAAACGAAAAGCAAGAAAGGCCTGGCAAAGAAGTCGAGCGCCAGAATATAAAACAACTCTTAATTTTTTATCCAATAAACTAAAGTTGCTAATTAAAGAAATCAAAAACGAATCCATTAATAAATACTTGAGTGGCCTTACTGGGGAAAAAGATACCGAGTACTCCCTTTGGAAAGCGACAAAAAGTTTAAAACGACCTAAACTACAAATTCCACCAGTAAAAAATGAAGATGGTACATGGGCTATAAGTGCAAAGCAAAAAGCTTCGTTGTTTGCAACCCACCTCGAGAACACGTTTCAGCCACTACCTAGACAAACTGCAGAGGAAAACATACCACCAGTATATAAAATGGATAACTGCAATATATCTCCTGTCACACTACAAGAATTAAAAGAGGAAATCAATCTCAACCTAAATACAAAGAAATCTCCAGGATATGACTTAATTACAGGACAAATAGTAAAAGCTCTTCCTGAAAAAGGTCTGCGTAAACTACTCCAAATAATTAATGCAGTGTTCAGACTTAAACACGTTCCAAGTCAATGGAAAGTAGCAGAAGTAATTATGATACCTAAACCAAACAAACCACTTAATGACAAAAATTCGTATAGGCCGATTTCCTTACTCCCAATAATTTCAAAATTATTCGAGAAACTACTCCTAAAGAGACTAAAACCAATAATAGCAGAAAGAAATCTTGTTCCTCCACATCAATTTGGCTTCAGAGAAAATCATTCAACAATAGAACAAGTCCACCGAATTACAAACATAATTGAAGACGTACTTGAAAAAAAGAAAGTATGTTCAAGCGTCTTCTTGGATGTAGCACAGGCCTTTGACAGAGTATGGCATAAAGGTTTGGAATATAAATTACAAAGAGACTTACCAAAGCAGTTTTATGAAATTCTAAAATCTTACATATCTAACCGACACTTTCGAGTTAAATTAGATGGCGAATACTCAGAAATAAAGAAAATATCAGCAGGGGTACCACAAGGTAGCGTTCTGGGACCAACTTTATATGTTCTATATATCTCGGACCTGCCAACGATAGAGGATACTAACATAGCGACGTTTGCGAATGATACGGCCATCTTAGCAGTTGCTAATTGCATAGAAGAATCTACAAGCAAATTGCAAAGAGCTACTAATATTGTCAGTACCTGGACCAAGAGATGGCGAATAAAACTTAATGAAACAAAATCTGTTTACGTAAACTTTACCAACAAGAAGGTCAACTGGATACCAGTAGAACTGAACTCCCAGCAAATTCCCTATGCAAATACGGCAAAATATCTAGGCATGACTCTAGACGCGAAACTAAAATGGAAAGAGCATGTGAAAAAGAAAAAAGAAGAGTTAAACATCAAATACAGAAAGATGGATTGGCTCTTAGGAAGAAATTCTGAGCTAACTCTACATAATAAATTGCTACTATACCGGCAAATCCTAAAACCTGTGTGGACTTACGGTATTCAGCTCTGGGGCTGTACAAAGAAACCCAATGTCAATATCATCCAGTCATTCCAAAGCAAAGTCCTTCGTGGAATAGTTAATGCACCGTGGTACATAAGAAATGACAACCTCCATACAGATCTGAAGATGGATTTCGTTAGTGAAGAAATAAGCAAACACGCGAGAAAACACATGCAACGTATTAGTCTACACCAAAATGCTGAGATACGTCGTATGTTGGATGATTCAAACCTAGTAAGACGGCTGCGAAGGAAGAAACCGCATGATCTACTAGATCCAATCAGGATCGACTAAAAATATAATAAAATTGTAAAGGGGACTAGCCAAAGGGCTACAACCCTTTAAACAAGAATATAAATTATGAAAGATAAATTACTAGATGATTTGTAAATCAGTTGTAATAAATAAATATATATAAAAAAAAAAAAAAAAAAAAATTAATTTTTTAAATAAACGGTTTCGTCCTCCGTGGCCAGTATAATGGTGGGCATTGTTTATTATATCGAAGATTTCATCTATTGATACAAAATATTTAATTTGACCATTTATAGTAACTGGAGAAATTAATTTCTTTTCCTTTCCCACGATAATTATGTCGTACCTTTGTAAACATTATCGAATCTTGCGCTGTTTTTGTTGTAATTTCGATTTTGCTGAACTTACATCTCTGATGAGGTTGTTGTACAATTCGTGGCTTAAATAAAAAGTATTATTATAAGTTTTTTTTGTATTAATTCATTGAGCAAAGAGTTAAACTTATCCTCCATATCGAAAATCTGTGAAAAGTTTATGTTAAATTTAAGGATTATTTTTGCAGTTAAAGTTCTGCGACACAGCACTTCCAAATTACAAAGCGTATTAAATTTTTTAATCCCAAACAACAATTTTTAAAACGAATCTGTTGAACGCGCTCAAAATGCAAGGACTTGAAGCTTCCTAAGTTAACAGTAAATTGCTATTTTACTATTATACTATCGCCGGTGTGATATAATTAAGCACAATAAATTGTTTTTAACACAAAATACTTTTTTTTAGTTTCTTAATGTAAATCGGTAATAAATTCCACTGGATGTCAGGCACCTCACTTTACCATAAAAGATATAAACAAATCTGGTAAAAGATATAAAACCTCACTTTACCATAAAAGATATAAACCAGTTCATTAAAAAGCTTAGTACTTAGGTAATTATCGTTTGTGGATCCGCTCTTCTTTTCACATTTCATATTGGAATCGATAAAAGGAGAAGAACATAGTATTAGATTTTTATTTACTGCTGTGAGATCATTATGCGCTCGTTTTTTAAATTTCTGGTTTCAGCCAAAAAATATCTGAATGCAACTATTTTTTCGCATAAGAAATATGATTTGACATCTCATATATTCATGTTTGACACTCATAGAACATTTGCCAATATTACGTCGGGTTAATTTAAAATTACATTTGTTAATGTTCGACAACTCGATATTAACTTTGGTTTACTTCTTTAATTGGCATTGTTGTTTTGAGAAAATATAACTTGATTATAAATATATGTCCCTTATTAAATAAAAACAAATTATTAATATTAGAGCTCTCTTACAATTATTAAGGTGTTTATAAATTTCGTTTATTTGATGAGCTGAATGCGAAATTTAAAAATATAAATAACGGTTGAAGCAATCAAATTATATTTAAGCATATGTACCACGTGTGAAGCAAAAAACAAGAAAAACAAAAACGCCTCAGTTGCAGCTGACGCACCTATTCAAAACATATTTATTTCAAGTTGCCGAGTAAATTTTTTATTTTACTTCACCAGACGGTGAGTTTAATTTTATTTTGAGTTACCATGACTATATAATATATCCCATGACTATACATACCATGACTATATATATGTTATATCTGCTTCTTGTTGAAACTTTTGTTCACAAATAAAACACAATATCACAAATTTCATAAACTGTCTGCTTATCAACTTGAAATTTTTTAACCAATTGCGGTAGTCAAATGTTTTTAAGACAACATCGGTCCACCAACAGGAGCTTCTATGTTTTGTCCATATAGTTCGTCGTTGTCTTTCCCTCGATTTTGTGACGACAGCTTTGTACATGAGTGAGTACTGGTAAATATTTTTGAGCCAAGATTTTTCTTTTACGTCGCTCACGATCATTTTCTATCATAAATTAGGTAAATTGAGTAGCTACAATGAACCAACTATAATGAAATCATACACGAAATGACGCTTTAAAAATGTAAACAAAAAAAATTTATACTTGTCAACAAGAGAAAGTGATAAAGTATTATAGTATGGGTTTACACCACTTGTGATGTAAACTGGCCGGGTATTATACATTATTAGCAAAAAAGTATTATACTATTAAAGTAGCTCTGGTGTAAACAGGGTATTATTCTCGAATTTTATATCAGCTTTAGTATTTAGGTTTAAGAAAGTAGGTCAAGGTTAACCCAGTATACCATGACCGTTCATACGTTTTTATGTATTTCCAGTTTATCCCTTTCCCTTCTTGCCTACACAAAAGTGTGAGTAAAATTTACTTGCTTTAACCACAAACGTCAAAATTTAATTTGTTTTAATTATGGAGCCAACCCACACATTTGTCTATTTACTATAAACTAAAACACTGAGAAAAAAATTGTAAACCAATTCCAATTGTAATTGTAAACCAAGGTACTCAATTGTGTAGTTTTACCTGGAGATGTCGTACATTCCAGGATCATTAATTTTTATCCAAACGTGATAATCTTTTAGGCATATGTTCAGATAGGGCTAAACATTGCAAATTGAACTTTAGATTGCGATAAATAATAGTTTTCCTATGAGAAACCATACACACACATTTGTATATGTTGGTTGTGACTGATTACCTTCAAAAATCGTAGTAATTTTAATAAACAACCAAATTCTGTACTTTCAGTCTTAATTTATTTATATACATATTTGTATCACATAAATTCATCACAAATAAATTTCAAAATTCAGCCATAAAACTTAAAACAAATAAAATTAACTTATTTTTGCAAATGAAACAATTTAAAACAATTATTTTTCCCAGACAAACATAGATACACGTTCCATTTCTCGCATCTTATTCGGGTCCGTAACTTACACTTTGGTAAACGACATCCTCTAGCGGTAGTTGGTTCAAAACAGGCCAATGCTCACAACCATCATATCTTTTCCCAATACAGGGTAAAGGCGACACTAAATTAGACGTCTTGGGATCGGGTTCTTCATCTTCCTCAGTTGTGCTGGCTCGTCGTTTCCGAGAATTACTTGACATAAGAGCTCCTGCTACTTCCATTTTGAACTCTAACAAATCAAGTATTTGTCTCTTAGGGATGCCACAAGCTTTACAATCCAGCCGATATTCCATCCATGAATTCACTGTGGCAAGTTCAATGAAATGATTCACAGCTTTCAACGTCCATTTCTTAGTTTTCATGGACGACCGATAATATTCCATCATTTGGTCTACGAGATCGACTCCACCCATATATTGATTGTATTGGTATATGGAACGAGGGCATGTAACGTTTTCGTACGCCTTTACGCTTTTATTCCAACGACTAACCGTGGCTATTGGATTACATCCAACGATTGTGGAAAGTATTGTTACCGACTTTGTATCTTTCCACTTAACTGTGGTAAACACGTGCTGCCCGTCGTTGAGAAGAAATTCTTGACATTCACCTCGCTTCATCGATTTGTCGGGTTTAAAAGGTACATTTTTAAGGCGGTTTGTAATTATGGTTCCTAAAATAATTGTAAACTTTAAACAAAAGAATTAACTTTAAGATATTAAGATATAAGTTTTACCTGTAGCGCGATACCCCAAATCTTGAAGCCGTTTTAGAAGAGGAAGTGTGGTAAAATAGCGATCGAAGTATAAACAACTTCCTTTAGGAATCGCTTTTGCCAAGTGCAGTACCACTGCTAGGCCCAAACCCAATGATCGGTCATTTAAAGGTGTTTTGTCACCCTGATACACCTCAAAATCAACTACGAGTCCAGTTGAGGTTGTAGCTACAAAAAGTTTTAAACCTGCTGGACGCGGTTTATTTCGCACATATTGGCGAGCAGGGCATCGACCAGTATAAGGGATCATTTGCTCGTCAATTGAGTAATTTCCCGGTATTTTTGGAAGCGCCCACAATCTATCTCTTACAGATTTCATAACTGGCTCAACTTTCCAGAACACATTATTCGAAGCTGCCGAGTCGGAATTGATATTCACGTAGTGTAAGGAGTTTCGAATACTTCTGAAGCTGTTACGCGACATGGCTGATGCTATACGGTCAAATCTATACCCACTTTTCCAATATAGATCGCTCCGGGGATAAGATACGCACTCCACCATCATACATATACCATAGAAAATTGATTTCATAATTTAAGGTTTTGAGTTCTTTGCCCTTCAATATTGGTTCGTATATTTGGCAGCAATCTCAAAATGAGCATCCGGGAAATATGCTTCGAAATATATCAATGGCAACCTCCTATTGGTGATGCTGTTCTAAGTGGCCGGGGTACCATTTATTAATCGACGCATCCGTTTGTTCGTCCCGAACGTTTTCATTTTCGTCATATTGCACCGACTCACCTGCTTCAACGGCGGGAATATCGAATTCGTCTTCATTCCCATTGACTGGCGGGAGCTCCATAATACTCGGATCCAAAACCTCATCTCCCGAATCTAAGGCTGAATCATCCAAAAGTCTGGTGCGCTCTTCTTCGCTTATCAGCCGTTCACCGTTTTTGAACAAAACTGCAAAAAAAATAACAACGATTTAAAAACAAGAACATGGAATAAATTGTAGTATTTGACGCCAACATACACAATTGTGTATACGAATTTCATACGCCGTTTCCCGATCATTTACAATTAAATTTGGTACTTTATAATTATATTGCAAAATACTCCAACATTTGATATTTCGTAATCAACAGACAAAATATAAAATTATGCATGCTTTATATAATAAATGTTTACTTACTTTTGCACGGATCATTCATCTTATACCTGTCACTTTTCGCGGTTAAAAATCTACTGTCAAAATTTTACTTCTACTGTTATTTTCACTATTCTTAATTTCATGTTTTATATTTACAATAGATGGAAGCATAATTCACTAAAAAAGTATTCATAGAATTGTAGAACAACTCATTTACAAATTCTTATTTTGCACCTACACTTTTGTGCAGGTTGATGCGTGATTTACACAATAAAAAAATGAGATGAGGCATTTCAGCGACAACACAATTGTGTAGGTTGGCTTTTGCTAATGACTCATTAGTAGATAATAATAATATTTTATTGGATTACAATTTTACCTACACATTTGTGTATGCTGAACTTAAATTGAAGCAAAAACTTTTTTTTTGGTAGGGAAAGGGTTATTTAGATGTTTACTCTTAAAGTGACTCACCTTTATAATTACGATAATGTGCCTTCATCAAATCAACAAATTTACATTTTCATTTTCTCGTTAAAAATGCATTGAAAAAATGTCATCTAATATTACCATGTTTCAATGACAGAACTAATCTAGGTTAACTCAAAACAAGGTGAACCGTTTACGAACCATAAACGAAGACTATACTTCATACAATAGTTCGCAAACGATTTCAATTTTGCAGCTCAAAAACGTACCGTTTACGATGTTCCTATCCCAAGATAATTAGACTTTTTAGAAAAGTATTCGTTCGCATACTCTTACGCAAACGTAACACTTTTGCATAAGGTTTCCAATAATTTTATCAAAGTTTAAAATAATGTTGGAAATAGAAACGCAAAATTAAATATATAATTTTATTTTCATACTGACTATTTTTCATACTTATTTTATAATAAAAATAAAATTCCATAGATCATTGTGCTCTGCTAAGTCGCTCTCATAATAAATCTGGTGAAGTTTCGATATTCCTTTGTTGACTGTTCGGCTTGAGTTTTAGTTGATTTTTGGCATATATTTCATTAAATTTTCTATTTATTTTACATTATATTGGTCGCTTTTTCGCTCTTTCTTTTTCCGAAAACAGAAGTTGCATACCTGAAAGAAAGAGACAATCTAAACAACATTATGATTTCTGGAATACCGGATAGATCGATTGATCCTCTTACCTAAGTTACCTTAACTGCAATACAAGCTAAAATTTTATTAGCGATGCTCAAGGGCTGGTTGGAAACTTAAAGTCTTAGCAAATAAATTTACAAAAAATGTGATCCACAAAATTTAAAGTCTAGTGGAATTATAACAGAATGACATGTTTTGGTTTCATCTCTAATAAATTTTAATTTGCAAATGGATATCATGTTGGTAAACATACTCGTATTTCGTTATATTTAGTTATCATGTCTAGTATTCAATTTTTTCAAAAAAATACTGCCCTAAACCGAATAACATTCCTTCTAAATTAATTTTATTTAATTGAATTCATCGAAAGTAAATCTTGAGTCTTTATTATTATTTTAACATTACAATATTTTATTGCCTTTGAAGTTTTGAGATGTGTCACCTGTCACGTAACTACGTGAAATGGGCTCTTTATTTCGCTTATGGTGTACTTAATTACGACAATAAAAGAAATTGAATAGATAAAAATTTACGTTATACTTATTAACGTGTTTTTGTGACAACGTGGTAACTGACCGAGAGCAATAATCAACGTTTATTCTTGAGTTATATTCTATTTTTTCTTCAACTTCTTATAAGCAACTTTTTTCTCAATAATTACAGCCGCTCCAACTCAAACTCGGACACCATACGAATCAATTTTCAATTTGAAAAAAGTCAGTTAAAATAGTGGTTTGGAAAAAATTACAATGTTTTTTAATAATTATACATATTTGTTACACATTGCAAAAAAACTACAAAGAAAAAATTATATCTAATAAAAAATTTATAACAACAAAACGAAATTGGACATGTGATACTACTCTTGAATATTTTCTGTTTATGGAAGAACTAATATTTTGTATGAAGTCCCTTATTTTTAATAATCATTGACATTCTGGTAGGCATCGATTGCACCAATTTTTTGCAAAAAGCTGGCTCAATTTTGTTCCATTCCTCTAACATTACCTTTTTTAACTCAGTTTTGCTACAAATGTGATGTTTTCGAACTTTTTCATCTAGGTAATCCCACAAATTCTCTATAGGGTTGAGATCCGGACTTTGTGGTGGTGTGTCAATGCCATGTGGGCTAATGCTTGGGATCATTATCTTAATAAAATCCCCAGCTGTTGGTTAAACCTAGTTTTTCGATATTTCGAGGAACATTTAATTTTAATATGTCCAAATACATATTCTGGTCCATCCTTCCTTCGATGAAATGAAGACTTCCTGGGCCAGCCGCTGAGAAAGTTCCCCACACCATCACTGATCCACCACCATGTTTAATCGTTGGTCGTAAATTTTTCAACCGAAGCTCTTCATTTACTTTTCTCCAAACATATGGCTTACCATCAGAGCCAAAAATGTTCGATTTACTTTCATCAGTAAATAAAACATCTTTCCAGAACGAAAAATCCTTGTGTTGGTTCTCTTTGGCAAACCGCAGCGTTTTCACTTGATTTTGCTTACTTATGTATGGTTTCTTTCTGGCAATTCTTCCATTGCAATCGGCTCTATGGACAATATTTCTAGTAGTTGATGGACTGGCTTTCTTCGCTAACTCTCTTTCTGCAATAGCGGCTAACTTGGGTACACTCAGGAACGGATTATTTTTAATTTGTCGTACTAGATACCGCTCATCTTGTTCACTAAAAATTTTGTTGTATCCTTCTTTGGGTTTATTTTCCAATTTTTTGGTCATCTTAAACCGCTTAATGACGTCATGAACTGTAGAATGGCTTCTATTGACAATTTTAGATACTTCTCGGACTGATTTGCCTTCTTGGTAATGTCTAATGATCAATTGTCGTACCTCAACGGATGTTTCTTCCCATTTTGATCAAACTGATGTTGCTCTTGTGAAATTTGTATTAACTAAATAAAACATTTAATGGGAAGCTCATTGTCTACTGTTTGGGGATTTCTCTAATAATCTATTCTATTAATAATAAAGTTACCTTGAAATAATTTTCTTTGTCCGAGTTTTGCTTGTGCGTATTTTTCGTTACTGATTTAAATATGTAAAATTATTAAAAAACATTGTAATTTTTTCCAAACCACTATTTTAACTGACTTTTTTCAAATTGAAAATTTATTCGTATGGTGTCCGAGTTTGAGTTGGAGCGACTGCATAAAATTTTAACAGTCAATGTCTTTAAAATTATATGTTTGAAACTTAAAATTGAAAGTTTCGCTGTTAAATTAAACAGTAACTATCACTGGAAATATAATATTTTCATTTTATGAAATTGAATTTATGCGAGTGTACATTCTAAAAATTATGGTACGGTTTATAGATTATAAATTGAACCATCATTTTTAGAATTTCTACTCGTATAAATTCAATTTAATAATATGAAAATGTTACATTTTTAGAATGAAGTAAAAACGCATATTTAAAGTTGGAAAATAACCTTTTTTAATTCAACTATTCTTAATTGTGGAAGCGATTAAAGTTAATCGAACATTAACCAAAATATGCTGGTAAATGTGGAAATAGTGTTAATTTGTCGGTAGAAGTAGATTGAACATATATTTACCAAAGTGTTAGGTAAATGTGTACATTTCCCGGTAAATGTGGACATTCGCCGCATTTCGAACTTTAACCTTAACATAGATATATGAGAAGCAATGTCGTTGTGTTTTATTGTAATATCAGTTGAAAATCAAAATAAAGCTGAATTGGTAGCATTAGTAAACCATAAACCAAATCGACTGTCAATCAAAATCATTAAACAGTAATTTGAAAATATTGCAGTAAATATTTGTTTAAATAATTCTGCAGAGGAAGAATATTGTTCAGTCAAAATGAATGGAAGGCCAATCATTCTTGATAAATCAGATAGATTTCAATTTTTCATGATAAAATGCTCCCAGCTGTTGGCAGTAGTATTAATACTTCAAAGGTGGTAAGAAGTTGAATAAATTTAAATCAAATTGGGGGGATTATTTATGAAACTGATTTATGGAAAATGGGATTTCAACTTAAACGTTTCAGTACTTGGAAACAAATTATTCTACCAAATGAACGAGTGTTGGAATCGTATATGTATATATCGATAAATATTGAAAATTTGACAGAACTTACTGGTTGTTTAATAAAACTGAAAGGATATGATGTGTTAAAAACCATTTAACTATTAGAACTTATTGTGGTCATCGAACTGTAAACAGACCATGTCGGAAATATAAACTTGTAAATAAAAACTTGGGTCATGGAATTTTCGAAATTTATAGTACGAATGAACGTATTATGCACATTACAAAAAAATCGGTCATTTGTCAGGTTATACGCGGAACATCTTTAGAAAAACAACTTTTAGAAAAATCAGTGGAAAAAGTTGCTGAAACTTTAATACAAGAAGAAGACATTGATTTTGTGCAAAAAATCAATACGAACCAAAAATCGAAATCACATGATGTGCTTAGAAATATACGATCAGAGGCATTACAATCCAATGACAACGACACTGACGATTTTATTGACATCGACAAAGAGTGGGAAAAGAAAGCATTAAGTGAAGATAATGATATTCAAAAAAATTATGCACCGTCCGTTTATTGTTGTTACTTATAGCTTAATGCAGAATAATATTTTGAAAGTAATGAAGGAGCCATTTAAAGACAGAGAGTTAACGGTTTATTTAGACGCCACTGGTAGTTTGGTTCGTGCTCGTTTCAAACCTTGCTCAGCTATTTTATACTATGCTGTAGTAGCTGCCCAGGCTTATGAATCCGATGCTACGTCGCCATTTTTAATAAAAGATATGGTTAGATCAAGCCACAATATTGATTCGATTGGAGGGGGGCTTAGTCATTTAAGTTATACATTGAAGGACAATTTAAAAAATGGCCAGTGTTTAATCCAGCGGTAATCGATTTCTCGTTTGCTGAATTAAATTCTGTGTTGGGTTCCTACAATAATATGGATATAACCGAATACCTCACTGTAACTCATGCATGGATAAATAATAATCAATACTCTAAAACCAAAGAAACAACAGTAAAAGTTTTTTTATGTTGCTGTCATTTATCGCATACAATGGCGCAAGATATAAATAAACATTTCTCAAACTGTCTATCAAATTCTAAAATAATTAAAGAAATGCTTGCATCGTTGTCAATAACTACAAACTATGAGGCTATTAAGTAGATATGGAAAGATCTAACGGTAATATTAAGATCTAAGTTTATTATACCAAAAATGCAACAATCATTAAGTTCCTTGACCAGTTTAATAACAGAAAGCAATACAGATTTTAATTTGACCACTATAGATAATATTAATTTGAAAAAACATAAAAACCACACAAAACCAATATATACTATATACAAAGCCCATATTTTAAAGGTTTTAAAAAAATTGTCGATTGTTTTAAATAACGAAGTTTCTGCAACAGTTGGTGGTGTTAATAATCTTTTTAATATAAATGTTCACAACTTAATACTAAAGAAATACATGGCACATTTGCTATTATGGAGTGGTATATTAAATAAAGGAATACGACATAGCAATAGTCGAGTCGAGTCAAGTAATATTGGTAAATTACCAACTAAAATAGAACGTTTTATTAGGGAAATTCACGAACGAAATGTTAGGGTTCACCGCCAAATAGTGGCTGGTATTCCATTTAATTTACAATTAAGGCAAACATTGGTCAGGTGACTAGTAATCAAATTCAATTAAAATCACCTGACGCAGATCTAACAAATCATGAATCGCAATTAAGCCAATCAGCGTGAAAACGCAAAAATTATGACGCCACGACTCCTAAAACTAAAACTTTCTATTGTAACTTGGCAACCAACAAAGAAATTGCAACTCAAACTCCGCAGGGACGCTCAATTTCAACTATACAACTGTTAAGTTAAAATTCGAAGGATGGTAGTTTCAGTACGCCCAAACAAAACATTACCGGTTTTGCAAAATGCCACTAAAAGTTGTGATTACTACACTAATACGTGTGGATTAGATGCCTTCATTCAAATTTTAGCTGCAGCGGTGACTAGTGTGGGAATAATACCAATTGTGGGATACGGGAAGGGCGGGTTAAAAATATAATTCAAAATATACTTAACAATGAACTAAAGAGGGCATATGATGTTAGAAAAGAAATACTCATAGAAATTTTTGCATACAGCAAAATTGTGATTGCAATATACAAGATGTCTCATTATATATACTTCAAAGTCTGCCAAGCATAATCGTTAATCTTAAATGCCAACATTGTGAAACCGTTGTTGTAGAAGAACAGAATTTTCTTCTTATGAATATGTTGACGTTATCTAAAGTTGGATTTTCAAATTTAAGTAAATGTATAGAACAAGTTCCAGATCAGACACGTCCAGTATGTTTTAATAAAATGGATCCCCAAAACTTCAAATATCATCCAATCATATATATTTATACCGAAAGTGATACGCGAAACCGTAACCGTCCGATAACCAAAATAAAGGATATCGAACCCACATTAGAATTAGACAAGAATTTTTATCAGGTAGTAGGAATTATTAGTTACGAGCAAAATAATCAGACTAATAATTATCAAGAATTTGCTGCAGGACATTTTATAAGTTGTTGTATAAACAAAGGAAAATGGGGTCGATATGATGACTTAAAACAATATGTGTCTACCGTGAGAAATCACAACACTTATCACCCAACACTGAAGTCAAACCACATTTGGTGGTCTGTACAAAATCCACAAGACAATAAATTTGTAATTTATAGATTTATAAACTGCAAAGAAGGAATAATTTCTTTCATTAATTAAATACAACAGTAAAAGAAGTGAGGGTATGATTAACATACAACTTGCTTTTACGAACTCGGCTTTACCATAATATCAATTTTTAATTTGTTGACGTATAGCTACGTCTACACAAAATATTTTATGAGCCAATAATAATAATATATTGTTTTTATTGGTTTGTGGCTCTTTTTTAATATTAAAATAATTATTTACTGAGCTTTCGATTTCCATTCGACATCATTTCCAAAGCTAAACCGTTTTTTAGTTTAGGCCGGTTACCGTCGAATTGACATCGAAAGCTCAGTAAATAATTATTTTAATATTAAAAAGTGCCACACACCAATAAAAACAGTATATTACGTCTACTTCAGTACGGGGGGTATGTTAGAATTGTAGGTGTCACGAAATGTGCTACCTCATTTCTTTATTAATGCTCGGAAATGGGAGGAGCTAGAAAGATAATGTATATACGGTTAAATAGAGGAAAAAATAGAGATTCGGAAAGTATGCGGATGGTTTTGGTCCATTGCTCTTGCGTAAACTGGTAGTCTCAAAAACGTGCGAGATAAAATTCTGATGGATTACCAGCCAGAAATCTCTTGAATTTATTCACAATAGTAAATTCAATGTAGACAAATTTCTATCTATATCTATCAATTCCTGTGAGCTGAGATTCCGTGGTAAACATATACACGTTTTGAACATTAAGGCATATAGGCGGAATAGGTCATTGTTGTATTATTTGGTACACAGCAAGACACTAAACCTGATAGTAAAATAGCAATAATTTTTATGTATTTAAAATATTCCAGTTCAAAAAATAACTGTTTTGTACATATCTTCTTATAATTATTTTTTTCGGGATGGAATGTAACTTTGAGTTATTTTTTAATACTTCACATACATCGACTTCGAATAAGGGAGCAGTAGGCTTAAAATGTATTTCATTTACTTTTGGCATATTAATGGGGCGAAAGTTACATCTGGAACAGATACATTTGTCACGGAATTAATGCAAAGCTGACTTTCAACCTCCCCAATTTTAGTTACCGGTTCAACTACTTCATCAGCACCTATTGGGATGGGAGATGGGACGCGATAGCACATTCCACGTTTTCTATTGATACTGCAAACGACGAAGTCGACTGAAAATTGATGCTGCTTAAAGATTCGACAATCGAATCGATTTCTTGCTCGGACTTAAGTTTTTCATTTTTCTGTAAATAAATCGTTGTTGATTATACTTCATTGAATAAACACAAGAACATTCCAACAAACGTAAACAAATTAATAAAATTCGATATTACAAATTAAAATAATAAAATTTGTGATTCCCAGTATAATGCGGAACAGCTGATTTTAATGTCAGAAGCACAAATTGTTAAGAGCAATAGATTTAACCTTAATTTTAATTTAATATTTACTGTTGTTGCCGTTTGTTGCCAAAACTAGCTATTTTGATTTATTATAAAATAAATAAATAAATTTTTCGATTTTTTTAGGTTATAGAGGAAATTGTCAAAATTTTCCCCTCACATATTTTATATCAGAGAACTTTTATACTTTACAAGACTATTTCCGCCATTTCGAAAATAATATTTATTTTTTTAAATAATTTATAGGGTGTAAAATACATCGTCAATTATTAAAAATTACGATTTTTCATTTTATTTAAATAATTTTTAGGTTGTTTTTGGGTCGCAGTAAAACAATTTCAATACATGTTGTACTATAAAAAAAAATTGTGTCCTCAGTCACTCTTATATAGATATTTTATTCTTGTCTCTTTTTAATTTTGTGCAAAATCTTGTGATTTTGAATGGAATAGCGCTATTATCGTGTGTTTCTCTTTGTGTTTACTTTATAATAATTTTAATTTGAGAGAAATATAGTCGATTTATAGTAACCTCATTGTTATTGAGGAGTCATTTTTGGTACTTTGGGCAAGAATGGGAATAAATTTATAATATGTTTTTTAATATATGCAATAGTGTCAGTCAAAGTAGTATGTGTTAGTACAGTATGGGTGCAACCAGCAATAAACGAAGACTTGTTTACACTTATTTTTAAAACGTTAAAATATAGCGCGTAGGCGTGTTCTTTAAAAATGAAAAGCAATAAACAATTTCTTAGGTACCAGATTAGAAAAAATATGTTTTTTCAATGTTTAGCAAGAGCCTATTTAATAATAATTTAACCGAGCTTTTTCATAAGGCCGGCGTCTCTATGTTTAAAATATACATTAAAGTGCAGTAATAGCAAGGTATACAAGTCTTAAATTTAAAAGGTAAAAGTGGTTGAAAATTAATAATGTGAAAACGGTTTAAATTTCGATTTAGGTAGATTAAACGAATATAATCCAAAAATACCTAAAACTCTCATAACACCACCAAATTTGTATACCTAGAATTTTTGTTAATCAACGATTCATAAGATCTAAATCAAAAATGCCGCACGTATTTCGTTATTATATAACGTTCGTTTTTAATTTCATAATGAGCGAGTTTTACTGCAACCCTGATCGAGAGCGGGAGAATAAATTGCTGCATTTACGATAAAGCCGATCGTAATTTCAAATATATAATCGAATATAGAAAACTAAAAAGGCCTGTAGGGGCGGAAGCAAGTGGATGATCACTTGACGAATGTAAGCGAAAGTGGATGATACTTCGCGAGAGGTATTCAAATGAACAAACAAAAAGGGACAGACCATCCGGAAGTGCCGCCAGTGTCGGGTACGAATGACATTATTATGAAACTATGACATTTCTAAACCGGTTTATTCAACTCAGACTGTGAGCCAGCATAATTAATCAAATTTAGTAATATAATTTGAACATTTTTTCTTATTTATTTACAGATACACTAAAAATGCATTTAATTTATCGGAGATGTATTTCGAGGAGCATTTGATAAATAATCCAATTAAATGAACGAATCTCGACCAGGAAAGCGGTCAAAATACAGAAGGACAAAGTTAGTGCGGCTTCTGAAGCTGTCCAAAATGCCGTTCAAGAGATATCCGAAGGTGCCGAACAATCGTAAATTTTATGAGAAGCGATTGTGACCTTATGAAGCCCTTACCTGAAGAGCAGCAGAACACAGCAATAGTGTCAATAATTCAATACGCCTCTGGCATGCGCAACCATTGGCTTTTCTATTTCGATAACCAATGAACTTTAGGTTTAGGATAATTTTTAAAATAATCTTGGTACGTCTAACGATCTGTGATCCAACAGTTATAAATAGATTTAGTTACTTTAGGAATAAATTTACGTTAGCATAGAGTAAGTTTGACGATCTGTGTCCATCTAATCAAATTTCAATTCTTTATTTAAAAATGGCCTGGTTTCACCTAACACATGTCGATTTTGGGTTGGTGCGATACACAACAATGAATTAGTCACTTCACTTCGGCAAAACCCATCCTGAAGTCAGAGTCTTCCTAGTCTGCATAATGCGATGGCATATACAGCTGCGAACTTCCCTTATTAAGCTGAATAAAATTATGTAAAGCTATACAAGTTAAAAGAACCAGCCCAGCATTTTGTGATAGCATGTTCAGCTTGGTTAATAATATTCTCCCTAATAATTTTAGTCAATAGACTAAAATTACAAACGAGTTTTCAATAACTCGTTTCGCTCGTGACAACCGCTTATTTAAAATTTCCTTGGCTGACTGGGTTTCATTAAATTTTTTGTTAGTGTAAATGCTGCATCCTCCACAAAGAAATGTGTAGTTTTAGTTCACTATCAGGCAAATTTGTTTCTGGTGGTATGTCCAATTCACCGGCGCAAATTATCTCCGTCGCTCTGTATATGCACTGATGTCGACGTGCGTAAATATATTGCAACGGAACACCCCGTTTGGCGCCACTCCACTGTAAACGTGCGACGTCCTTGCCGGAATAAATAGTTCTCGTCACTACCCCACTGATCCAAATTATGTCAGTATTTTTGATATACTTAACTTAAAAATTCCAAACCCACGATAAACTAACATCACTTTCTACAGTGTTTACCAAAAATTACGCGACTAAAATTTATTTTATTAAACACCAGCAAAACGGCTCAAATGGCACACTGGTTGAAGCTGTAACGGTTGGGCTTACGAATTTCGGGCATACATCATTCCTCTGATCAATTCCTTTTAACGCTTTATATACGTGAAGCGTACAAATTTCGAAACTTTAATATTCCACGGATTCCAACCATATATTTAACTGATATTTATGAATAAAGATGGAATAGGAGTAAGCAAAACGAAAAAAAAAACAAAATACATATTATCAATAATTATAGTACGGAAAGGGAACGGTAGTGTTGGTTAGAAAGAGTTGTCTATATACATTATATAAAAAAAAATAACTGAAAACACGAGAAAAGCAAGATTGACAGGTGGGGGGTCGATCGGGAGTATATAAAGCGCGCGGCTGGTGTAGTTGGGGGATGGTAGAAAAAAAAAAAATAAAAATTCAAGCGGAATACAAGATATTTGCTTGCAAATATTATTGAGCCGAATAAAGAAAACAATTTCAATTTTTGAGAAAACTTGTGGGGAGTTTACCCAAATAATGTAAATATTAAAATTAGTGATAATAGTTTTGCTTTATATAAATAAACAAAAGTATAACAATAAAAATAATTAGTAAAAACTATTGTTCATCTCGTTATAAAAAAAAAAAAAAATATTATTTTTCAATAAAAAGTTTATAAACATTAAGAAAACGGTGCATGTTTTTGATTGAAAGAAATTCATCGGTAGTGGGTAAACCTCACAATCGGCAATGTATAACGGAGAGCAAAAGTGAATATAGTGTTGTTTATTAAAACTTATATAACTAAAAAAAAATACCTCAAAAAAAAAACTATAAAATACTCGATTAATAAAATAGTAAAAATTGGAGCCCATTCACTTTGTCGCTACGAATTTTTAAAAGAAAAGGTGACAAACATAAAACGCGAGGTGTACAAGCGCGTCGAATCAACGAGATTATAACAGTTGGTGGATATTAACGGTGAGCGTTGGTATTGGGCATATCTGCAATTGTGGCTCGATATACCTATTACTACGTGGCGGAAAATAAAAATAAAAAAAAAACCAAAAAAAAAAAATCAGCGGAACGTGTACTGCAAGCTCATAATTTTAATCGTCGGGCCTCATAACAACTAAAGCGGGTGAAACATTTGTACCTGTACAAACCGCATTGATCTTACGGAAGGAACTAAGCGTGCCCTAAGGAACAAGAACCAAACGTAAGGTGGACACCGTCAACCAGCAACGGACCAAACAGTAAATCGTTTTTTCATAAATTTTTTTATTATATATATTTCAAAAGAAAAAAAATTTTTATTTCCTTTGAGCGGTATAAGTTACAGTAGAATAAATTTTCTTCCTATTTTGTTAAACTAACGTTTATTTACAAAGGAACTTGCATAAGTAATAAAAGAAGGTTCCTCACATGTTCAAGAAGAAATTGATCTTGTTTACTAACCTAGGCGACATAAATTTAAAGATTTGCAATTAAGTATTTCTATTTTTTTTGGTAAACGTTTTCTTGCGCCAGCGTTCAGTGTAATTTCTTTTTTCTTGTTTTCGGTGTTATTAAAATTTATAAATATGAGATAGACAATCATTTAAGGGGAGATCGAGGGTGTTGAAAAGTCAACATGGGCACGCGAATTAAAGCCGTTTTATTATTTTTTTTTAGAGGGTTTTAGTTTTGTTTACAGCACATGAGTTTGTTTTTATTTGGAACAGTAGACTGGTTACTCGTTAACGTGGTGGCGTACCCTCCCTAGCCCTGAGCCACTCGCAACCAGCATGTGCACTCACACCACGGCGTAACCCCAAGGCCTACGTTACAAAGCTTTGGAGTTTGGATCTAGAGGTATCGTGCGTCATCTTCCATCGTAGTACTATAAACCGGCATGGAGTTATGCAATGAGCACATGGTTCTACGTAAATCGCGCTTATTGCCGTACGTCCTCGATTTGGCAGGCAACTGTGTAAGGTACGACGTGAAATGCGAACCGCGAAAGAGTTGGGAGTGCCTCAGCCCCAGAACAGATCGCAAATAATAAAAAAACACCTGAGTGTCATTTTGTACCAAAAATGAAAGCGTGAGGTGAGCAAACCGGAAAGATGTAGTAGTGGTAATTTTGTTTGTATTTGTTTGCTTGTGCGTCATCTTGTTTACATATTTTTTTAATTGATGGGTCAAATGCAGTTTCATATTGTTCATCAATAGTGTTTGATATGTAAATTAAATTTTCAAAAAATAATATAATATTATTGTAATAAACCTAAATTTAATAAAATCATTGAAATGAATGGAAATATCCTACTAATGTACTATGAGAGGAAAATTAAAACTCGCCGGTACAACGAGTATTTACGAGAAACAATGGATCCGTTTAATATTTCTGACGGATGGTTAGTAAATCAAACGTTAATAGTTTAATTGTCTTTAATGTGAATGTAAATTAATTTATTTTTTTAATTAATTGTGGTGTTCTGTTTAAAAAAATCTATAAAAAATGTTTAAAGGTTTAACTTTGTTTAAAACCTAGATATATATATTATTAAGGAAACAAACATAAACTTAATTTTAATTTGAAAAAAAGAATACAGCAAATATGGCTTTTTGAAAGATATTGCTGGAAATATATCCTTTTAGTATTAATTAGTATTAAGTTAAAATTTATTTATATATGTATATATTAAAGATCTAAATAAATGAAAAATGTCGTACAAGGTTACAATAAGGTACAAATTATTAAAATATTCAATTTTGGAAAATGATGTTTTGAAATATGTTGTTTTGTACGTATGTCGTTTTGAAATATGCAATTTTGACCGGGACCCTTTAGTAACCGAACCACAGTAATCAGAGATATGTATGGTTCTGTTTTTAAACAAATTGCAAAGAGATGTCCTCAGGGCTCTACCATAGGTCCTCTAGTCTGGAATATCGTGTTTAACACAAGCATGATTGCTAACTTGGACGAAATTGCATTCGCGGATGACAAAGTGATTCTGGTGGATTGCAACTCGAGACTCAAATTTCAGCGTCAGGGTCAAATCGCAATTAATAAAATGACCAATGGTGTGAAACCTATAAAATGTCACTATCTGCAGAGAAAACAGTGATGCTGCAGATAAAAGGCAATTTTGACCGTTGTTGACCTCCAACAATATCTTAAACGGTCGAAACATGAAAATGGTCAAGTCTGTGTGATATCTAGAAGTTGACCTAGATGAACTTATGGGCGTAACTTCTCACGTTTTAAGAGTCTGTGAAACGCTAAGAAACTCCACTCCTTGGCGAGGGTATTAAGAGACACTCAGAGAGAGATGGGGACTGAATCACAAAACACTTGTAGTAATTTACAAAGGTTGTGGTTCTGGCCGGCGTACTACCGGTAGATATTCTAATTAAAAAGGGAGTAGTTGTACTTCCTAAGAAGATATGCCCAACATGAAATAGGTGTTCATATACATGCTACAGATAGTAGACATAATCAATATAGCAACAAAACTGAAATAGAAGAGATGGCGGGCGATTGACTTAGGGCAAAGAAGGTGGAATGAATCAGCCAATGGTAGGCATATATTCGGCTTCATTCCTGATATAAAATCACGACTCAAATTGAAATTACCGCTCACGAGCACGATGAGCCAAGTTATCTCTGTACATGGTAAGTTTAAAGCCCATCTGCAGAGATTTAAAATAATAGACCAATGTCAATGTTTATGCGGATCGGAAGTAGAAGACGTCAAACACCTACTTTTTCCCAGTTCTGGCCATATTGTGCTGAACTGATCAAAGTCCTAAAAGAACGTGATATAGTTGCAACTTTTCAATTGCAGCGGCCAAATGTACTAGCACTGATATCGGTTTACAACGCTTATTGCAATATAACAATTGTAAACTGATATTAATTTAGAAATTATTCTTAGTTTAAGGTTATACCTAGGTATAAGAATTAATGTTACATTTTTCCTGGAATGTTGACTATGGTTAATAACTGACCATATACAGCTACAAGCAATACCACTGAAGTTGTGAGTCTCGTGGGTGGTTCATCCAGTACGGCTGACAAACACCTTTACGGAATTGAACAATCCTTTCTTAAAAAGAGGGACGGTGACAAGATCACCTATGAAACCGTCCGCCGCAAGTACTGAGTACTGTCAAACGTTCAATTTCAACTTCAATGTTGAATATAAAGTCAGAAATGGTAGATATCCCGATGAATAAACTCCTCGAAAAACACAGTAGTGACACAATCCTTAAAAAGAGCACTAAACGTAATGTACATATGACACAAACCACCATCGATCGCTATATTACTATAAAAGGCAAAAGGGATAAAACGGAAAAGCTTCTGATAAGTAAGAAATCGAATGTCGACAAATTCAAAATACCGCTAGAAATCGTTTTGAAACGTTCACCGAAGAGGATGCGGAAGATCCCAAGAGCCAAACTGTAAATGCAAATATTCAAGAATAGGCTAATCGAAATTACAAGCCACCTCCAATCCACTTGCGCGAAACTAATACACATGAGGTGGTACACGAACTCAAATCAAGCGTACTAACGAATGGAAAAACATTTCACGTAACAAACTTACGAGGCAAAATACCTGAAGTAAAAATTCAAACACATGAGGTCAACGACATAGAGGAGTCAGTGATTATGCTCACAACAGAAACTATTACGCTAATGATTGAAGTCTTCAAAGGGTCTTTCTGTCGTTATTAAAGACATCGATGTCCGTGTTGAAACAACCGAAATCCAGGATGCGCTTGTTGAAGATGAAATTAAGATACAGAATGTATATAAGATCAAGAAGCCCTTCAAGCAACCACAACCAATGGTCATCCGAAAGCATTTTTAAAAAGGGAGAAGTTCATCCAATATATAAACTAAAGTACAGACTTTAGTTTATATATTGGATGAACTTCTCAGACGCATAACTGTTGAAGAACCAAGGAAAAGGACAAGACCAATACAGTGTTTAAGCTGCCAAGAATATGATCACTCAAGGACATATTGCAAGTTGATATCAGTCCGTCGTATCAAATACACCAAACCAAAAGTTGCCCAAAACCAAAGAATTCCTCAACAGAAAAGGAAATGCAGCAATTTCGGTGGAAACCACAGTGCAAACTACCGAGGATGCCCAGTCTACTGAAATATTAGTCAATTGTCACGTCTCAGGAGGCAGTATAAAACTACACCAGATGGACAGAATAATATACGCCAAATGACTCTCGTTCGCGCTTTATCACCAACCAGCAAACAAACATTCGCAAGAAGTGTAAGGCCAAGGTGCAACTGAATGCAACTGATGATGCAGTTAATGACAACAATGCAAAATATGCTACAAAATCAAACCATTATCATCCAGAAACAGAATGTCTCCGATAAATTATCTGAAGATATGCCACTGGAACGCAAAGACCAACACAAACTCGAATTAGAACATTTCCTACCAAAACACGAAATTGATCTTAGGTTAGTTTCTGAAACCCACTTAACCGATAAATAAAATTTCGCAATAAATGGTTACGAGGTTTATGACACAAAACATCCCTTGGGCAGAACTCGAGGAGGAACTGCTCTTATTATAAAAATGCGGATTTGCCATTAAGTTCTAAATCACTGAGGAAATTCAAGCAATCTCTCTATGTGTGGACCTCGGTAAAGAAAGCTTAGTCATCGCTTCAATATATTGCCCTCCAAATAATAAGGTTTCGGCAGATCTCTACAAAATAATTGCGCCAACAACTTTAATGCCAAACATACTTACTGGGGTTCAAGATTGATTACTAAGGAGACGTCAAGTAACGAATCAAGTAACGACTTCAAGAAAACCACTACGATGTCGTGTCGTGTGGCCATCCAACTTATTGGCCTATTGATCGTCGAAAAATCTCCACCAAATATGGCCACCATGACTTCGTCTACAGGCCTGCATCCGAACATCAAAATTTTCGATGAACTTTTCCAGTAAAAGCGGATTAATCTTGTTGAATTGATTGTGTATGACTAGCATACACCTTACCTTTTAAATAATCCCACAAAAACTAATCAAGTGGTGTTCAATCCGAGCTTCTTGGTGGGCAAATTTTGTTAACAATAAATGGATTATTGCACGCCTTGCTTGGCATGTCGCTCCGTTTTGCCGAAGCCAAAGGTCGTTAACACGCAATTCATTCAATTTGGTCCAAAAAAACAGTTAACATGTAACGATAACGTTCCCCATTCACTCACTGTAAGAGCATTTCCTGTTCATTTTCAAAGAAAAGCGACTCAATGATGCCACCAGTCCATAAACAACACCAAAAAGTGACTCTTGGAGGATTTATTTATTTATTTAAAGAAATCTATTCTGTGATTTACATATGTACATACATATGTTACATTTGTACGAGAATATATGAATTCAGAATTTAATTTAAAACAAAAATATTAAAAATTCAAATAAAGAACTTTCAAACACAAAATCAAATTTTGATTAGACAATTAAAAATTAAAAAAATCCTCAACAAACCAAGGTCAAATACCTAGGCTTACACCTGGATAGACGGCTAACGTAGAAAGAACATATTGAAGCTAATTTAATTTTTGAAAATATATAATGAGTCCTTAAAAATTCGATTTACCTTCTTCCAGTCATCTATTGTCCAGTGCTTATGTAGTTTAACTCAGTGAGTCTGAGTTTCTTTGCTGGACGCTCCCATTTCAAATTATTTTCATAAAACCTTCGTCCCACTGTCATCGCTGATATCTTTATCGCTTCTTCATTAAGGCCGATTGAATAATTTTCCGATCTGTTCTGGGCGTTGTCTTCCTGATTCCGTTACAGTTTCTCCTCTTGGTCTCATAAAATATACCCCCAGATTGAAGAAGCTTAGCCAAATTACTTACTGATGAACGAGAAACTTTTCGCGGTATGAATGGTTTTTTATTTTTAGTAATACTCTGATAGCATGTTTTTTTCACTGTTTAGGTCCTTTTTTTGACCCATTTTTGAGAATAAATGTCTCAGTTTAGACTTTACAAACACACACACACTTTAATTTAGACACAAGGTTTTTAGCTAAATGATAAAAACCGCTTAACGTAGATTATTTTTTACTTTAATTCAGTTACAAAATATCTAAAAACACACGTCAAACCGCGCATCAAACATAAAATGAGAGGATAAACTAACAGTAAAATATAATATGCATGCTATTGGTTCTTTTTAGTCCTTTTTCATGTATTAATTTTATTTCGACATTTTAAGAATGTCGTAAAATAATTTTGAAACAATAACAGATGTGATCCTAAATGCATTTTATTACTTTGAACTATTTTAAAATATAAAAGAATAGCAGATAAAATACTAATAGTGTCCATAGTTCAATGAACAAGGACTGTAGTAATTTAAATGTATTTTAAAATCATAACTAATCAATGCATATTCCTAAACGCCACACGCGTAACATATTTAATTTGATTAAGCCGTATTTCGCACTTTACTTTTGACAGAAAATAAACGTTTTGATCTAAAAATTTAAATAAATTTCCATGAAAGTAATAATACGAGTATTTGGCATATTACTTTCCTGTTACAGCAACACTTTTATGTGTTTACCCCACACCATAATCTTATGTAGCCCACGTTTTTCTGTTTTAACTAAGGTAACATCAACCAACAAAAAAGCGAGAAACACCATTAATTTCGATTTAAAACTATGTATATATCAGCCATACTACTACTTGTTGAGTTAATTATTTTTTATGTGTAAACTTTTTAAATAAAAATCTTGATTTATTCGTAAAAATCATGTTATGTACTTTTCTTATCCTGCTTGTTTTTTGCTTTCCGTTCTTGCGTGAATATTTCCGTGGGTTTTCTTTTTTGTATTCTACATATTCTCGCTCGTACAGTAAGACAAGAAGCAGCCAAACAACTACCTATTAAAAAAGTGAAAATCATAAATAAAATTGTTGTGGTTAAATTTTCTGTTTCGTGTTTGTACATAACAGTAAATAAAAATTGGGCCAAATACCAAACGTAAATTTTTAGAAACAAGAGTGTAGAAAAATAATATTCAGTTTTATCATATAAGCGGATTTGTAGGAATGTATATGGTTCAGACAATGGGGTAAAACCTTCACCCCTGGCTGCCTAAATATAAACCAAAGTGGAAGATTTTGCGTTATTTCTTCTTAGAGCTTTCTTCATTTGTTAAAAAATCTAATAAAGCCCGTTAGCATGTAATTTGAATGAACATACATTTTAAAATTCCCGAGTATGACTCTAGACGCTGTAACAACGTTCTTCGTGTTACAACCAAGAGTGATATAGTAAATTTTAGTAAAGGTTGAGTTTCTCTGATCATGATTTTGGGTTTCGAATTCAGCAACTGGTTTGCACAAAAACAGACAAAAACGATACAAAAAGAATAATTAAAAAAAAATTGCGTTGATAAAAGGCCAGTCGAAAATTGATTTTTAAAGCACAAACATTAAAGAAAATCAATAGATAAAATAAAATTAACTAAACAAAAAAAACATTTCAATAAAAGTCAAAGTTAAAAGTACAAATAAAATCTTAAACTAACTTGAAAATACTAAACTATATAATTATAATTGTCAGTTTTTTTTGCTCGCGGCTCATGAGTGACTAGTCTAGTGTGTGCTGGTGAAATACCGCGATAAATAGTAAAATGTGAACTTTCATTCGGGTTCCGCAAAAAACTGTAATTTCTGGGCACGGTTAATGTAATCCGATAGCCACGTTTTTAATAAATGGTTACGAATAGTTATCCAAAAATTTATATTGGATAAGAAGAACTAACATAAACATACGAATTGTATTATAATTTAGTGATAAGTGCTAGTTACAAATATTTATAAATATGATAAACTTTTAAGTCAAATTATAAAATTTTTATAAAATAGTTTTGAATATTGTATGAAGTGTACAAATTAACATATAAATAAGTTATAACTGCAGCTAATATAAAATAACGAATGGTACCAATTAAAAGTGCTAGTGAGTAACGCATTTTGGCCTTCCTACGCGAACAATTACACAGTAGTGTAAGTTCTTAGTTAATTGCAAGGTCTTTGAAACGTGCAATAATATAACAGCTGATATAATATAAAAAAAATATTCAAATTACTAAATTGACGTCATTGAAATAAAGATCACAAACTGGTTATACGTACAAACAATAAGTAAAATTCAAAATAAATATAAACGAAACAAAAACTATCTAATTGTAATAAATAAAATATATTAAACGGAAATGGTACCATGAATCTACTACTACTCTAACTCCTTATAAATCTACACATCAATTTTTGGATACAACGTTGCTACATAAAGGTTTTTTTTTATATTTTAATATTTTAGACTTTAATTATAGTTTTCATAATTTCGTATTTTCTAATTATTCTAAATATTAATTTTTGATGGTGACGGGTAGTATAGATATTCTTATTATGCGCATATTTTAGTGGGCTAGATAGTTAAATTTAGTATGAATTTTGGAAAACTTTGTAATGTTATATACTATCTTAATAATTATTTGAAATCGCAATATATAAAGTTCACGAATTTTTTTTATTTCATTCCGCTATTTCTGGCATATCCTTTTTTTTGTAAATCGGAAAGACGTTGTACATTACAGGGAATGTACAAAATTCGATTCTTTTTGGTGGTGCAGTGGCAGTTTGTGTCATTAACAAACCGTCGTCATGAGTATATTCAAATTCATTCGTGAAAATTCGAGATATGGTCCAGCTGTTCTTGATTTTGGACTTACTTAAATACCAATTTATTTTTGTGCCGTTTTGAATTTTCGAATTTTTTGAAGAAATGGTTCTTATGTAGGTTCTTATGGCCCCTGGCTTTTAATATCTTTGCATGACGACAACTTATAGAGCCGGAGCCAGCGAGCACCTAAAAGTTCCAAGTTATAGTCGGTTCGAGTATTCGACCTTTCAGTAAAATTTGTTCGATTACCTTTCACGCAGGTTAGTAAATATAAACAGATTCCTTTTCACCCAAAAGCAAACTGCTATAATTAAAATGTCAATGATTTTATACATATGCAAGTGTAACTTTTCCATTTTGAAATGTTTTTATTTATTAGTTATCATGAAGTTAGAGAAGTGAGCTTCAGTGACATCTTGAAGCCACTCAATGTGATGCTATATCACCAAAAAAAAGTACCCATATTATGCCGAGGTTTAAAAATATTACAGTTCAAATAATTTTCCTTCGGAAAGGCCTGAAAAGGTGCATGTCTACCTCAGTTATTCACTTATTTCAAATAATATATATATATATATATATATATATATATATATATATATATATATATATATATATATATATATAATCTTTTTATAATATAATATAATATATATACATATATAAGTATATATACATATATATATATATATATATATATATATATATATATATATATATATATATATATATATATATATATATATATATATATATATACATATATATATATATACTTATATATGTATATAATGTATATATATATTATATTTTATTATATTACAAAGATTATTACCGTTTATATTCCGCTGGAGAAATCCCTTTCACACTGATCATAGCTTTGCACTCACAACTCGCGTATTTTTATGAAATTGGCCACTTTGACACTAAATAATTTTTTTTAATATTTTTGAAATATTCTACAAATATTGGTTGATCTGATACTTATTGATTAACATCCTAGATCAATATGCTCATGGTTTGTAAAGAATTATTTTATTTTCGTTTATTTACAGTTATTCACATATAGTGGTGTACAGTAAAGTAGAACAGTTGGTAATTTTTTTTCGAAAATAGACATATAAAGTCAAACTATTTATTGCACATCACTGTATTTCTCACTTTTATAAATAAAATATGCAACGAGATTTATTTTGTATGAGATTATTTCCATTTCCAACGAATATTGCCCCTACTCATTTATTATATGTACAAGTGTCACATATCGCCATCGAAATTTTTGTTTAGTTTATTACACAATGTGTCGTCACCTAATAAATTTTTTTGCTTTATTTTGTGCATATAAAATCCGAAAAATGCCAATTTGTGTATGAAATAACATGAAGGTATGTACGTCTTCAAGGTGTTACGTAGGAAAAATTGTCTAGGGACATAAAATTAGGTACATCAAATTTCTTTGCGATACAATGCTATTTTATTCAAATATAGCAAGTTATTTACAATCTTAACTTAAATCTACTTTAGCAAATCACTTTACTACTATATATTTATTTAAGGACATGAACAAATTAAATGTGAAATAAATTAATTTAAATTATTCCATATCCATACAAAAACTAATTAATTTCACAGAAACAATGTAACAGCTAAAAATCGAGCAAGAAACATTCTATTTTAATCTCAATTTACGTCAATATCACTTATAGCTTAGCTTAATAACGATTTTCGAAAAAACCCAAAAAGACTAATGTAGAACAATAGAATTGGAAATAAAAATAATCCATCGTCGACAACAACAGATTTAAGTATACAATTTTATTTCTCTTGTACGTCCTACATTTACACACTTTTGCGCGTAGCAATTTTCTATTTCTTGTCCGTTGTAACATTTTGCTTTAGACGACTACTTTTAGTAGATATATATAAGCTGCCTTTTTATTTCAAATACCCAACAATTATCTACTAAAACAATACCTTGTTCTAAATTTAGAATCTTGTTTTAACTCTATGCAATAATTGAAAAATTTAATTACGAGGACATAGTGTTCCCGTTGCATTATGAATATTTGTGAAGTATAATGTCATAACCAACGGTAAGTTTGTAACAAGTTTTATAATTTAATATAAATTTCAGTTGTACAGCAGAGTTAATAGGTCTATTTTGAAGCAAACTTATTTTTGACTCTATTTTCAAATTTGTTCTTGTAAAATCTAATTAACTTTTTTTTGTTACTAAGAATATTAAAGTACGTTGCTCCATGTTGCTTATTCCTGCATAGACTGTTATGTAATCATGTTGAAATCAGTAACCGATGGAATGAGTAACTTTAAGGCGAGACATATAATGATATGAAATTGATGAAAAATCTAAAAGTTGTGGGAAAACTTCGTTGGGAAACCACCTCGTTTTTGTCATTTTATTTAATTACTAGCAGAATCCGGCCCACGTTGCTGGCCCTATCGTTGGTCCGACTATATTTGGTTTCTTAATAATTTAGGTGTAAGTGTGTATATATAAGCTATATCGTGATTAATCTTACATTTATTGCTATTTCTTATATTAAATTTTTTCAATAAATTTCCGTATAAATTGATAATTGCTATGTATTGTTGTTTACTTTGGCTACTTGTCATATTCTTAGTAAAAATGAAATACGCGTCTTATGTCAAAATAAATTCACAAAGAGATTCGGACTTGTAATATATTCTAATTTATTTTAATTCTCCTGGATTAGTATTTAAACGATATTGCTTATTGAAATTTTAATACAATTTTATTGTAATGCTGAATCCATAACGCTATCAATCGATTTGTATGTTTTTATTTGGCCTGTAATTGTCTTTTGAATTTCAATGTTAATTTCAGAGACATCTTTATTTTTGGTGGCAAATATTGCGCAATAATTGTTTACAAAATAAAAGGGTTGATGAATCGTTTTGTAATCGCACGCGCATGTTTTCTCAAAGACATAATTTTTTAAAATTTTTAGCACAAATACGATGCTTTCAAACACACATTTAATTCATTTGCTGGTATTGATCGTGTAATAATTGGTACTGTTTGTCTGAAATCACCTGCCAATATTATAAGAGCACTCTTAAATGGTTATTGCTTGCTGCGTAAATATTTCAATGTTCGATCCAAAGCTTCCTACGATTTTTTGTGAGCCATTCATCCCATACAATAATCTTGCATTGGTGAAGTACTGTTGCCATTCCAGATGTGTTGAAAATATTGCATGTTGGTGTTTCTGTTAGTTGCATATTTAAAGGTAAGTTCAATGCTGAATGTGCCGTTCTTCCACCGTCTAACAAAGTGGCTGCAATTCCAGAAGAGGCAATGGCTGATGCAATAAAGTTGTCTTCTCGTATGGAAGGTAACATTAACGTAAACGAATTAAAAAGGTTTTGCCGTACCTCCGGCAGCATCAAGAAAATATAATCCTCCAACGTCTGCATTAACTGATTGCCTAATATTGTAAACGTATTTTTGCTGTTGATTCATGACTGGTATGATATGCTGAACAAAAGAATTTAATGCATCAGTGTCGTACTTCTTTTCACCTTGTATTTCGCTATACTAATTGCTAATATAATGTAGTATAATTGTTCGATTTGCTGATAGCATTCCTAGTTGACTTAACACTTTGTTTACAATCACTAAACAAATGTCCTCTATGTGAACTAATGTTTGGTTATACATGCCATGAGTGTAATGTAAATCAGGATTTGTATTTGTGTTGCGAGCTTGACGTAGTACGTCTTCTGTCATCGCAACTTTATACTTTGTCCACAATGTTTAGGGATTTGAAGGAAAGCACGTTGCAATTATTATTGAGAATAATGTTCGAATTGGATTGGCGGAAGCAGTAAGTGTTGCATCTACTATTGAATTATCACAATGTACATCGATCTCAAGTAAACCTAAATATTGGCATGCCTCACGATATGATTGGCACAATACATTATTTACGGTTCTCAAATCTGAAACGATAGTGGACCACGATCATTTATTAAAGTAAACAAAAATAATAGCATTCTACATTATTTGGATGCACTGGGTATATTCTGCCTAGCGCATCGCTTGAAAAAATATTTGGACGTTAAAATTGTTTTCGGGAAGTATTCCAAGTGTAGTAACGTAGAACTTCGGATTACAGTAATGTTTTAGCATATTCATTTGTTCGACTCAAAGAAAAAAAGTGGTTAATGTTGTCTCTGGTGGCTGTGCTGCTCGTTCGGCAACATTTTCTGTTGTAAAATATACTTGTTGTCCATTTTCCAAATGAACGACCAAATGTACTACTGTGGAAACGTTTGACAAAAACACTTCTCACGACGCATATATCAAATGTATACATTTTATTACAAACAGTGCAATAGTTCTTAAATGTAAAGTTTTCTATGGAAACTGCAACTTCCGGTGGAGCGATTTCGACCAAGCCTTCCAGAAACACTGTTTACGATCCATAGAACACATGCATAAATTTGTATCAAAATCGGTGCAGTAGTTTTTGAGTTAATCGATTGCAAATCTCTTATGGAAGCTGCTACTCCCGGTGGACCGATTTTAACCAAACTTTACAAAACCCATTCTCACGAGCCAAAGAATATATATATATATATATTAATCCTCGTAGTTATCAAAACCGATGCAGTATAGTTCTTGAGTTTACCGCTTACGCACCAACACCTTTCTTTAGGGATTGTGCGAGTTTTTATTTTGCGTTGAGAAAAACAACGTTTTTCTGTTAACTGTTGTATTCCAGTTAAATCTCCTCGCTTCCGCTGTTGGAAGGAACATTTAAGAAGCCAGATAGCAAAAGATGAAACAAGAACGAATACATACATTCAAATATTTTTTTCAGATTCAATGAGCTAATCACTCGTTAATCTGAATAACAACATTTGATTTATGTAACCTCACTGAGGCGACGAAATGCCTCCATGAGGTGTACCGCTACTTACTCTCGAGTTATCAAAAAGTTCGTAGTAAATACATTTTTCTTTAAAAAAGTATATCGACGAGAAGTTGGTACATTGCTATTGAGTTTTCATTGAAAATTCGTTTTTTAAAAACGACTTTGTATGACAATTTTTTAACAGACTATCATATCACACATTGCACGTGGCACAATTCAAATTTTTCTAAGAATCATTTCTCAACCTAACCAGATTTGACCGCCTGAGATAATCTAAAATATAAGGTCATATACAATAATCAGGTAATAAACTATAGTTGTACCTATATCCTATCACGCACCATGTACAACCATAACTCATTTTAGGAGAACACTTTTAACACAAACCATCCAGTTGCGTCCCCAGTAATTTGACATATTACCAGAATAATAATTTGTATAAAGAAGGTTATTCGTCAAACGTACATTTTACATTCTTACCTTTATGAAAAAATGGAGTTGCAAGCTTTCATTTGTGAAACGTTTTTGGATCAAAACACATATAATGGGTGTCCCAAAATTGATGCAAGAAGTAATTTGATTCATAAAGTAAACAATATATGTGTATAGGGTTACTACTATACTATATGGTTCCTCTATATTCCGCCTGGTTTGTTGGTAAATAAACGCGTGTTTCTGAACTAAATTCAATAACGCTTTTTTTGAATAATTTGCGGCGGCCGTAGCGCTTAATTTTTCGCTGCCGCTTTCAAATTTGTGCTGGCTTCAGAAATTGATTTATCATATGCCGTGGGATCATGGCTATAGTTTGAAGGTCCTTTTTTAATAACATGATCCCCTTCAACCAATTTCGTCACAACTCTTCCTTTGCCCAAAAGAATGGGCACACGCCCACGGTTTCTCCTCTTCTCTCCAAATAGTATGCATAACCATTAAGAATTAATTAGGGTTTCCCTTTATTCGTCGAAATAATATTAATTTTAAAATTATCTGAACACACTGTTTACCACACTTTTATTGTAAATCACAGGTTTAAGAAAATATGTGAAAATATCTTATGTGATCCCACGAAATGGGTTTTAAGTAAAAAATGTAAACCGACATGTATGTTTTCAACGTAATTTTTTTGTTGTGTCCTTTCGTTGTACATTCGGAACGACAGTCATTTCAGAACCAGAAGAAATTGAAATATTTGAAAGAACGCTTTTGTGCAGTTCATTCTATTTCGCCCTAATGAAATACATTCCTACAAAACCCTGTGCACAATATTTTGTCTTTTTCCACGGTAGTTTCCCTAATTAATTATCAATGTCACTACACACTACAATACTAACAAAATAACAAATGATCTAAATACACTTATTTACAAAATATTTGCATTTTAAAACATGTAATATACACAAATTTTCGTAACTAAGACTTAACTATTTAATTTAATTTACAATCTTTTTGATTGTACTCGTTTTTTTGTGTAAATTCTCCTCGTAAAATACTTTTCAAAATATTTGCAAAAAGCTTCTATGGAAGCTGCCACTTCCAGTAGACCGATGTCGGTGAAAAATCACTGGGACCTTCCAATTTGTCTTTTGACAAAATGCCTTTTTAAAGGCCTATTGAAGCAGACAATTCTGGTGGAAAAACAAAAAGCTCCAATTGAAGCTGTCACTTCCGGTGAACCGATTTCTGCCAAAACTCTCTGAGATCACCTAATTTGTGGAAAAAGCGTAGGTATGAAGTTTCATCCCGATCAATCAGTCCATATGGGGCTGTACGGAGTCAGACATTTTGTTGAAAAATGTTTTTTTTACCAAAATAGTCATTTCTGCTTAAATTTTGAAAAACTGATTCGGAACGGTATTGTTCAAAATTAATTAAAAATTGTTTAGTTCATAATTGATTTTCTTGTAAATGATATAATTTTCAAAATATTTGCAAACACGAAAAAGCTCCTATAGTAGCTGTCACATCTGACCGATTTCAGATACAATTTACTTGGATCTCACAATTTGTGGAAAAAATTCAAATATGAAATTCCTTTTATCAATCCTTCCATCTGGGCTATACTATGATTGCTAACAAATTAATTTGAATCGTTTAGATCATAATCATTTTAAAATAAAAAGTAAATGACATTAAATTCAAAACATTTATAAGAAACGAAAAGCTCTTTTAGATATATGAGAAGCAATGTCGTTGTGTTTTATTGTAATATCAGTTGAAAATCAAAATAAAGCTGAATTGGTAGCATTAGTAAACCATAAACCAAATCGACTGTCAATCAAAATCATTAAACAGTAATTTGAAAATATTGCAGTAAATATTTGTTTAAATAATTCTGCAGAGGAAGAATATTGTTCAGTCAAAATGAATGGAAGGCCAATCATTCTTGATAAATCAGATAGATTTCAATTTTTCATGATAAAATGCTCCCAGCTGTTGGCAGTAGTATTAATACTTCAAAGGTGGTAAGAAGTTGAATAAATTTAAATCAAATTGGGGGGATTATTTATGAAACTGATTTATGGAAAATGGGATTTCAACTTAAACGTTTCAGTACTTGGAAACAAATTATTCTACCAAATGAACGAGTGTTGGAATCGTATATGTATATATCGATAAATATTGAAAATTTGACAGAACTTACTGGTTGTTTAATAAAACTGAAAGGATATGATGTGTTAAAAACCATTTAACTATTAGAACTTATTGTGGTCATCGAACTGTAAACAGACCATGTCGGAAATATAAACTTGTAAATAAAAACTTGGGTCATGGAATTTTCGAAATTTATAGTACGAATGAACGTATTATGCACATTACAAAAAAATCGGTCATTTGTCAGGTTATACGCGGAACATCTTTAGAAAAACAACTTTTAGAAAAATCAGTGGAAAAAGTTGCTGAAACTTTAATACAAGAAGAAGACATTGATTTTGTGCAAAAAATCAATACGAACCAAAAATCGAAATCACATGATGTGCTTAGAAATATACGATCAGAGGCATTACAATCCAATGACAACGACACTGACGATTTTATTGACATCGACAAAGAGTGGGAAAAGAAAGCATTAAGTGAAGATAATGATATTCAAAAAATTATGCACCGTCCGTTTATTGTTGTTACTTATAGCTTAATGCAGAATAATATTTTGAAAGTAATGAAGGAGCCATTTAAAGACAGAGAGTTAACGGTTTATTTAGACGCCACTGGTAGTTTGGTTCGTGCTCGTTTCAAACCTTGCTCAGCTATTTTATACTATGCTGTAGTAGCTGCCCAGGCTTATGAATCCGATGCTACGTCGCCATTTTTAATAAAAGATATGGTTAGATCAAGCCACAATATTGATTCGATTGGAGGGGGGCTTAGTCATTTAAGTTATACATTGAAGGACAATTTAAAAAATGGCCAGTGTTTAATCCAGCGGTAATCGATTTCTCGTTTGCTGAATTAAATTCTGTGTTGGGTTCCTACAATAATATGGATATAACCGAATACCTCACTGTAACTCATGCATGGATAAATAATAATCAATACTCTAAAACCAAAGAAACAACAGTAAAAGTTTTTTTATGTTGCTGTCATTTATCGCATACAATGGCGCAAGATATAAATAAACATTTCTCAAACTGTCTATCAAATTCTAAAATAATTAAAGAAATGCTTGCATCGTTGTCAATAACTACAAACTATGAGGCTATTAAGTAGATATGGAAAGATCTAACGGTAATATTAAGATCTAAGTTTATTATACCAAAAATGCAACAATCATTAAGTTCCTTGACCAGTTTAATAACAGAAAGCAATACAGATTTTAATTTGACCACTATAGATAATATTAATTTGAAAAAACATAAAAACCACACAAAACCAATATATACTATATACAAAGCCCATATTTTAAAGGTTTTAAAAAAATTGTCGATTGTTTTAAATAACGAAGTTTCTGCAACAGTTGGTGGTGTTAATAATCTTTTTAATATAAATGTTCACAACTTAATACTAAAGAAATACATGGCACATTTGCTATTATGGAGTGGTATATTAAATAAAGGAATACGACATAGCAATAGTCGAGTCGAGTCAAGTAATATTGGTAAATTACCAACTAAAATAGAACGTTTTATTAGGGAAATTCACGAACGAAATGTTAGGGTTCACCGCCAAATAGTGGCTGGTATTCCATTTAATTTACAATTAAGGCAAACATTGGTCAGGTGACTAGTAATCAAATTCAATTAAAATCACCTGACGCAGATCTAACAAATCATGAATCGCAATTAAGCCAATCAGCGTGAAAACGCAAAAATTATGACGCCACGACTCCTAAAACTAAAACTTTCTATTGTAACTTGGCAACCAACAAAGAAATTGCAACTCAAACTCCGCAGGGACGCTCAATTTCAACTATACAACTGTTAAGTTAAAATTCGAAGGATGGTAGTTTCAGTACGCCCAAACAAAACATTACCGGTTTTGCAAAATGCCACTAAAAGTTGTGATTACTACACTAATACGTGTGGATTAGATGCCTTCATTCAAATTTTAGCTGCAGCGGTGACTAGTGTGGGAATAATACCAATTGTGGGATACGGGAAGGGCGGGTTAAAAATATAATTCAAAATATACTTAACAATGAACTAAAGAGGGCATATGATGTTAGAAAAGAAATACTCATAGAAATTTTTGCATACAGCAAAATTGTGATTGCAATATACAAGATGTCTCATTATATATACTTCAAAGTCTGCCAAGCATAATCGTTAATCTTAAATGCCAACATTGTGAAACCGTTGTTGTAGAAGAACAGAATTTTCTTCTTATGAATATGTTGACGTTATCTAAAGTTGGATTTTCAAATTTAAGTAAATGTATAGAACAAGTTCCAGATCAGACACGTCCAGTATGTTTTAATAAAATGGATCCCCAAAACTTCAAATATCATCCAATCATATATATTTATACCGAAAGTGATACGCGAAACCGTAACCGTCCGATAACCAAAATAAAGGATATCGAACCCACATTAGAATTAGACAAGAATTTTTATCAGGTAGTAGGAATTATTAGTTACGAGCAAAATAATCAGACTAATAATTATCAAGAATTTGCTGCAGGACATTTTATAAGTTGTTGTATAAACAAAGGAAAATGGGGTCGATATGATGACTTAAAACAATATGTGTCTACCGTGAGAAATCACAACACTTATCACCCAACACTGAAGTCAAACCACATTTGGTGGTCTGTACAAAATCCACAAGACAATAAATTTGTAATTTATAGATTTATAAACTGCAAAGAAGGAATAATTTCTTTCATTAATTAAATACAACAGTAAAAGAAGTGAGGGTATGATTAACATACAACTTGCTTTTACGAACTCGGCTTTACCATAATATCAATTTTTAATTTGTTGACGTATAGCTACGTCTACACAAAATATTTTATGAGCCAATAATAATAATATATTGTTTTTATTGGTTTGTGGCTCTTTTTTAATATTAAAATAATTATTTACTGAGCTTTCGATTTCCATTCGACATCATTTCCAAAGCTAAACCGTTTTTTAGTTTAGGCCGGTTACCGTCGAATTGACATCGAAAGCTCAGTAAATAATTATTTTAATATTAAAAAGTGCCACACACCAATAAAAACAGTATATTACGTCTACTTCAGTACGGGGGGTATGTTAGAATTGTAGGTGTCACGAAATGTGCTACCTCATTTCTTTATTAATGCTCGGAAATGGGAGGAGCTAGAAAGATAATGTATATACGGTTAAATAGAGGAAAAAATAGAGATTCGGAAAGTATGCGGATGGTTTTGGTCCATTGCTCTTGCGTAAACTGGTAGTCTCAAAAACGTGCGAGATAAAATTCTGATGGATTACCAGCCAGAAATCTCTTGAATTTATTCACAATAGTAAATTCAATGTAGACAAATTTCTATCTATATCTATCAATTCCTGTGAGCTGAGATTCCGTGGTAAACATATACACGTTTTGAACATTAAGGCATATAGGCGGAATAGGTCATTGTTGTATTATTTGGTACACAGCAAGACACTAAACCTGATAGTAAAATAGCAATAATTTTTATGTATTTAAAATATTCCAGTTCAAAAAATAACTGTTTTGTACATATCTTCTTATAATTATTTTTTTCGGGATGGAATGTAACTTTGAGTTATTTTTTAATACTTCACATACATCGACTTCGAATAAGGGAGCAGTAGGCTTAAAATGTATTTCATTTACTTTTGGCATATTAATGGGGCGAAAGTTACATCTGGAACAGATACATTTGTCACGGAATTAATGCAAAGCTGACTTTCAACCTCCCCAATTTTAGTTACCGGTTCAACTACTTCATCAGCACCTATTGGGATGGGAGATGGGACGCGATAGCACATTCCACGTTTTCTATTGATACTGCAAACGACGAAGTCGACTGAAAATTGATGCTGCTTAAAGATTCGACAATCGAATCGATTTCTTGCTCGGACTTAAGTTTTTCATTTTTCTGTAAATAAATCGTTGTTGATTATACTTCATTGAATAAACACAAGAACATTCCAACAAACGTAAACAAATTAATAAAATTCGATATTACAAATTAAAATAATAAAATTTGTGATTCCCAGTATAATGCGGAACAGCTGATTTTAATGTCAGAAGCACAAATTGTTAAGAGCAATAGATTTAACCTTAATTTTAATTTAATATTTACTGTTGTTGCCGTTTGTTGCCAAAACTAGCTATTTTGATTTATTATAAAATAAATAAATAAATTTTTCGATTTTTTTAGGTTATAGAGGAAATTGTCAAAATTTTCCCCTCACATATTTTATATCAGAGAACTTTTATACTTTACAAGACTATTTCCGCCATTTCGAAAATAATATTTATTTTTTTAAATAATTTATAGGGTGTAAAATACATCGTCAATTATTAAAAATTACGATTTTTCATTTTATTTAAATAATTTTTAGGTTGTTTTTGGGTCGCAGTAAAACAATTTCAATACATGTTGTACTATAAAAAAAAATTGTGTCCTCAGTCACTCTTATATAGATATTTTATTCTTGTCTCTTTTTAATTTTGTGCAAAATCTTGTGATTTTGAATGGAATAGCGCTATTATCGTGTGTTTCTCTTTGTGTTTACTTTATAGTAATTTTAGTTTGAGAGAAATATAGTCGATTTATAGTAACCTCATTGTTATTGAGGAGTCATTTTTGGTACTTTGGGCAAGAATGGGAATAAATTTATAATATGTTTTTTAATATATGCAATAGTGTCAGTCAAAGTAGTATGTGTTAGTACAGTATGGGTGCAACCAGCAATAAACGAAGACTTGTTTACACTTATTTTTAAAACGTTAAAATATAGCGCGTAGGCGTGTTCTTTAAAAATGAAAAGCAATAAACAATTTCTTAGGTACCAGATTAGAAAAAATATGTTTTTTCAATGTTTAGCAAGAGCCTATTTAATAATAATTTAACCGAGCTTTTTCATAAGGCCGGCGTCTCTATGTTTAAAATATACATTAAAGTGCAGTAATAGCAAGGTATACAAGTCTTAAATTTAAAAGGTAAAAGTGGTTGAAAATTAATAATGTGAAAACGGTTTAAATTTCGATTTAGGTAGATTAAACGAATATAATCCAAAAATACCTAAAACTCTCATAACACCACCAAATTTGTATACCTAGAATTTTTGTTAATCAACGATTCATAAGATCTAAATCAAAAATGCCGCACGTATTTCGTTATTATATAACGTTCGTTTTTAATTTCATAATGAGCGAGTTTTACTGCAACCCTGATCGAGAGCGGGAGAATAAATTGCTGCATTTACGATAAAGCCGATCGTAATTTCAAATATATAATCGAATATAGAAAACTAAAAAGGCCTGTAGGGGCGGAAGCAAGTGGATGATCACTTGACGAATGTAGGCGAAAGTGGATGATACTTCGCGAGAGGTATTCAAATGAACAAACAAAAAGGGACAGACCATCCGGAAGTGCCGCCAGTGTCGGGTACGAATGACATTATTATGAAACTATGACATTTCTAAACCGGTTTATTCAACTCAGACTGTGAGCCAGCATAATTAATCAAATTTAGTAATATAATTTGAACATTTTTTCTTATTTATTTACAGATACACTAAAAATGCATTTAATTTATCGGAGATGTATTTCGAGGAGCATTTGATAAATAATCCAATTAAATGAACGAATCTCGACCAGGAAAGCGGTCAAAATACAGAAGGACAAAGTTAGTGCGGCTTCTGAAGCTGTCCAAAATGCCGTTCAAGAGATATCCGAAGGTGCCGAACAATCGTAAATTTTATGAGAAGCGATTGTGACCTTATGAAGCCCTTACCTGAAGAGCAGCAGAACACAGCAATAGTGTCAATAATTCAATACGCCTCTGGCATGCGCAACCATTGGCTTTTCTATTTCGATAACCAATGAACTTTAGGTTTAGGATAATTTTTAAAATAATCTTGGTACGTCTAACGATCTGTGATCCAACAGTTATAAATAGATTTAGTTACTTTAGGAATAAATTTACGTTAGCATAGAGTAAGTTTGACGATCTGTGTCCATCTAATCAAATTTCAATTCTTTATTTAAAAATGGCCTGGTTTCACCTAACACATGTCGATTTTGGGTTGGTGCGATACACAACAATGAATTAGTCACTTCACTTCGGCAAAACCCATCCTGAAGTCAGAGTCTTCCTAGTCTGCATAATGCGATGGCATATACAGCTGCGAACTTCCCTTATTAAGCTGAATAAAATTATGTAAAGCTATACAAGTTAAAAGAACCAGCCCAGCATTTTGTGATAGCATGTTCAGCTTGGTTAATAATATTCTCCCTAATAATTTTAGTCAATAGACTAAAATTACAAACGAGTTTTCAATAACTCGTTTCGCTCGTGACAACCGCTTATTTAAAATTTCCTTGGCTGACTGGGTTTCATTAAATTTTTTGTTAGTGTAAATGCTGCATCCTCCACAAAGAAATGTGTAGTTTTAGTTCACTATCAGGCAAATTTGTTTCTGGTGGTATGTCCAATTCACCGGCGCAAATTATCTCCGTCGCTCTGTATATGCACTGATGTCGACGTGCGTAAATATATTGCAACGGAACACCCCGTTTGGCGCCACTCCACTGTAAACGTGCGACGTCCTTGCCGGAATAAATAGTTCTCGTCACTACCCCACTGATCCAAATTATGTCAGTATTTTTGATATACTTAACTTAAAAATTCCAAACCCACGATAAACTAACATCACTTTCTACAGTGTTTACCAAAAATTACGCGACTAAAATTTATTTTATTAAACACCAGCAAAACGGCTCAAATGGCACACTGGTTGAAGCTGTAACGGTTGGGCTTACGAATTTCGGGCATACATCATTCCTCTGATCAATTCCTTTTAACGCTTTATATACGTGAAGCGTACAAATTTCGAAACTTTAATATTCCACGGATTCCAACCATATATTTAACTGATATTTATGAATAAAGATGGAATAGGAGTAAGCAAAACGAAAAAAAAAACAAAATACATATTATCAATAATTATAGTACGGAAAGGGAACGGTAGTGTTGGTTAGAAAGAGTTGTCTATATACATTATATAAAAAAAAATAACTGAAAACACGAGAAAAGCAAGATTGACAGGTGGGGGGTCGATCGGGAGTATATAAAGCGCGCGGCTGGTGTAGTTGGGGGATGGTAGAAAAAAAAAAAATAAAAATTCAAGCGGAATACAAGATATTTGCTTGCAAATATTATTGAGCCGAATAAAGAAAACAATTTCAATTTTTGAGAAAACTTGTGGGGAGTTTACCCAAATAATGTAAATATTAAAATTAGTGATAATAGTTTTGCTTTATATAAATAAACAAAAGTATAACAATAAAAATAATTAGTAAAAACTATTGTTCATCTCGTTATAAAAAAAAAAAAAAATATTATTTTTCAATAAAAAGTTTATAAACATTAAGAAAACGGTGCATGTTTTTGATTGAAAGAAATTCATCGGTAGTGGGTAAACCTCACAATCGGCAATGTATAACGGAGAGCAAAAGTGAATATAGTGTTGTTTATTAAAACTTATATAACTAAAAAAAAATACCTCAAAAAAAAAACTATAAAATACTCGATTAATAAAATAGTAAAAATTGGAGCCCATTCACTTTGTCGCTACGAATTTTTAAAAGAAAAGGTGACAAACATAAAACGCGAGGTGTACAAGCGCGTCGAATCAACGAGATTATAACAGTTGGTGGATATTAACGGTGAGCGTTGGTATTGGGCATATCTGCAATTGTGGCTCGATATACCTATTACTACGTGGCGGAAAATAAAAATAAAAAAAAAACCAAAAAAAAAAAATCAGCGGAACGTGTACTGCAAGCTCATAATTTTAATCGTCGGGCCTCATAACAACTAAAGCGGGTGAAACATTTGTACCTGTACAAACCGCATTGATCTTACGGAAGGAACTAAGCGTGCCCTAAGGAACAAGAACCAAACGTAAGGTGGACACCGTCAACCAGCAACGGACCAAACAGTAAATCGTTTTTTCATAAATTTTTTTATTATATATATTTCAAAAGAAAAAAAATTTTTATTTCCTTTGAGCGGTATAAGTTACAGTAGAATAAATTTTCTTCCTATTTTGTTAAACTAACGTTTATTTACAAAGGAACTTGCATAAGTAATAAAAGAAGGTTCCTCACATGTTCAAGAAGAAATTGATCTTGTTTACTAACCTAGGCGACATAAATTTAAAGATTTGCAATTAAGTATTTCTATTTTTTTTGGTAAACGTTTTCTTGCGCCAGCGTTCAGTGTAATTTCTTTTTTCTTGTTTTCGGTGTTATTAAAATTTATAAATATGAGATAGACAATCATTTAAGGGGAGATCGAGGGTGTTGAAAAGTCAACATGGGCACGCGAATTAAAGCCGTTTTATTATTTTTTTTTAGAGGGTTTTAGTTTTGTTTACAGCACATGAGTTTGTTTTTATTTGGAACAGTAGACTGGTTACTCGTTAACGTGGTGGCGTACCCTCCCTAGCCCTGAGCCACTCGCAACCAGCATGTGCACTCACACCACGGCGTAACCCCAAGGCCTACGTTACAAAGCTTTGGAGTTTGGATCTAGAGGTATCGTGCGTCATCTTCCATCGTAGTACTATAAACCGGCATGGAGTTATGCAATGAGCACATGGTTCTACGTAAATCGCGCTTATTGCCGTACGTCCTCGATTTGGCAGGCAACTGTGTAAGGTACGACGTGAAATGCGAACCGCGAAAGAGTTGGGAGTGCCTCAGCCCCAGAACAGATCGCAAATAATAAAAAAACACCTGAGTGTCATTTTGTACCAAAAATGAAAGCGTGAGGTGAGCAAACCGGAAAGATGTAGTAGTGGTAATTTTGTTTGTATTTGTTTGCTTGTGCGTCATCTTGTTTACATATTTTTTTAATTGATGGGTCAAATGCAGTTTCATATTGTTCATCAATAGTGTTTGATATGTAAATTAAATTTTCAAAAAATAATATAATATTATTGTAATAAACCTAAATTTAATAAAATCATTGAAATGAATGGAAATATCCTACTAATGTACTATGAGAGGAAAATTAAAACTCGCCGGTACAACGAGTATTTACGAGAAACAATGGATCCGTTTAATATTTCTGACGGATGGTTAGTAAATCAAACGTTAATAGTTTAATTGTCTTTAATGTGAATGTAAATTAATTTATTTTTTTAATTAATTGTGGTGTTCTGTTTAAAAAAATCTATAAAAAATGTTTAAAGGTTTAACTTTGTTTAAAACCTAGATATATATATTATTAAGGAAACAAACATAAACTTAATTTTAATTTGAAAAAAAGAATACAGCAAATATGGCTTTTTGAAAGATATTGCTGGAAATATATCCTTTTAGTATTAATTAGTATTAAGTTAAAATTTATTTATATATGTATATATTAAAGATCTAAATAAATGAAAAATGTCGTACAAGGTTACAATAAGGTACAAATTATTAAAATATTCAATTTTGGAAAATGATGTTTTGAAATATGTTGTTTTGTACGTATGTCGTTTTGAAATATGCAATTTTGACCGGGACCCTTTAGTAACCGAACCACAGTAATCAGAGATATGTATGGTTCTGTTTTTAAACAAATTGCAAAGAGATGTCCTCAGGGCTCTACCATAGGTCCTCTAGTCTGGAATATCGTGTTTAACACAAGCATGATTGCTAACTTGGACGAAATTGCATTCGCGGATGACAAAGTGATTCTGGTGGATTGCAACTCGAGACTCAAATTTCAGCGTCAGGGTCAAATCGCAATTAATAAAATGACCAATGGTGTGAAACCTATAAAATGTCACTATCTGCAGAGAAAACAGTGATGCTGCAGATAAAAGGCAATTTTGACCGTTGTTGACCTCCAACAATATCTTAAACGGTCGAAACATGAAAATGGTCAAGTCTGTGTGATATCTAGAAGTTGACCTAGATGAACTTATGGGCGTAACTTCTCACGTTTTAAGAGTCTGTGAAACGCTAAGAAACTCCACTCCTTGGCGAGGGTATTAAGAGACACTCAGAGAGAGATGGGGACTGAATCACAAAACACTTGTAGTAATTTACAAAGGTTGTGGTTCTGGCCGGCGTACTACCGGTAGATATTCTAATTAAAAAGGGAGTAGTTGTACTTCCTAAGAAGATATGCCCAACATGAAATAGGTGTTCATATACATGCTACAGATAGTAGACATAATCAATATAGCAACAAAACTGAAATAGAAGAGATGGCGGGCGATTGACTTAGGGCAAAGAAGGTGGAATGAATCAGCCAATGGTAGGCATATATTCGGCTTCATTCCTGATATAAAATCACGACTCAAATTGAAATTACCGCTCACGAGCACGATGAGCCAAGTTATCTCTGTACATGGTAAGTTTAAAGCCCATCTGCAGAGATTTAAAATAATAGACCAATGTCAATGTTTATGCGGATCGGAAGTAGAAGACGTCAAACACCTACTTTTTCCCAGTTCTGGCCATATTGTGCTGAACTGATCAAAGTCCTAAAAGAACGTGATATAGTTGCAACTTTTCAATTGCAGCGGCCAAATGTACTAGCACTGATATCGGTTTACAACGCTTATTGCAATATAACAATTGTAAACTGATATTAATTTAGAAATTATTCTTAGTTTAAGGTTATACCTAGGTATAAGAATTAATGTTACATTTTTCCTGGAATGTTGACTATGGTTAATAACTGACCATATACAGCTACAAGCAATACCACTGAAGTTGTGAGTCTCGTGGGTGGTTCATCCAGTACGGCTGACAAACACCTTTACGGAATTGAACAATCCTTTCTTAAAAAGAGGGACGGTGACAAGATCACCTATGAAACCGTCCGCCGCAAGTACTGAGTACTGTCAAACGTTCAATTTCAACTTCAATGTTGAATATAAAGTCAGAAATGGTAGATATCCCGATGAATAAACTCCTCGAAAAACACAGTAGTGACACAATCCTTAAAAAGAGCACTAAACGTAATGTACATATGACACAAACCACCATCGATCGCTATATTACTATAAAAGGCAAAAGGGATAAAACGGAAAAGCTTCTGATAAGTAAGAAATCGAATGTCGACAAATTCAAAATACCGCTAGAAATCGTTTTGAAACGTTCACCGAAGAGGATGCGGAAGATCCCAAGAGCCAAACTGTAAATGCAAATATTCAAGAATAGGCTAATCGAAATTACAAGCCACCTCCAATCCACTTGCGCGAAACTAATACACATGAGGTGGTACACGAACTCAAATCAAGCGTACTAACGAATGGAAAAACATTTCACGTAACAAACTTACGAGGCAAAATACCTGAAGTAAAAATTCAAACACATGAGGTCAACGACATAGAGGAGTCAGTGATTATGCTCACAACAGAAACTATTACGCTAATGATTGAAGTCTTCAAAGGGTCTTTCTGTCGTTATTAAAGACATCGATGTCCGTGTTGAAACAACCGAAATCCAGGATGCGCTTGTTGAAGATGAAATTAAGATACAGAATGTATATAAGATCAAGAAGCCCTTCAAGCAACCACAACCAATGGTCATCCGAAAGCATTTTTAAAAAGGGAGAAGTTCATCCAATATATAAACTAAAGTACAGACTTTAGTTTATATATTGGATGAACTTCTCAGACGCATAACTGTTGAAGAACCAAGGAAAAGGACAAGACCAATACAGTGTTTAAGCTGCCAAGAATATGATCACTCAAGGACATATTGCAAGTTGATATCAGTCCGTCGTATCAAATACACCAAACCAAAAGTTGCCCAAAACCAAAGAATTCCTCAACAGAAAAGGAAATGCAGCAATTTCGGTGGAAACCACAGTGCAAACTACCGAGGATGCCCAGTCTACTGAAATATTAGTCAATTGTCACGTCTCAGGAGGCAGTATAAAACTACACCAGATGGACAGAATAATATACGCCAAATGACTCTCGTTCGCGCTTTATCACCAACCAGCAAACAAACATTCGCAAGAAGTGTAAGGCCAAGGTGCAACTGAATGCAACTGATGATGCAGTTAATGACAACAATGCAAAATATGCTACAAAATCAAACCATTATCATCCAGAAACAGAATGTCTCCGATAAATTATCTGAAGATATGCCACTGGAACGCAAAGACCAACACAAACTCGAATTAGAACATTTCCTACCAAAACACGAAATTGATCTTAGGTTAGTTTCTGAAACCCACTTAACCGATAAATAAAATTTCGCAATAAATGGTTACGAGGTTTATGACACAAAACATCCCTTGGGCAGAACTCGAGGAGGAACTGCTCTTATTATAAAAATGCGGATTTGCCATTAAGTTCTAAATCACTGAGGAAATTCAAGCAATCTCTCTATGTGTGGACCTCGGTAAAGAAAGCTTAGTCATCGCTTCAATATATTGCCCTCCAAATAATAAGGTTTCGGCAGATCTCTACAAAATAATTGCGCCAACAACTTTAATGCCAAACATACTTACTGGGGTTCAAGATTGATTACTAAGGAGACGTCAAGTAACGAATCAAGTAACGACTTCAAGAAAACCACTACGATGTCGTGTCGTGTGGCCATCCAACTTATTGGCCTATTGATCGTCGAAAAATCTCCACCAAATATGGCCACCATGACTTCGTCTACAGGCCTGCATCCGAACATCAAAATTTTCGATGAACTTTTCCAGTAAAAGCGGATTAATCTTGTTGAATTGATTGTGTATGACTAGCATACACCTTACCTTTTAAATAATCCCACAAAAACTAATCAAGTGGTGTTCAATCCGAGCTTCTTGGTGGGCAAATTTTGTTAACAATAAATGGATTATTGCACGCCTTGCTTGGCATGTCGCTCCGTTTTGCCGAAGCCAAAGGTCGTTAACACGCAATTCATTCAATTTGGTCCAAAAAAACAGTTAACATGTAACGATAACGTTCCCCATTCACTCACTGTAAGAGCATTTCCTGTTCATTTTCAAAGAAAAGCGACTCAATGATGCCACCAGTCCATAAACAACACCAAAAAGTGACTCTTGGAGGATTTATTTATTTATTTAAAGAAATCTATTCTGTGATTTACATATGTACATACATATGTTACATTTGTACGAGAATATATGAATTCAGAATTTAATTTAAAACAAAAATATTAAAAATTCAAATAAAGAACTTTCAAACACAAAATCAAATTTTGATTAGACAATTAAAAATTAAAAAAATCCTCAACAAACCAAGGTCAAATACCTAGGCTTACACCTGGATAGACGGCTAACGTAGAAAGAACATATTGAAGCTAATTTAATTTTTGAAAATATATAATGAGTCCTTAAAAATTCGATTTACCTTCTTCCAGTCATCTATTGTCCAGTGCTTATGTAGTTTAACTCAGTGAGTCTGAGTTTCTTTGCTGGACGCTCCCATTTCAAATTATTTTCATAAAACCTTCGTCCCACTGTCATCGCTGATATCTTTATCGCTTCTTCATTAAGGCCGATTGAATAATTTTCCGATCTGTTCTGGGCGTTGTCTTCCTGATTCCGTTACAGTTTCTCCTCTTGGTCTCATAAAATATACCCCCAGATTGAAGAAGCTTAGCCAAATTACTTACTGATGAACGAGAAACTTTTCGCGGTATGAATGGTTTTTTATTTTTAGTAATACTCTGATAGCATGTTTTTTTCACTGTTTAGGTCCTTTTTTTGACCCATTTTTGAGAATAAATGTCTCAGTTTAGACTTTACAAACACACACACACTTTAATTTAGACACAAGGTTTTTAGCTAAATGATAAAAACCGCTTAACGTAGATTATTTTTTACTTTAATTCAGTTACAAAATATCTAAAAACACACGTCAAACCGCGCATCAAACATAAAATGAGAGGATAAACTAACAGTAAAATATAATATGCATGCTATTGGTTCTTTTTAGTCCTTTTTCATGTATTAATTTTATTTCGACATTTTAAGAATGTCGTAAAATAATTTTGAAACAATAACAGATGTGATCCTAAATGCATTTTATTACTTTGAACTATTTTAAAATATAAAAGAATAGCAGATAAAATACTAATAGTGTCCATAGTTCAATGAACAAGGACTGTAGTAATTTAAATGTATTTTAAAATCATAACTAATCAATGCATATTCCTAAACGCCACACGCGTAACATATTTAATTTGATTAAGCCGTATTTCGCACTTTACTTTTGACAGAAAATAAACGTTTTGATCTAAAAATTTAAATAAATTTCCATGAAAGTAATAATACGAGTATTTGGCATATTACTTTCCTGTTACAGCAACACTTTTATGTGTTTACCCCACACCATAATCTTATGTAGCCCACGTTTTTCTGTTTTAACTAAGGTAACATCAACCAACAAAAAAGCGAGAAACACCATTAATTTCGATTTAAAACTATGTATATATCAGCCATACTACTACTTGTTGAGTTAATTATTTTTTATGTGTAAACTTTTTAAATAAAAATCTTGATTTATTCGTAAAAATCATGTTATGTACTTTTCTTATCCTGCTTGTTTTTTGCTTTCCGTTCTTGCGTGAATATTTCCGTGGGTTTTCTTTTTTGTATTCTACATATTCTCGCTCGTACAGTAAGACAAGAAGCAGCCAAACAACTACCTATTAAAAAAGTGAAAATCATAAATAAAATTGTTGTGGTTAAATTTTCTGTTTCGTGTTTGTACATAACAGTAAATAAAAATTGGGCCAAATACCAAACGTAAATTTTTAGAAACAAGAGTGTAGAAAAATAATATTCAGTTTTATCATATAAGCGGATTTGTAGGAATGTATATGGTTCAGACAATGGGGTAAAACCTTCACCCCTGGCTGCCTAAATATAAACCAAAGTGGAAGATTTTGCGTTATTTCTTCTTAGAGCTTTCTTCATTTGTTAAAAAATCTAATAAAGCCCGTTAGCATGTAATTTGAATGAACATACATTTTAAAATTCCCGAGTATGACTCTAGACGCTGTAACAACGTTCTTCGTGTTACAACCAAGAGTGATATAGTAAATTTTAGTAAAGGTTGAGTTTCTCTGATCATGATTTTGGGTTTCGAATTCAGCAACTGGTTTGCACAAAAACAGACAAAAACGATACAAAAAGAATAATTAAAAAAAAATTGCGTTGATAAAAGGCCAGTCGAAAATTGATTTTTAAAGCACAAACATTAAAGAAAATCAATAGATAAAATAAAATTAACTAAACAAAAAAAACATTTCAATAAAAGTCAAAGTTAAAAGTACAAATAAAATCTTAAACTAACTTGAAAATACTAAACTATATAATTATAATTGTCAGTTTTTTTTGCTCGCGGCTCATGAGTGACTAGTCTAGTGTGTGCTGGTGAAATACCGCGATAAATAGTAAAATGTGAACTTTCATTCGGGTTCCGCAAAAAACTGTAATTTCTGGGCACGGTTAATGTAATCCGATAGCCACGTTTTTAATAAATGGTTACGAATAGTTATCCAAAAATTTATATTGGATAAGAAGAACTAACATAAACATACGAATTGTATTATAATTTAGTGATAAGTGCTAGTTACAAATATTTATAAATATGATAAACTTTTAAGTCAAATTATAAAATTTTTATAAAATAGTTTTGAATATTGTATGAAGTGTACAAATTAACATATAAATAAGTTATAACTGCAGCTAATATAAAATAACGAATGGTACCAATTAAAAGTGCTAGTGAGTAACGCATTTTGGCCTTCCTACGCGAACAATTACACAGTAGTGTAAGTTCTTAGTTAATTGCAAGGTCTTTGAAACGTGCAATAATATAACAGCTGATATAATATAAAAAAAATATTCAAATTACTAAATTGACGTCATTGAAATAAAGATCACAAACTGGTTATACGTACAAACAATAAGTAAAATTCAAAATAAATATAAACGAAACAAAAACTATCTAATTGTAATAAATAAAATATATTAAACGGAAATGGTACCATGAATCTACTACTACTCTAACTCCTTATAAATCTACACATCAATTTTTGGATACAACGTTGCTACATAAAGGTTTTTTTTTATATTTTAATATTTTAGACTTTAATTATAGTTTTCATAATTTCGTATTTTCTAATTATTCTAAATATTAATTTTTGATGGTGACGGGTAGTATAGATATTCTTATTATGCGCATATTTTAGTGGGCTAGATAGTTAAATTTAGTATGAATTTTGGAAAACTTTGTAATGTTATATACTATCTTAATAATTATTTGAAATCGCAATATATAAAGTTCACGAATTTTTTTTATTTCATTCCGCTATTTCTGGCATATCCTTTTTTTTGTAAATCGGAAAGACGTTGTACATTACAGGGAATGTACAAAATTCGATTCTTTTTGGTGGTGCAGTGGCAGTTTGTGTCATTAACAAACCGTCGTCATGAGTATATTCAAATTCATTCGTGAAAATTCGAGATATGGTCCAGCTGTTCTTGATTTTGGACTTACTTAAATACCAATTTATTTTTGTGCCGTTTTGAATTTTCGAATTTTTTGAAGAAATGGTTCTTATGTAGGTTCTTATGGCCCCTGGCTTTTAATATCTTTGCATGACGACAACTTATAGAGCCGGAGCCAGCGAGCACCTAAAAGTTCCAAGTTATAGTCGGTTCGAGTATTCGACCTTTCAGTAAAATTTGTTCGATTACCTTTCACGCAGGTTAGTAAATATAAACAGATTCCTTTTCACCCAAAAGCAAACTGCTATAATTAAAATGTCAATGATTTTATACATATGCAAGTGTAACTTTTCCATTTTGAAATGTTTTTATTTATTAGTTATCATGAAGTTAGAGAAGTGAGCTTCAGTGACATCTTGAAGCCACTCAATGTGATGCTATATCACCAAAAAAAAGTACCCATATTATGCCGAGGTTTAAAAATATTACAGTTCAAATAATTTTCCTTCGGAAAGGCCTGAAAAGGTGCATGTCTACCTCAGTTATTCACTTATTTCAAATAATATATATATATATATATATATATATATATATATATATATATATATATATATATATATATATATATATATATATAATCTTTTTATAATATAATATAATATATATACATATATAAGTATATATACATATATATATATATATATATATATATATATATATATATATATATATATATATATATATATATATATATATATATATATATATACATATATATATATATACTTATATATGTATATAATGTATATATATATTATATTTTATTATATTACAAAGATTATTACCGTTTATATTCCGCTGGAGAAATCCCTTTCACACTGATCATAGCTTTGCACTCACAACTCGCGTATTTTTATGAAATTGGCCACTTTGACACTAAATAATTTTTTTTAATATTTTTGAAATATTCTACAAATATTGGTTGATCTGATACTTATTGATTAACATCCTAGATCAATATGCTCATGGTTTGTAAAGAATTATTTTATTTTCGTTTATTTACAGTTATTCACATATAGTGGTGTACAGTAAAGTAGAACAGTTGGTAATTTTTTTTCGAAAATAGACATATAAAGTCAAACTATTTATTGCACATCACTGTATTTCTCACTTTTATAAATAAAATATGCAACGAGATTTATTTTGTATGAGATTATTTCCATTTCCAACGAATATTGCCCCTACTCATTTATTATATGTACAAGTGTCACATATCGCCATCGAAATTTTTGTTTAGTTTATTACACAATGTGTCGTCACCTAATAAATTTTTTTGCTTTATTTTGTGCATATAAAATCCGAAAAATGCCAATTTGTGTATGAAATAACATGAAGGTATGTACGTCTTCAAGGTGTTACGTAGGAAAAATTGTCTAGGGACATAAAATTAGGTACATCAAATTTCTTTGCGATACAATGCTATTTTATTCAAATATAGCAAGTTATTTACAATCTTAACTTAAATCTACTTTAGCAAATCACTTTACTACTATATATTTATTTAAGGACATGAACAAATTAAATGTGAAATAAATTAATTTAAATTATTCCATATCCATACAAAAACTAATTAATTTCACAGAAACAATGTAACAGCTAAAAATCGAGCAAGAAACATTCTATTTTAATCTCAATTTACGTCAATATCACTTATAGCTTAGCTTAATAACGATTTTCGAAAAAACCCAAAAAGACTAATGTAGAACAATAGAATTGGAAATAAAAATAATCCATCGTCGACAACAACAGATTTAAGTATACAATTTTATTTCTCTTGTACGTCCTACATTTACACACTTTTGCGCGTAGCAATTTTCTATTTCTTGTCCGTTGTAACATTTTGCTTTAGACGACTACTTTTAGTAGATATATATAAGCTGCCTTTTTATTTCAAATACCCAACAATTATCTACTAAAACAATACCTTGTTCTAAATTTAGAATCTTGTTTTAACTCTATGCAATAATTGAAAAATTTAATTACGAGGACATAGTGTTCCCGTTGCATTATGAATATTTGTGAAGTATAATGTCATAACCAACGGTAAGTTTGTAACAAGTTTTATAATTTAATATAAATTTCAGTTGTACAGCAGAGTTAATAGGTCTATTTTGAAGCAAACTTATTTTTGACTCTATTTTCAAATTTGTTCTTGTAAAATCTAATTAACTTTTTTTTGTTACTAAGAATATTAAAGTACGTTGCTCCATGTTGCTTATTCCTGCATAGACTGTTATGTAATCATGTTGAAATCAGTAACCGATGGAATGAGTAACTTTAAGGCGAGACATATAATGATATGAAATTGATGAAAAATCTAAAAGTTGTGGGAAAACTTCGTTGGGAAACCACCTCGTTTTTGTCATTTTATTTAATTACTAGCAGAATCCGGCCCACGTTGCTGGCCCTATCGTTGGTCCGACTATATTTGGTTTCTTAATAATTTAGGTGTAAGTGTGTATATATAAGCTATATCGTGATTAATCTTACATTTATTGCTATTTCTTATATTAAATTTTTTCAATAAATTTCCGTATAAATTGATAATTGCTATGTATTGTTGTTTACTTTGGCTACTTGTCATATTCTTAGTAAAAATGAAATACGCGTCTTATGTCAAAATAAATTCACAAAGAGATTCGGACTTGTAATATATTCTAATTTATTTTAATTCTCCTGGATTAGTATTTAAACGATATTGCTTATTGAAATTTTAATACAATTTTATTGTAATGCTGAATCCATAACGCTATCAATCGATTTGTATGTTTTTATTTGGCCTGTAATTGTCTTTTGAATTTCAATGTTAATTTCAGAGACATCTTTATTTTTGGTGGCAAATATTGCGCAATAATTGTTTACAAAATAAAAGGGTTGATGAATCGTTTTGTAATCGCACGCGCATGTTTTCTCAAAGTGATAATTTTTTAAAAATTTTAGCACAAATACGCTGCTTTCAAACACACATTTAATTCATTTGCTGGTGTTGATCGTGTAATAATTGGTAATGTTTGCCTGAAATCATCTGCCAATAATATAAGAGCACTCTTAAATGGTTATTGCTTGCTGCGTAAATATTTCAATGTTCGATCCAAAGCTTCCTACGATTTTTTGTGAGCCATTCATCCCATGCAATATTCTTGCATTGTTGATGTACTTTTGCCATTACAGATGTTTTGAAAATATTGCATGTTGGTGTTTCTGTTGTTGCATATTTAAAGGTAACTTCAATGCTGAATGTGCCGTTCTTCCATCGTCTAATAAAGTGGCTGCAATTCCAGAGGAGGCAATGGCTAATGCAATAAAGTTGTCTTCTCGTATGGAAGGTAACATTAACGTAAATGAATTAAAAAGGTTTTGCCGTATCTCCGGCAGCATCAAGAAAATATAATCCACCAATGTCTGCATTAACTGATTGCCTAATATTGTAAACGTATTTTTGCTGTTGGTTCATGACTGGTATGTTATGCTGAACAAAAGGATTTAATGCATCAGTATCGTACTTCTTTTCACCTTGTATTTCGCGATCAGATAAGTCAGTATAATTGCTCGATTTGGTGATAGCATTCCTAGTTGACTCAAAACTTTGTTTACAATCACTAAACAATTGTCCTCTGTGTGAACTAATGTTTGGTTATACATGCCATCAGTGTAATGTAAATCAGGATTTGTGTTTATATTTGTGTTTTGAGCTTGACGTAATACGTCTTCTGTCCGCATCTTTATACTTTGTCCACAATGCTAAGGGATTTGAAGGAAAGCACATTGAAATTATTATTGAGAATAATGTTCGAATTTGATTGGCGGAAGCAGTAAGTGTTGCATCTGATATTGAATTATCACAATGTACATCGTTCTCAAGTAAATCTAAATATTGGCATGCCTCGCGATATGATTGGCCCAATACATTATTTACGGTTCTCAAATTCTGAAACGATATTGGACCACGCTTAGCGCATCGCTTGAAAACATATTTGGACGTTAAAATTGTTTTCGGGAAGTATTCCAAGTGTAGTAACGTAGAACTTCGGATTACAGTAATGTTTTAGCATATTCATTTGTTCGACTCAAAGAAAAAAAGTGGTTAATGTTGTCTCTGGTGGCTGTGCTGCTCGTTCGGCAACATTTTCTGTTGTAAAATATACTTGTTGTCCATTTTCCAAATGAACGACCAAATGTACTACTGTGGACACGTTTGACAAAAACACTTCTCACGACGCATATATCAAATGTATACATTTTTATTACAAACAGTGCAAAAGTTCTTAAATGTAAAGTTTTCTATGGAAACTGCAACTTCCGGTGGAGGGATTTCGACCAAGCCTTCCAGAAACACTGTTTACGATCCATAGAACACATGCATAAATTTGTATCAAAATCGGTGCAGTAGTTTTTGAGTTAATCGATTGCAAATCTCTTATGGAAGCTGCTACTCCCGGTGGACCGATTTTAACCAAACTTTACAAAACCCATTCTCACGAGCCAAAGAATATATATATATATATATTAATCCTCGTAGTTATCAAAACCGATGCAGTATAGTTCTTGAGTTTACCGCTTACGCACCAACACCTTTCTTTAGGGATTGTGCGAGTTTTTATTTTGCGTTGAGAAAAACAACGTTTTTCTGTTAACTGTTGTATTCCAGTTAAATCTCCTCGCTTCCGCTGTTGGAAGGAACATTTAAGAAGCCAGATAGCAAAAGATGAAACAAGAACGAATACATACATTCAAATATTTTTTTCAGATTCAATGAGCTAATCACTCGTTAATCTGAATAACAACATTTGATTTATGTAACCTCACTGAGGCGACGAAATGCCTCCATGAGGTGTACCGCTACTTACTCTCGAGTTATCAAAAAGTTCGTAGTAAATACATTTTTCTTTAAAAAAGTATATCGACGAGAAGTTGGTACATTGCTATTGAGTTTTCATTGAAAATTCGTTTTTTAAAAAACGACTTTGTATGACAATTTTTTAACAGACTATCATATCACACATGGCACGTGGCACAATTCAAATTCTTCTAAGAATCATTTCTCAACCTAACCAGATTTGACCGCCTGAGATAATCTAAAATATAAGGTCATATACAATAATCAGGTAATAAACTATAGTTGTACCTATATCCTATCACGCACCATGTACAACCATAACTCATTTTAGGAGAACACTTTTAACACAAACCATCCAGTTGCGTCCCAGTAATTTGACATATTACCAGAATAATAATTTGTATAAAGAAGGTTATTCGTCAAACGTACATTTTACATTCTTACCTTTATGAAAAAATGGAGTTGCAAGCTTTCATTTGTGAAACGTTTTTGGATCAAAACACATATAATGGGTGTCCCAAAATTGATGCAAGAAGTAATTTGATTCATAAAGTAAACAATATAGGGTTGCAGTACAATATATCGAATATATGGCCCCACGGCTTTGCTGGCACATATACACTCTTTTGTCGATATTCTCAATGATCGTTTTGCATAAATGTGGCTGAATTTCGTTGACACAGTGCTCATTTTAATCCTGCAACGCGTGGGTGGTTGTGGGCTTGTTGGGCAAACAACCCCAAAGCAAAAGTCCAACGTCTTTAAGTCGCATGATCTGGGCGGCCAATTATTGTTGTGTTGTTGAAAACACATCCATATCTTACAACTTAGGCACAAAAAACGGATTATCATGTCGCGAAAGCAAGTGGCATTAATTGTTACTCCCGGATCAGCCGCATTTTCAAAGAAGAATGGTCCGATGATGCCTCCAGCCCAAAATTCGCACGAAACAGTGATACTGTTGTATAGATGAACTGTTGACAGATGTATTTGTGTCTCAAGAATCACTTAATTTTCTGAACCCAAAATGTGACAATTTTGATCATTAACGAAGCCTTGATAGCATTGATGAAAATGAGCCTCATCGTAGTAGTAAATTTTTATTGTTTTTTACAATATTGCTCAGTAATGAAAATGAGTGGTTCTTTCGTGTAGCGCCATTTTTAATAATCGTTAACTGTCAGCTGTCATGCCGACGTTTTTTTTCGTTGGCACACTTTACCACACAAATGGCACAAACATAAAAAACTGATAGATTTTATGTTCCTTAAAACCCTGATGCAAGAAATGCTCGTGGATTAGAAATAAAATATTAAAAAGTTGATCTGTACTTTTCTAAAAAACGATCAACCAAAGGCAAACTAAACCTTCTTATTCTAAATTAATTTTACATTTATCTTTGTCCTTGCGAATGAATTAGGTCAATGGTAATTTTTCTGGCCAAAAACTGACTTTTAGTACACATGGTTTTTACCAAGTTGAGTAATATTCAGCCTTAAAAAATCGCGATTGTAAAGGGTGGTTAAATATTAAGGGCCGATGTTGATTTTGAATAAAACACAAATTATTTAGGAAATTATTGTCAATTCTTTTTATTATGATAATATGGTATGGTTCAATTATGTATGGAACAAAATATCGGCCAAATGGCCGCCGCGACCTCGGCGGCACACCTCCACCCGATGGTCCAAATTTTCGATGACGCTTAGGCATAATTGAGGTTCTATGCCGTTAATGTACCGAATTATCTCATCCGTTAGCTCTTGAATTGTTGCTGGCTTATCGATGTACACCTTTTCTTTCAAATAACTCCAAAGAAAGAAGACCAACGGTGTCAAATTGACGGCCAATTGACATCGCCACCACGTGAGATAACACTGCCATTGAATTTGTCGCGCAAAAGAGCCATTGTTTCGTTAGTTGTGTGGCAAGTGGCACCGTCCTGTTGAAACCACATATCGTCCACATCCATATCTTCCAATTCGGGCCATAAAAAGTTCGTTATCATCTCACGATAGCGAACACCATTCACAGTAACTGCCTGATCGGCCTCATTTTGGAAAAAATACGGCCCGACGATGCCGCCAGCCCATAAACCGCACCAAACAGTCACTCTTTGTGGGTGCATTGGTTTTTCGACAATCACTCTTGGATTATGATTCGCCCAAATGCGGCAATTCTGCTTATTGACGAATCCACTGAGGTGAAAATGTGCTTCATCACTGAAGATGATTTTCTTCGAAATTGATTTTCTTCGATTTTGATTTGAACGCCCATTTTCATAATATGCCTGAATAACTTTAACGCGTTGCTCGATTGTGTATCTTCCATGGTTCAAATTGAATTAATTTGAAATTGAGAAATGTCAAATTAAATGCAGAAAAAAACTTGACGTTTAGGTGTGGTTCACATTCAACGTCGGCCCTTAAAATTTAACCACCCTTTATTATAATAATTGTAATGCGGCTTTAAATTGCACTAACAACAAGTTATTTGATGAAATTTTTTACTGATGCATTAGACTGTTTATCAAAGATGAGCACTAAGATAAAAATGGAGCGATGAATATGTTGTGACCAACACCAGACTTTCTTTGTACACGTATGTTTACATAAATTTCAACACCACTCTTGATTTCTAAAGCGAAACATTAAACTCACCGACTTAAACTTTTGGTAAAACTATCTAGTATAACCAAAAAAGCAACAAGGTGAACCAATGTTGGTTAAAAATCTGATCTCTATACTTATTTGAATTTTTCAATTTTTGGTCGTGTTTTGAATATGATAAACTTTTCAACATCATTGCAAAATTTCAAAAAACTTCCATTTAAGATGTCACTTCTCTTACAAAGATTTCCACTAAACTTCGCAAGCATCTCCCTATTAATGGAAAAAAATTAAGTGTAATAATAATTTTTATTAATGTGTGTAAAGTATAAAGTTGCTGTACATCATAAATTAAAACAATAATGACTATAAACACTAACATCAAGTAACACAATCAATGAGAAATGTTATTAGCTATATACTTAAACGTTATAATTTTAACGTTATATAACGTTATATTAATGGAGTTCCACTCTAAATCCTGGTTTATAAAAGCCTGGTTGTACAAAACCCCTGATTTCCACAAAGCCTGATTTTACAAAAGCCTGGTTTTAAAAGCGTGGTTTTCAAAAGCCTTGTTGACTTATTTACGGTCAATACAAAAGTGACCGTGCTATATTTATCTCTTGCAATGCTAAGGTTTTTTACACAAATTTCTAACTGTATTGGATATTAAATTATTAATAAATAAATATCTATCCAATTACAAATTCAAGTACTAAAAGTTGCAGTTTGAAAATAAAATAATAAAAGTGTCAAATCTATATAAACACATACCGGGTTGTCAGTACAGCAAAAAGATAAGTTGATTTTATATGTTTATATTAACAATAAATTAATTAAATTTAATTATTGCAGATATTAAATTAGTTGGATTCCATGAAATTTGCATTATACATACATAAAGATAAGTATCATTGATATACTATAAATATTTTTAATGATTAATGCAGTGTTTCTTCATTTCAAATGTTGTTTGTTTTGATTGCACATCAATACCAAAATATCTGATTTTCAAAAGCCCGGCTGTCAAAATCCTGGTTTTTCAAAAACAAAGCAGCCTGGTTTTATAAAATTAACATTTTTTGTTGATAGAATATTTTTGTTTTTAAATTTTGAATCCGAATTACCAATTTTGGATTCAATCTATTCCCCAGTTGCATACCAACCAGTATGCAGGTAGCGTAGAATAATTTGAAATATGCTGCTTTACTTTCAGACGTCAGTACAGTCCATGATCCAACATTCTGCGTATGCCAATACTTTTAAACTCGAAGGTGTTGCTAACACTATCACAGCTTGATCTCGGAAACCCTTTACAGATAAAACAAAATGTTCTCCTTTGATATATTGCAGCTCGTCTGGACCGTTTATATATTTTATACTATATGGTTTCTCTATATTCCGCCTGGTTTGTTGGTAAATAAACGCGTGTTTCTGAACTAAACTCAATAACGCTTTTTTTGAATAATTTGCGGCGGCCGTAGCGCTTAATTTTTCGCTGTCGCTTTCAAATTTGTGCTGGCTTCAGAAATTGATTTATCATATGCCGAGGGGTCATGGCTATAGTTTGAAGGTCCTTTTTTAATAACATGATCCCCTTCAACAAATTTCGTCGCAACTCTTCCTTTGCCCAAAAGAGTGGGCACACGCCCACTGATAGGTTTCTCCTCTTCACTTCAAATAGTATGCATAACCATTAAGAATTAATTAGGGTTTCCCTTTATTCGTCGAAATAATATTAATTTTAAAATTATCTGAACACACTGTTTACCACACTTTTATTGTAAATCACAGGTTTAAGAAAATATGTGAAAATATCTTATGTGATTCCACGAAATGGGTTTTAAGTAAAAAATGTAAACCGACATGTATGTTTTCAACGTAATTTTTATGTTGAGTCCTTTCGTTGTACATTCGGAACGACAGTCATTTCAGAACCAGAAGAAATTGAAATATTTGAAAGAACGCTTTTGTGCAGTTCATTCTATTTCGCCCTAATGAAATACATTCCTACAAAACCCTGTGCACAATATTTTGTCTTTTTCCACGGTAGTTTCCCTAATTAATTATCACTGTCACTACACACATACAATACTAACAAAATAACAAATGGTCTAAATACACTTATTTACAAAATATTTGCATTTTAAAACATGTAATATACACAAATTTTCGTAACTAAGACTTAACTATTTAATTTAATTTACAATCTTTTTGATTGTACTCGTTTTTTTGTGTTTATTCTCCTCGTAAAATACTTTTCAAAATATTTGCAAAAAGCTTCTATGGAAGCTGCCACTTCCAGTAGACCGATGTCGGTGAAAAATCACTGGGACCTTCCAATTTGTCTTTTGACAAAAGGCCTTTTTAAAGGCCTATTGAAGCAGACAATTCTGGTGGAAAAACAAAAAGCTCCAATTGAAGCTGTCACTTCCGGTGAACCGATTTCTGCCAAAACTCTCTGAGATCACCTAATTTGTGGAAAAAGCGTAGGTATGAAGTTTCATCCCGATCAATCAGTCCATATGGGGCTGTACGGAGTCAGACATTTTGTTGAAAAATGTTTTTTTTTACCAAAATAGTCATTTCTGCTTAAATTTTGAAAAACTGATTCGGAACGGTATTGTTCAAAATTAATTAAAAATTGTTTAGTTCATAATTGATTTTCTTGTAAATGATATAATTTTCAAAATATTTGCAAACACGAAAAAGCTCCTATAGTAGCTGTCACATCTGACCGATTTCAGATACAATTTACTTGGATCTCACAATTTGTGGAAAAAATTCAAATATGAAATTCCTTTTATCAATCCTTCCATCTGGGCTATACTATGATTGCTAACAAATTAATTTGAATCGTTTAGATCATAATCACTTTAAAATAAAAAGTAAATGACATTAAATTCAAAACATTTATAAGAAACGAAAAGCTCTTTTGGAAGCTTCCACATGCGGTGAACCGGATTCACCCAAAAATCAATGGGTTCTCCCAATTTATGAAAAAGCTTATGTAAGAAATTTCATCCTCACCAGATAATTCGTTTGGGCTGTAGAGAGGACAAAGGCATTTAGACTGCGCGCACACACTCACGCATATATAGAGATGTTTAACAAAGTAGTATTTTGACTTCGGTGGTAATAGCAAATGATCAATCTACAAAACTCTTGGGGTCAAAATTTTTCATGATTACTGTACTAATTTTTGTCAGTAACCTTTATTGTATAGGCCGGATTTTGCGCAGGAGTTATGTTATAGCACAGACTAAGAATTGTAATCTATATAAATCGATTAAAAAATTGAGAGTTAGGTATGTGTTTATTTACATACATTTACATATTCGAGAACCTATAATCAATACAACGAGTAACAATGACTATGGGCTTTTAAAAGTTCTCTAGCAGTTGGTCTGTAGATCCAAGTAAACAGACCACAGTCAGGATGTTAAGCGAAATGTTCTTGAGCCTAACCCGTTCGTGTCAGGTTACAACTGTCATGTAGCTTGTATTGCTTAGATGGTATACTCTAACCGTGTGACTAAGTGAATGTGGATTACGGGTGACTAGGTCAATGTGGTCAATGTAGTAGTATCAGAAAAGACCAATAAGTTTAAGTGTGCCAAAAAAGCTCCACTGCGATATAAACTTTTTTACCAGGTTACTAGGATTAGAAGATTTTACGTTTTATTATATAGTTCTGGTGCTATTCAATGTATAGGGTTTCCAATAGAAATGATATGATTTTTAAGTGACGTTTCGGCCATTTGTAATATGTATCTGTCATTTTTTGTTTCATTGTATTCAGTAATGTTTACAATTTCATCATGGTGGGATATACGCAAGAACAACGTTTACAAATTATTCAGTTTTATAACTTGGAACAACTTGAAAACGATAACGATTTTTTTAAGAAAATCATCTTCTCCAATGAGACTCACTTTCATCTGAGTGGTGCGGTAAATAAACAAAACTGTCGATTCTGGTGCAAAGAAAATCCACAAATTATTCATGAAAAACTCTTACATTCATCTAAATTGACAGTTTGATGTTGTTTTTGGTCTGGTGGAATTATCAGTCCGTATTTTTTTCGAAATGAAGCTGGTAACACCGTTACTGTCAATGGAGATCGGTATAGATCCATGATAACCAACTTTTTATGGCCGAAATTGGAAGAAGTTGATCTTGACAACATTTGGTTCCAACAAGACGGGGCTATGTGCTGTACAGCAAGTGCAACAATTGAATTCTTGCGAATCTTATCACTCTTATTGGAAAACCCTATATAAACAAGAAATTCAATCTCTATTTGAAGCAGTCAAACTTTTAAAATTACAAATTTTAGTAGATGAGATTACCTTTCTAGGTTTCCTTCAATTAGTTTAAATATAGTTTACTCTATGTTGAGATTGTTGAATGATTTGGCCAGTCTAATCGATGAGTTTTATCTCCATATAGTAACCAGAAAGATGTTCGATGTCCAACAATAGATTATCATAATTCAAATATTAGTAGGTAATTAACTGGTTGTTGAAGTGGGGAAGGTGTATTTTACCTAGTTAAAGTCCTAAACTTAACTTACAGTACATTGTGTAATTCGAGAAGATTTTGACCCATTTCAATTTAAACACTAACATGGATATGGGCGGAAAAATGAAAACGACGAACTTCACTATTTGCAATTCACACAGAAAATAAGATTTGTTCTACAAGTATATGTAGATGTATACATACACAAGAAAATATGGCCGAAAATAGCGGACTAGCGGAATATCGGACATCTTACACGCATTCACTTTATCTGAACGAACCCCATCTTATCAGCCAGACCGCCATAGGGAAAACATTTTATTGATTTTGCCGAATAAAATATTTTCGTAATGCTATTTACGAACCAGTTTTAATATTCTTAGCAGATTGTGATAAATTCAGGTAGTCGTGATGACAAACTCGCAAAAAATGTCTTATCTACAATACCTCAATAAGTCTAAAATTATTCTGTGCATCAATACCAAATGTGAAAATGCAAAGTTATGAAAGCTATTGGTTTCTGTACGTGTAAAGAATTCTTAAAACTCTAGTTTGTTTGAGAAATAAAACACCAACATTTATAACACCAACATTTTCCCCGCAAATTCTTCCTCACTAAAATTTACTGTTCATATTTTATATTTAACGCGATACGATCAAATAAAATAATCCAATAAAAGTTTGATAACGCAGAACCTTAGGGGCCCAAACCAATTTAATGGAACATAAATAGTAGATCCATGTTTGGCTTAACCTGATTTTCTATATTTACTACTCTTTAAATCCAGAACACAAATGTCAATCAACCACTTTTCTTTGTCATCTTTTACATGGATGTATTTGAACTCAATCGCAATCTTATAAAAATCTACGCCAATTCATAAAAATAACAAAAATTGAAACAGTTTCGTCAGAAATCGATAAAAATTTAATTTTTTTTATCTAGTTCGACTGGGGGATTATCGACAAACGGATGAATTTATGGAAATACAAATTTTATATTACTCTCAACGTTTCGCTTGAATTCACCACCCTGAGAGACAAAGTCATTGTATTCTTCTATTATACAGCTTTGTAAGTATGTATAGTGAAACATTTTATAAATTATATATACAGAATTGTAAACTTGTATCTAGATATCTATATAACGGTCATCATCCCATTACTTAAAATATATACGCTATGTAGCAATGGAATGGTATACGAGTATATGTTTGCTTTAATTAATTGCATTACAAAAGATCTAAGACAGATTATTCGAATAAACCGTAAATTACAACTAATATAACAACGATTACATATGCGGACCGAAATAAAAAACATTGTGACAAATCTTTGAAAAGTTATTATTCCAAATGCCTAGTTCACTGCATAGATTTATCTTCAAAATTAAATAAAATTGTTATCATTTTTCATCACTCGTGGGCTATTGAAACATTTTCGAACTAAAAATAAAAAAATAAGAAAAAAGATTCGTAAAATGGATAAACATGAGACAACAAATTTTATTTTATCTTCAGTATATCCCTTTTTCAAACGAAAAAAAGTAACCGAAACAAAACTTTTAAAGCTTTATTTAACGCTTTTCTATTAAATAACAATTTATAGTGATTCAAAAGGAATCTAGGTCAATTTTCAAAGATTTCGTAGAAAACAATTCGAGTAGATTGAAAAACCTATTCAATGTGGACAGTATTTACTATATACTGGGTTTGTATTTTATACCGAATTACCGACAAGCGTTAATCAACGATACTTTTGTGGGACCATGAAGAAACACTCGTATATAACGAAAGTAATAAATTGTCTATTTGGTACAGTTGAATTAGGCTAAGGTGTTGGGATTGAAAACTATTTGAATATTTTTGATTAAAAGTTTAAATATTATCATTAAACCGTTAATAAGTCTGACTATATTGGGATTCGACTTTACGGAACTGAACAAAAGTATTTGATGTACGTGTAATTTGAAATGGTGGAAAAGTAAGTAACGTAGAAGTACGAAAAGCTTTCAATATTTTTATAATGTACTCAGATTTGAGCTATGATATGAAAATGATACATATTAGAAAAATCCAGTTTCTAAATTTTATATAGGGTTTAATGAAAACTAAACGAGATATCAGTTTTACTAAAACCAAATTTTCAAATTTGCTAATTGTAATGTTTTAATGAAGGAAAGGTTTGAAAAAATTTCCGTTGTAAATATTGTCATTGTAATTTTGTATACACAATTTCTGAGCATGGTTTTGCTGATAATAATATTATTGGACATACAGATATGATGTTTAGTATAATTCTGCCAACATTCTGAAGACAAATATGTTTAAATAAAAATTTTGTTTATTTGTATTTGTTTTATAGTTGTTGAGCCATTTGCTTAACGGGGCGCTTTGTAAACGAATATTTGCGGGGAAATTACTAACCAATCATATTAATTATTATGCCTGATTTTGAAATTTGTTCTATTTGACAGAAAAAATCATTATTTTCTGTACATCAATTTTTAAAAAATTTACATTTTTTCGTAAATATTTTTTAATGGACTATTACCAATCCGAAAAGAAGCGTCAGTTTTGGTAGGAACGCCAATTGGCGAGCTAAATGATAAATAAATTAAAGCATGTTTTAAATTTAATTGAAATATATTTTAATCGTTCATTAAGAAATATGTGATGATGTAATCGCCGGTGTGGTTTTAAAATGGTGCGGCGAACACAAATGGTGTTGAATGCTTCTTTTGCCTATTTTCGGATACGCCTGAATGTCGACGACAAAGTTTGATATTACGGTTGTCGGGTGTTATAAATTATAACACTTTAGATTTAAAATTACTCGCAGCTTAATAAATCTTTTTAGCGAAACTTACATAATTTCCTATTCGTTCGGTTTATAGACAATCAATAATTTCCCCTATGACTTTGCTGGGCTGAATAATTGTAACAAATTGCTTGTACTTCCATTTCAATTTCATCGCTCAGTAGAAAACATCCAAAAAATAAAACCTTCAAATATAACATAAAAATACTCGTAGGTGAACATAATTGGTCGCGCTACTGAGTCGGTTACTGCAAACTGTTGCAATTTACTTTTTTTGGGTTGCTGTCACATATTGGCGAGGTAAGCGTATTTATTGAATAAACTGATCAATTTTCATAGTGCGGTGTCATTCTAACGATTCTATTTTGTCTTGTCTCTGTGAATGGATTTATGATTAGTCGGTTTGAATTGGAGAAATTATCTCATTATCCGCACCTCTTTTGGCGTGGCCTCAAGCCGGCTCGAAATCTGTGTGAATTATATACTAAAATATATCGTCGACCACAAAAATCGTACGATTAGAAATAGAGGCGACAACGCCTAAACATAAACACAATACATAATTGAGTCGAGATTCCCCAAAATTATCGAAGGCGAAAAAAATAAAAAAACAAATCATACCGTTCGCCGTAATTATTGATAATACATACGAAGCCGCTACCACTTGATCCATCAACTCCAGCTGATTGTTTTTGTAGGGTAAATTTTAATTTTGATTAGGATGGTGGTATATTTTGTAGTTTATGGATAAACACAGAAAAACTTGTTTAGCCATATTTGTTTATATTTGCGTAAAATTTGTCAGAATAGAAAAAAAAATTATTAATTTTAAAAATTTCCTTATAATATTAAATTACATGCCTTGTTAGTAATAATTAGTGTTACTTTAGTTATAGTGAATTCGTGTGGTGGGAAAAATTATTCGAAATCATTGAAGGAAAAGAAAAACAAGAAAAAAATACGAAACGTAAATTGTATATAAATAAGTTAAAACAACAAAATTAAATAAAATAAAATATTGGAATTCGCAGAGATTGTACTCTAGGTTCCAGCACGACACACCAGAGCTCTCGTGGGACACGTATGATAACTTAGCCAGAAGTCTTTTCAGCACGAAAAGGCTTTTAATTTTGTGTCATTAGCTAAAACTCTTCGAAAGAAATTACAACAAAAAATTAAACATTACATGAAATCAATCAAAATAAATATTAAATTGGAAAATTACATTTATACAATTTTCGTAAATATAATTGATATTCATATTTACATATTTAAAAATAAAATCTCCTTTACAAGGAATAATTTTTTAAAACTTTCTTGTGCAGATCCCATAAATGTCTGGACCAAGTGGGTAGTGGTTTCAGGCTTCCGAATCATTAGATAATAAGACAGTAAAACCTCATTACGATATCATGGGGATTACTGGTAGAAATAATTTAGTGAATCATTCTACCACTTGGGTATTATGAATTATTGTGAATTTCTGTTGTTGAAAATGCAATAGTTTCGACAAAACCTAAAACGAGAAACATAATTAAACATCGCAAATAGAATTAATTTATTTAAGTATCGTATTGTATTATTATAATATTTACCTTTATTTAATTGTTAACTTTTTAATATTCTTAAGTTCTATAAAACATTGAATTATATAATTAACCACCATGAAAATATTTAAACTCACCTTGACATATACAACCTAAACATATAACTTAGTTCAACATGAAATCAACAATGCTGCGTCTAAATGTTGATTAAATATGTACACACGTAACTTGGTTGAAATCTCGGATAATCCCGCGTTTGAATGTTGATTAAATACATACACGTAATTTGGTTGAAGTTTTTATTACTGAAAATTGTATTGAAGCAACGATATTTTAAGGTGATTTTTTGAACCAAAGGCTTGTTGCCAACAAGTGAAGATGATCAACCAGACGGGAAATTTTGTATGTGTCAAGGTGAATAACTTTTTTGGGGAGTCAGTCTAAGTAAAACAGGGAACTAAAAACTATCTAAAACGTTGTAATAATAATAAAAAATTTAAATCTATTGTAAAAATAAGACACATTAATAATAATAAATTTTGTAAAAACTTTGTAATCGAGTGGTGTTAACCAATTTCATTTAAATTAATTCTCCCGTATAATTACTCAGCGTGTTGAGTAGAATTGTGTGTGCATAGTTATATTTCTTGTGGTTATAAAACAACTTGTTGAGGAGTTTGTATTGAAGTGTCGTTACCGTTAAGTGGAGTTAAGATTATTAACAGTTGCTAACGTGCGATCGAGTGTATTTAACAATATTAACAATTATTAAAGTGCGATCGAATGCAATTGAGTGTAATATTTGTTAAAGTGTAGTGTGCTGCTGTCTAAACCAATAATCCAACAGTTTCAAAGCAACTATTTTATTCATCTGTAAATTTGTAATTTTCCAGCACCAATCTCAGAAATGTCTGGGCCAAGCAGGTAGTGGTTTCAGGCTTCTGAATCATTAGATAATAAGTTACAAAACCTCATCACGATATCATGGGGAGTACTGGCACTATCGCCGTGCAAAACTCATGGGCCGACCCATCACATGGAAGATGAACTATAGGCCGACGTGGTGCTATGCAATGCGCAGATGGTAACTTAAATCGGTCCTATAGCCGTACGTCTTCGATTTGGCAGGAATTGTGTAAAGTAAGACGTGAAAATCAATCGGGAAAGAGCAGGGCGTGCTTCGGCCCCAGAAAAAGATGGCATGGATTTAAAATAATAATAATAATTCATAGTACCCAAGTGGTAGAATGATTCAATAAATTATTTCTACCAGTAATCCCCATGATATCGTAATGAGGTTTTGCTAACTTATTATCTAATAATTCAGAAGCCTGAAACCACTACCCACTTGGTCCAGATATTTCTGAGATTGGTGCTGGAAAATTTCAAATTTACTTGTTTTTAGACTATTTTTTAGTTCTGTTTTATTTGATTATAAAATATATGGATCGTTTTAGTAAGTAGATTGCCTTTTGTTGATAAATATTTTTTTTCTCCGATCGTAGGAAAAAATATATCTTTCCGTTGTTTTTTCGAAACAAAAAACTCATGATTCCAGTATGTTGTATTTGTTGCTAAGCAACAAGTACTAATAGTACGAGAATATTTTTTCTGGCCTAGGCCGGGAATATATTCCCGTATGGATTTTTAATTTTTAGAAGAAATAAAAGTACACTTATAAGGTCAAACGCATTTATTTATTTTAATTTAACAGTATAGATAATAATCAATTTTTATTTGATAAATCTATGCCAAACTAATTATGTGTTAGGTATAGGAGTTTAATTTTACTTATTTGTAATATTAACGGTTATCGTACAATTAGTACAATTATTGAACATTGGTGGATTAGTAGTATCGCATCCCAGTATTGTTGTTGATTTATTGCTATTAAAATCATTAACATTATTTGCATCGGCTGTTTCATTATCCGTTGTATCGAAAATCTTATGAGCAACTTCATGTCTTATGATGTCGTGGCTAACTAAGCAATAATTTTATATTATTTTCGATTTTTTACTTTATTTTGATTCCTTAATATAATAATTAATGAATAATACTAAAAATTATTTTAGGTTTATATTCGTTTTAAAGCCCGATCGGAGAAAAAATAGTATGTACAATTCAGAGGAAAAGTGCATTCTCGGACTCCCGTGATTGCCAATTTCCACTATCGTCCGGGAATGCAGTACTTTTCCTCCTAATTATACAATATACTATTCTGACTAGAAAAAAAACTTCGGGATAAAACTCACATTTTGATTGTTTTTTTTAATTTTTTTCGGGCTGAAATTTAAATTTATCATGGAAACACACCACATAAAAAGTCTTTTCGGGATGGTTTTCTCGGGCCAAATTAACGGACATTCGTGGAACGTGGAAAAATCGGGTGAGTTTTTCTCTAAACTAAATTTTCATATTATTTCTATTTGTTTTTAACTATATTTATATTATTTATTTACGTATATACTATATAACTTCGTTAAAAAAAAAATGAAAAAGTTCCACACCAAAACGATAAGGAAAACAATTACAATGTAATATTGCTACGCTTAATTTTCTTCAATTTTAATATAAATATTCAATACATTATAATTTAATTAAGTTAGTTGTTTTATGAATTGTGCATAGTTTTCACTTTAGGTATTTATTCGGGTCGGTTGGTCCATACAAAAAATGATTTGCTGATTTGTTGGCTATATTAGGGAAGTGATGATTTTCCGTCGAAGGCAAACGTTAAGTGGCTGTGATATAAAGTGATTGTAGTGATTTTGTGCACTTTTATGTGCGTATAGTTGTGGCGCCTATATTGGTCGCGCAGAAAGGTCCTACCAAACTGAAGCACCCGGATGTTGGAAAAAGAAAACCCAATAAAACAATACACAATATGTGTAAAGCGGCCAAGGGTGGTTACAATCATTATTCGTTCGGAAATACATACGTAAAATTTCGTATAGTGGTAGGCACTTGGCGAAACACACTAACACTTAATAAACACATTTTTTAATCACTTGTTTTTTGTTTCGCAACAATAAATTTTTTAATATTTAAAAAAAAATTCAGAAAGTTTAAAAATCAGTCGATCGATTTCGACTTATTAGGTCATCATCAGGAGTATCTATTGAAGGATAGCAGGTACGCTATTAGTCATCGCCTGAGTAACAAAATTTAAGGTATATAGTATATTGAAGTACATTTAATTACCCGACATATTAGTCATATTATTAAGAGCGTGAGAATAGAATAGGCTGGGATTCGTAATTGGTGAGAAAAAGATTTATCTCTGTTCGTTAAGAATATTTTGGTTAAGAAATATGGATTTTCGAATTTCGTAAGATTCTAAAATATCTAAACGTCTGCTTTTGGGTTGTATATGTAATATGTTTAAATTATTTAAGCTAACTGAATGATTTTCTAAAGTAAAATGATTATGGAAAGTTAATTGATTGCAACCAGATAAATGTTCTTTAGCTCTAACTCCAAAACTGCGTCCAGTCTGCCCCGTATAGGAGAAATTACAATCATTGCAATTAATCCTATAAACACCAGACTTGTAAAGGCGATCAATTCTAGGTTTATTGTTAAAAACCATTTTCTTTATTGTGTTATTATTATAAAAAGCAATATTAATATTGGTATAATCGGACACGATGTTGCTAATCCGTTGGCCAGTTTTTCCTATATACTCTAAGCGACGCCAATTTTTCGGTGTTGGATAAATACCCGTTATAGTTTTACGCTTTAGCTTTTTATTTAATGACTTTAGTAATAGTCTTAGTTGAATATCCGTTATTCGTTGCTATTTGTAGAATTATATTAAGCTCTATGTTAAAATTTAAATCTTCCAAAGGGGTATTTATTAGTCTATCTAAGTGTAAGTGGAAAGCTAACATTTTAATATTATGAGAATGGTTTGAAGAACTAGGGATAATAGCGCCTGTATTCGTGTCTTTCCGATAAATTTTGAAATCTTAATGCTGGTAATTGTTATATCTAGGAAATTAATACTATTGTTTTCTTCTTTTCCCAACGTAAAGCCAATGGTGGGATATTGAGAATTTAACGAAGTAAGGAATAAGTCTAACAGTCTATCAGTTCCATTCCATAGGCAAAGTATGTCATCAGCATATCTATACCAAAAGATTATATGACGAAAATAAAGATTGTTGTTTCGAAGAAATTCATGAAAATTTCAGCGAATCTGAAATATGTATTATAAAAACAGAAATAATTTATGTTTAATACAAGTTTCTTACATCAACTTCAGTTCACAACGAGGCCCACAACACCCCACAGCAGCCCTATCAAAGTAATTACAAACTATATGAGACAAAGTTTTAATTGAAATAGAAATGAAAAGGCTGGCAACGTTAAACGAAACTAGTTTTTAATGTAATGGAATGTCGAGCTCTTGAATTTTGTTAATCAATTCTACGGAGTTCTTAACCGGGTAAGGAATGCCCTGCTTATGAATTCTTGGTAAACCATAAAGAATCGGAGCAGATGGATTCATGACAGAGTACTTCCAACCAGTTCCATCAAACAACTTTGGGCATTGGTTGATACGCTTACTGACCGAAACTTTAAAAGACCTAGTTGGATCCAAGCCAAGCACTGTTGCTTTGTTTTCTGTAATAAAATAAGAAATTTTATTGCAGTAATCGATTCTTGTGAGCACGGTAATTGTATTACCTTTCTCTGCTTTACACGCTATCAGGTCATGGTCACGTAACTTTTTCTTTATCGTACCAATCAATTTGAGGCTCTTACTACTAGAGCGATAGAAGCAGTAGAAGAAGAGTTTGAAGGCGGAAAAGAGTTATTAATACCTTTCTTTATTTCTGATGCATATACTGATATTTGTTGGGTTGGCTGGCCAAATAAGGCAGTTCCAGCTAAATTTACTCCATTGCTCATCTCTGCACTACTGAAACCAACTCGGGACAAGTTCTTAAAACATGAATGAAATTTGAAACCAGACGAACCACTATTATCTATACGGTTAAATGAATAAGCCTTATCTCGCAGCATATTCAGTTTAGCTTTTTGTGGTGTGGACCAATCGCTGACGAAAATTCTAATTTTTATTTAAACTCTAGAACAAAATTTGTGAAGATTTTTAAGATAAATTTATTATGGCTACCTTTATTTCTATTATAAATTCTTTCTGCCATGTCAAATCACCTTTACAGCAAATCACCGATAAAGCCGTAAATAAGATCATAAAATACTTTCTAATCAAGTTTTTGCTTTGGCATTAATATTGATTTTTTGTATCTAGGGCCAAAAACGATTTTGTGTCTGCGAGGTGACTTTTGCAACATTCAAGAGCTTATATCGATTTAGGCATGAGATGGATTACTGCAACATGTTGTAATCAAAGAAATAATTATATCTGATTGAAATATTCTGTCTAAAAACGGTAGATTGAAATTTGAAATTTTATTTTATTTCGATCTAGAACTTTTAGCCCAATGGCTAATGGTGTATTGTGATGAAAGCGAGCGACTGTAATACAATTATGGGAAGTGCATCAGGATTGTAACGAAGGCAGCATTCACATGAATATTGCAAGAAGAAGCTTTCACACAAGTGTTTACACGTTACTTTTTCTATGATAATTTTGTAAAGAGCATGCTGTATCTCTGTTCTGTATGAAAAAATAGTTTTACGCACGCTTGGCAACCAGGATAAATAAATTTCACCGACAAAATGGCACGGCAATTTATTTTGTGCTAAGAGAAGTTTGGGACGCCAAGTAGGAACATATATTTGTTTACCACTATGCTTAGTAAGTTAAAATATCATTAATATTTGTTCTTCAGATATTACCCTAAATATTTTCAGAAAAAATTTAAATTCAATACGTTCGTATTGGAAGTATTAGCAATACTTCCAAAATCACAACATACACTTTTTATAGTAGCATTACAAAAATTAAATTTGAAATAAGTTAAACATTTTATTTTGTACAAAAAACAAATTGAAGTATGTTTGTCAAAATTTCATATATCGAGGACGGAATCTAATTATGATCATTTGTAACATATCTAACGACCGCCTATCCCAGAAAAGCTCACGCGTTCTCGTTACTATATTCGATATATCCTATCAATACTGTTAACAGCGGCCATTTATCATAATATCATTATGGCCAATTTTTGTCTCAATTGCAATTGACGTGGCAGCGCTGGCCTTTGGATTAAGGAAAAGATCTTACAAAGTACAAAATGACAAGTTCATGCATCGGGACATCAATAGTATATCTGACTTCCGATCTTTAAATTATGCGTAGATATTAGTCGTGTTTTTTTTTTAGCGCCCGATAGATGTATCCGGAGCACCCAATTTTCTATGTCAAAACTTATATTTAGCGCGCTATTTTTGCATATAATTAATTTATTTAGCTCTAGTCTTTTGGCATATTGTGAGCGTTTGAGCTTCAATTGTTGTTGGTATCTTTCTTCATTGATGAGATCGTTAAGCTGGGGAAGCTCATAGTAAATCACTCCGCATTGATCCCACGAGCAGATGCACAGCATTAGCTTTTTGCCATTGGTTTGACGGTTGAAGTTGATGACAGACCAGCTTACCCCACGATTTTCGGCGCTTTGAGTGGTTGTAGTGATCTACTTTTCGTCCCCCGTCACGATTCGATACAAAAAACCCTTCCGATTTTGTGTTGGGAGCAGTTGTTTTCACGTGAAAAAACGGCTTTCGACGCCTCTTGACTTGAGTGCATACGGAACTCAATTTTCTTGTTTTTTGTACCATAGCCATGATCTTGAGACGATTTAGAATCGCTTGTTGAGTCAATCCCAAAGTTTCAGCGAACTCCACTTGAATTTGGCATGGATCTTGGTCCAATAACGCCTCCAACTCAGCGTTTACAAACTTCACTAGTGTCAAAATCGCCACGTTTTAAACAGCGGAACCAGTACTCACATGTTTTTTATAATGGAGCACGTTCTCCATATGCTTCACACAGCAACTGATGCCCATCAGCTGCAATTTTCTCCAAAAAAAACAAAAAAGCAACGCTTCCTCAAATTGTGTTTTGTTGGCACAAAGGTTGACACATGGTTAGTTTAACATTAACATGAGTATAGTTACAAGATAGTCAGATGTGGTTTAATACTAGTTACGCCATCTTTTGTCAATCCTTTAAAACTTATTTCTACCCCCAATATATGCCTTTTTTTATTAATCCAACAATATCACGTATAGATCAATATTATATGTAAAATGTAAAAGCTGTTTGGCGCATATATTTTAGTATATTTGACAGTAACGAAAAATACAAACCTTTCAAACTAAAATAAAAACGTTTACCTGCGAAGCTAGATTGATATCACGCAGCTAGAACTAGTAGGTGTGCAAGTAGAAACTCTGCTTTTTTTGGTCAAATTCAACTCTTTTGAAAATATAATTGTTACAAATGTTAATCATCGAAATATTCGCCATTACTATATACGGTCTTTTGACATTTATCAGGTAGACCGTCGAAAACTTGGTGGTTTCGAAAAAAAATAGTCGTCAAATAATTTTTGCACATCTTCAACTTTCGTGATCTGCCGCTGGTCTTTCACATATGATGACATCGATCTGAATACCTATATGGCAATAAGAAGGAACCAAGTCTCTAGAATACGTCGCTTGCTGTTAAACTTCCCAGCCTAAGGAAAATATGGGTCCCTGGGTTGATTTTGCTGTATGTGGACGAGCGTTGTCATGCAGCAATATCACATGTCGCCTTCCTTGGCCTCTAAATGGTATTTTTCCGCATTACCTAATTTGACCGGAGTGAAATATTTCCTAAAAAAATCCTAAGTAAAAATTGTGTGTTTGTTTAGTGATACACACCAAAAAAACATTTAGGCGAAACTATTTTTAAGACGTAAAATAATTAAAAACATATGTTATAAATTATTAAATTACAAACATATTTTAAATTTTTTTTAAAATTAATAATATAAAGTAAATTCAATGTACGTGATAAAATTAAACTTAAAATAAAAATATGGTTTAAAGAGTTTTTGCGAATTCAACGGAATACTACTACTACTGGCGAAATAATCATCGATCTCACTATGTTTTTATGTTAGATCTATCAAAAGCCCATATCCACGACGATTTTCAGAATTTTTTCATAGTTGTGGAATGGCCAAACATGACCCTGAGGCATATAACTATCGCTGGTTGAGTTTTTTCGACTTCTACGGAATACTAGTCGAGATTTTGCGAGGTGATCATCAAACTCACTATGTTTTTATGTTAGATCTATCAAATGCCCATATCCACGACGATTTCCGGAATTTTATCATAGTTGTGGAATAGCCAAATATGGCTCAGAAGCATATAATTACCGCTGTTTGAGATTTCTCGAATTCAACGGAGTAGCAGTCGAGATTTTGTTTTTATGTTAGATCTATCAAATGCCCATATCCACGACGATTTTCAGAGTTTTGTCATAGTTGTGGAATGGCCAAACATGACCCTGAAGCATATAACTATCGCTGTTTGAGTTTTCTCGACTTCAACGGAATATCAGTCGATATTTTGCGAGGTGATCATCGATCTCACTATGTTTTTATGTTAGATCTATCAAATGCCCATATCCACGAAGATTTTGAGAATTTTGTTATAGTTGTGGAATGGCCAAACATGACCCTGAAGCATATAACTTGCGCTGTTTGAGATTTTTCGACTTCAACGGAATACTAATCGAGATTTTGCGAGTTGATCATCGATCTCACTATGTTTTTATGTTAGATCTATCAAATGCCCATATCCACGATGATTTTCAGAATTTTTTCATAGTTGTGAAATGGCGCAAATATGGCTCAGAAGCATATAACTACCCCTGATTTAGTTTTACGGTTTCAACGGAATAGCAATCGAGATTTTGCGAGATGATCGTCGATCTCACTATGTTTTTATGTTAGATCTATCAAACGCCCATATCCACGACGATTTTCAGATTTTTGTCATAGTTGTGGAATGGCCAAACATAGTGAGATCGATGATCATTTCGTTTCGCGAATTCCGATGAATTCGCAAAAACTCTTTAAACCATATTTTTATTTTAAGTTTAATTTTATCACGTACATTGAATTTACTTTATATTATTAATTTTAAAAAAAAATTTAAAATATGTTTGTAATTTAATTATTGATTAATAATTTATAACAAATGGTTTTAATTAGTTCACGTCTTAAAAATAGTTTCGCCTAAATGTTTTTTTTTTGGTGTGTATCACTAATACAAACACACAATTTTTACTTAGGATTTTTTTAGGAATTATTTCATGCTTGTGTACAGGAGCATGAAATTTTTCCTAAACGATTCATAATTTTATTTTATTTAGGTTAGAGTCAGGAAGTATTTCACGCGCCTCTAATTTGAACAATTGAGCCTGATAACGTTGAGCTGTAACAGTTTCACCCGTTACCAGAAGCGCATAGTAAATGACTCCTTTCCAATCCCACCAGACACACACATAGTAACACTTTCCTGGGAATAATATTAATTTTTGCAGCTGATGTTGGTGGCTGGCCTGGATCAACCCACTGTTTCTGTATTTAGGATTATCGAACAAAATCCAATTTTCATCACCCGTAATAAATTTGTGCAAAATTTTTTTTCTTTTTTAGCGAGAAAGCAAATTCCTGCAGATGTCAACTCTTCGGTTTTGGTTTTCTTCGGTCAGCTTATAAGCAACCCATTTTCTTCCTTTTGTATTTTTCCCATGACATGCAAACTAAGTGATATTGCTTGGTGAGTAACTCCTAACTGTTCTGCAAGCTCTTTTTGACTTTGATAAGGATTTTTATCCAGTAAAATTTATAATTTTTCGCTCCTGGTCGTACACCATCCTCAAGACTAAAATTTCCATCACTAAATCTTCCAAACCACTTTTTTATTGTTGAATGACTCATAGAATGTTTACCCAAAGTCGAACTAATCAATTCCATAGCTGAAGCAACATTTTTTTTCATTTGAAAACAGAATAGAATGACGTAAATGTTGCTTATCGACATCCATCTCTTAAAACTGATGAACACGGAACGACAGCTTGTAAATTACTAAGACTTACGCCATAAAAACAGCAATGACTAAGCTACATATATTCAAAATGGTGGGCGATTTGGATGCATTCAAGTATATTTTAATGCAACCAACTTCAGAGCTTCTATTGAGTTTCTATTTGCACACCTAATACATTATATGTAGTAATCTGTTGTGTTGTTGGCTCTGTGTATTTTCGCCATCATCTTGTTAATATAAAATATATTTAATGGTACGTAACACTGCTATTATTACAAACTCGTCTTCTACTCAAAACCGTTCGCTATTAAAAATTCGTCATTAGTAAAACCTTCAAAAACTATATGTTTTATTACGTACATAAAAAAATTAATATTTTTTATTTACTTCTGCACCAACCAAATGCTCAAAACATAAAACCTTGTCATGAACTTTTCTGACGACTGAATCTTTTTACACAGAATCTAGAACAGTTTAAATCATAAAATCATCTACCTTATGTACCTGAAATATAGTAATCAAAAGTTGTTCTTCAAATTTCCTCTGGTTTCCTGATTTTATTTTATGGTTGTCGTCATCAAAATTAAATTAATTCGAACTGAAAACTATTTACCGAATATACGAGTAATAAACAAGATTGTAAATTATATTATAGGGTTAAAATGGATCCTCAAACTAATAATCCAACGACCCCATAAAACAATAGGATGAAATGTAGTATTTTATCCCAGCAACAACAAAAATTTGAGATAAAACTTTTTTAAAGTATGACTGGGGTAACCTAAAGTAATACGTATACACACTTTTTGTCAAACTTTATTTTGGAAATTTGATAAAAAGTAGTAAAGACGAAACAACAAAGAAGAATAACTTTATAAAAGTATTTTGGATAATACCTTGAAGCGTTTGGCGTTAGAATGAGATTTTTGGTGGATGATTATGAATTGTGTATAGTGTCGTTTTGTTGACTATAATCCTTTTTATTTTTCACTTGGTGTTATTTGTTTTTGTAATTTTTTATTGAAGATAAAATAATTAAGGTGAATTTAAAAAGAGAGTAAGCTGTATAACGGAGTGACGACATCAAAGGATTACTATGTCGATGATTCTTTCGTAAAAAGGTATACGATTTTAGTTTCAGCTGTCCTTTTTCAGTCTTATCAAATAAATTATAAATTTGCTGTATTTTAAGTTGAAGTAAGTATGTACTTTATAGTTAAATATTAACAATCTGGGTTCTTAGACATAGTAGGAATTTACAGCAACTTAAAGAAATCACTTTCAGCACAAAAAATAATATATCTTGCAAAAATCCATGATTATATCCAATTGCCTTTCGCTAGCAAAAATTTTAAGAGGTTTTAAAATAATTTTTAATGACAAAAATTACGTCTTAATTGAGAAGGAGATAAAACTTTAAAAAGCTTAAAGTTTTTTTTATGATACTTCAAACACAAAAAAGTGTAAAGTAGAGAATGGTAATCTGTGATTATCTATGTAAGGTTTAATTTTTTTGTGCTTCGAAATTTGTGTGGTTTCAAGTTTTGTTGACCAGATTCTTATTTCAACAACTTATTTTATTTTATTAATATGAAGATCTACTATATATAGTTAGTAAATTAGCTTTACAGACTAATTGGATGAGTAAGTTTTTGTACAAACATTTAGTTAGATTACATTTGATACAAATATTATGGTAAAACATGCACAACAAATGAATTTTAAATAAATGTTGTGTTTTTGGTCGCAAATAACAATGACGTCTAAGTTTACTAATCGGTGTCTCGACAATGTTGGTAAATTAACCATCCAACAAATAGTGCTGCAAAGATACGTTAAGCAATTTAAAATTTTATTTTTCTGAGTTGATAGATCATTTTAAGATAAATTATATCTTATGAGGTATAATTAAACAGCTCAATTTCAAAATATATCTATTGTTGTATTTGGTTGAATATTATTTATATTGTTATAAATGTTGAACGTTTTGCTGTATTAGTAATGCTCCCAAACTTTATATATTAACATCTTTAGTCGTTATAACAAATTCCTGATTTGTGCAATAACTATTTCATTATGATCATTTCACTAGGACACTATTTACACTGTATACTGCAGAATATAAACTGACCGCCTTAAAACTGTATATCTTTAAGTTTTCTAACTTTAGACCGTTTTCTCAAGCTTATACCTGTGATGAGCTTATATCTGTATATTCGATTAATTGGATCCATTGCTGTATGTGCGTCACAATTAGGTTATTCTGCGGTTTGAGTTCCAGGTCCCACTCGGAAAAGTATGCTTTACTGCAAATTGTTGTGACTTGAAAGCGACGTCTTTTTAACTAATCGTTGAGAATTAAAGCAGTTAAATCTTATTTTTAGAACAAACTATCTGGCTTCAGAAAGAATAATGAAACTAACCATAGATTTCAAATATGGATAATATATAGGATAGACCATTTAAAAGTTTGTTTTTAAAAACGCTATAAAATGAGTATACATTTTTATTTTGTGGAATTTTTTTTATATTGTGTAGGTTGGATTCTCCGATTTAAGAATAAAACAACATTTAGCCATTTTGTGAGTCAAATTTTTAGGAAGTCTATCAATCAATGCACGGTTTATAGTACCTTGATGAATTGGCATAAACTTTCTTTCTCACAAATAGTTCTAAGGCTAGACACACTTTAGTGCATCTAAGTTTTTTGGACAGACCTTCTGGTCATAACGAGAATCACAGTAGTATCGACAAATTTGATATAGTGACCATAATGAAGTCCTGCACTCTGTTTTCTTTGGACAACACTTTCGGTAATGATCAGAATCATACAGTGTGCACAAATTTACTCTTGTTCATTGTAAAGCCTTGTGATGTTTATATACAATTATATGACCCAATTGACCATCGCGGCGTTTACACTATGTTTTGAAACCGTGTTTAAAATTCACAACTTTTATTGTCGCACTATTTTAGTGACAATCGCCACCCTGAGGTCGAAGATTGAGACCTTTATATCTACATCGCGGATGATGATACGAGGCAGCATCTTTGCTGGTAGCGTTGTTACCAAACGAAATTTCAATCAGCCCTTGTTATTCAAATAGAACTCCAAGTCTTCTGTCTTTGCAGTTTCGACTAGCACTCCGTTTTCACGAATGTCGCTCACCTTCTCCACTGCAGTACTGCTTTCTGCTGAATTTATTTATTTCGCGCAATTTTTCCTACTTTTTAACTTTCGTTAACGTTCGTTTTTAACTCGTTCAACCTATTTTGATCGCAAGTGCCGGTGTTTATTTTACAACTAGTGTCTGCGCGTATATATCCTTATTCTCGTTTTGTGTATTCCAAATTCGCGTTCAGCTAGACAACCTTTAAGATTGGCAATAGATCTAGAAACGTCGTATGATCAGTGTCTCGAATTAAGCTGAAACCTCATTTAATATTTTGCAACCAATGCTAATACCGTTGCCTCGTCATCGCTTTCGGTACGAACTCATTTTACACATTGTTTGAAATGAAACCCGACTCGGAGGCCATGCACTGTATTTAATCGTGCAGTGAATTTTTATTTCACTTTATAGATGGAAACACTACTTCGTTGCCTTCGTTCCTGAGGAAACAGAAACAATTCCTGTATTGTAGTTGGGTAGTTCTTCTATCTTTTTATAATTGACAATCACTTCTCTATATTTTGTAAGTATATGTTGATTGTTATTTTAAATTTTCGCTTGTAATAATAACATGATTCTTGTTATAAGTAGTAGGCGACATTGCTACGTTTCCCTCGAGAGGCGTTTGTTGTGTATTATTAAAAACGTCATTTTCTTACTGGGAGTAATTTGATAGCTTATTAAGTAATGTAATTGTTGCTGCCATGTTGATTGTCATTTGTGTTAATCTTTTCAGAAAATTTTCTGACACTAAAGTTGTTGAAAGTGATGGTCTGAGTTGTTCGTTGACATCTGCATTTGTATTACGAAAAAAAAAAATTTGTTTCAGATAGTGTGATACGACGGTCTGCTGGTAATTTGGAATTAGTTGACTTGAATGGTAGTAATGCAATACTTTACCAACCTCTCAAATATTGGTTTGTTCTGCAAAACTACCTCTTATAAAAAATGTGAAATAATAAGAAGTTTTCGGAGAAGTGTTTTAAATAAAAAATTTATTCATCTTTTCAGTAGCATCCAAACTACAATAATATGGAAAGTACTTGCAGTATGAGATGGTCGAATTTTTCATTTAAAGAGTTCGAAGTTTCCTTATCTATAATCTAGGATAACCCAAAATTCCATATACAAGCGGAATTTAGGATTAGTCTAGATGGTAGATAATGAAACTTCGAATTCTTTAAATGAAAAATTCGGCCGTCTATTGACGAGGTGAATGTATCTTTTATTTAAAACACTTGTAAATTTTTATAAATTGCTGTTTTGGTCAACTATAAAACACGCAAATTGTAGATCCCGTACCCCTTCTTTAATAATAACATTGGAAATAAGCATTTAAAAACTATCACATCACTAAAGTTATCAACCACTCTATAAACATACTCCTCAGTTGGATCACAATTGAATTATAAAATTGGACCCTAAACTGATTGATATATTAATTTTCGGTATTAAAATATTAAGGAAAACCCTAATTGCGTATTATATTTTATTTTGTTAATTCAACAAAACAAATTTATTGCCATATAAATAAAGAAACCTACCTGCCAGATTATCTTGCGCAATTTTTTCAAATATAATTGTATAATTCCGTGTTGTGCTGCCAAGCAAACCGAATGAAACACGCACCAGAATATTCTTAACAAGTTAATTTTACAAAAAAAATCCAAAAAGCGATCCAGGCAAACAAAAAATTAAATAAATAATCGTTTTACCCTTTAATTTGACCAAAAATAATATTGTTATTCAACCGTTTATATGTTAATTTTGGTGTAAGCACAATAAAAATGTATATCCAAGATCCAACACATATACTCGTATGAAAGTAAAATGGAAGAGCTAATTTTTTATTCCGGCAGGTTTCTAGAAATTCAAACAAAGCATTGTTTATTTTTACCAACCGGAAAATATACAAAATGAAAACTTATACCTAGTATTGTAGTACAATAAATAAGAAGAATCTGATTTCAATTCAACTGTAAGATGTGATAAATTATACGTAAGCGGTTGGTTTGAGGGTAGGTGAAAGTGTGATGAATTTTCTATTTTCCATAAACCTTTTATTACAACATAAACATTTCATTTTCTTTTTGCTCTATTTTGTTCCCGATTTTTATTTTTTTGTATGGAAAACCGATTAATCTCAGCATCATTCATTCATATCATCTGCCACCACCCCTTTTGATTTTATTATTCATTCGGAGGAGGTATTTTTTGTTACATGTATTTATTCGGTTTAACAATAACGTCTAAATATCGCAGCAAGAAAAAACGAAAATCACGAACAGAAAAAAATTGTCGGATGATTTTCGCTCTATGAAAGATTTGCTGTGCTCTATGCTTATAATACGCTGTGTGGTGTATAATGGTGGCAAAAGGAAAGTATATGTACATATATATATATATATATATATATATATATATATATATATATATATATATATCCTCCTTAATAATGAAAATAGAAGTGAAAAATCTTTTTATCTCATTTTATGGTGTTGTTTTGTTAACATTATTGGTGACAATGTTTTTTTGTAGCTTTTTTGCTGGCACTTTACATTTGTTATCAGAATTTGCTGGTGAAATCAAATTGAAATATTAAAGCTACTTATACCGTGTGCTATTCATATTATCTGTAAACACAACAAAAATTTATTTGAATTTTTTTGGGGATTTCTCTGGCATGTGGGATTATTTTGGTTTAATGGAAATTTTTTTTCCTTAGGAAATTGATTCGATATTAGTTTTTCTTATTTGCGTTGAAATTCTGGATTTTGATTAAGTTTTGTAGCAGAAAAGGTATGACAAATTGATTTATTGGTAAATATTGTACCAATTTCGAATTAAAATCACAAGTAAAAGTAATGTCGCTGTGTGTAATGAGTTTAATAGTCTCGCTGGAATCATCGACAAATAAATTATTATCGTACATTATTAACTGGAACCGTTCAAGCTTGAAATTAACGGGTATTTCTCGCCTGTAAATGATGTGATATTTTGAAAATAAAAAGTATACTCTAACTAAATATTAGACGAAACCTCTAATAAGTTGGCCAAGAGTGAAAGATTTTCAAAACACTCATTTTTTTTTAAATTCGTATCTCGAAATAAACTGCAATACTTCATAGAATCAAGTGCCCTGTTAAATTATAGCTGTGTTAGTACGGACAATGGCATTTGCACATAGTTTTCTGTGATAAACTCAATACTTCTCTCTTTTTGTTTATATTGCAGGGCTGCTAGAAGATGCATGCTTGTGCATACTGACAAGCCGGGGATAATCTCGATTTCTTCCATTTTCTACAACTACTCAAATCTGTACCATTCTAAGCAACGATTGCTTGACGTTGTTGTTCATCGCATTGCTTCTCACTGTTGAGCGAATAATCACTTCTCTCCCTTACTCAATTATATTTCACAGACATATATTTATTGTACAACTGATACTTTCCTTCTAATCAAATATAATAATTATTATTATTCGCTGCTGAAACTTCCTTGAATGACTGAAATTTTTATTCAATGGAAGATCAGATCTAAAATTTCCAGAACAGTTCATATCTGTCAAAGTTATTTCATTATTGTATCTAAAAAAAGTTTTTGCTGCAAAATATGATGAACACGGCCGCAATTTACGGTCGAGTTAGGTCAATTACTTCAATTTACATTTAAATTTTTTTTTCAAATCACATACAAAATGAAAAAAACTGTGTCGTATAAAAAAATGAGAACTAGAATTTATAGCCTTTTAAAATTATCACAAAATGTAGTCACAATATTTGCATATTTTTTACATTAATTAAAAATGGTGTAAGATAATATTCATCTCGTTGGCCAATTAGTATTTCCGGAACAATTAATCCTCCAATACCAGTATTTGTGTTACCGGTGAACCGGTAACAGGCAAATGATTCAAAAAGACGTTACAGAAATACGGTTAAATAATTAATATTTTTTACGGGTATTTCGGCAAAAGTAAAATATTTTGCAATGTTTTAATTCTTGAAATACTTTCAAAGCTTTTAATAAATTAATCAAGAAATACTCAATAAAATTCGACGACTCTGGAATAAATGTAAAAATACATGCTTCGTCGATATGGGTGGAATTTTTGGCGAAAAAATCACGTAAAACCAATGCAGTATGAGAAGGTGCATTATCGTGGTGCAAAAATCAAGAGTTGTCGACCCATAATTCCGGCCTCTTTTTACGAATAGCTTCGCGCAAACGATTCATAACACTCAAATAGTATTCCTTGTTGACAGTTTGGCCGGTCGGAAGGAATTCGGAGTGCACCACATTTCGATAATCGAAGAAAACCGTCAACATCACCTTGATTTTTAACTTGCTTTGACGTGGTTTTTTCGACTTCGGCTCACCTTTGGCACGATATTCGTTTCCGGGTCGTAAGCATAGATCCAAGACTCATCGCCAGTTATAATACGTTTCATGACATCCTGGTAGTCGGAAAGTATTGTTTCACAGACGTCAACGCGACGCTGCTTTTCCAAACCATTGAGTGATTTTGGAACCAATCGTGGTTTCACTTTTCTTAGGCCCAAATGATCTTTCAAAATGGTTTTCACTGATCCTTTCGATATTTCAACGATGCCAGTAAGGTCTTTGACTGTTATTCGTCGATTCTCGAGCACCAATTCCTTGATTTTGTTAATGTGTTGATCATCAGTTGATGTTGATGGCCGTCCTAGACGTGGTTCGTCGTCAACACGTTCTCGACCTTCTTTGAACAATTTGTACCAATCAAAAACACTTGCTCGTGACATACAATTAATTGAATCATTTCACTAATTGAAAAAATCTCCGAATGGACTTTTTGTACTTCAAAAAGACAAGCGTATACTAAACACTAATGATTATTTTGATGTGAAATTCGGCACAGATGTCACTGACAGTCATACCAACAAAGAAAAAAAAATATTTCGACAAATTTTCCGCGCGAAATTTAAATTAAAAAGTCTTACTACATTTTGCCCACAGTAGTATAGCCTATTTACAGTTGCTCTTGATTTGACGAATGTCTCTCTATAGTTCTCTCAATATATCACTATTGCATTTCTATATTCTATTCATTCCAATGCAAAATATCCGTTGCTCCAATCTCTCTTCCAAAATATCCGTTGCTAGAGTGTATCTCAACTAACATTAAAGTAAATAACTTCGTAACAAAATAAATTATGTAAATCCTTTACAAGTTGCGGTACAATTATCTCTAAATTTGTCAAAAACTATTTCTGTTTTATTTTCTTACATTTAATACTATTAATTAACTTCAACCGAACGTTGAATATTTATTTTATTGTGAAGGTAAATAAATATATTTTATAAATTTATTTTTATATTTATAACAAAAATTACCGTTATATAGAGCTAAAGGCAAACATTAAAGCGAGAGCACCCAGTGCAGAAAAACAATTAAATGTGCCGATGGGTGCACCAGGGTTATGGATGCTCATCTTAAATTAATATGTTAAAAGGAGAAATTACTAAAGGCGACATAGCATCGCCCAGTGGACTAACAAGCAGTAGTAAGAGAAGCAAAGCCACTAATTCTAGTTTGAAAGTATTGGGTGTGTGAATATGATTCCGCCCTTTTCCAATAGGTGTCGTTACTAGTACTGCTTACGTGTAATAAAAATGGGCAATACTGGTATTCTATGGTACTTGATGTCAACTGTGAAACGCAGTATGCGACATTTGGTTTAAGTTTAAACAACTATTATTTTTAACTCCGTCAAAATGTCGAATTTTATTCCAAATAAAATTCATTGCGGGAAGTTGTATTCCATTATTTTATTGGAAAGAAAAGTGCAGCGGAAACTTATCGTTTGCTTGTGGAAATTTACGGTGAGCATGCTCTTTCGAATACAACCTGCAAGGAATGGTTTTGTCGATTTCAAAATGATGATTTTGACATTGAAGAAAAATAGCATGGAAAACCACCCAAAAAATTTGAAGATGCTGAATTGGAAAAATTATTGGCTGAAGATTCTTCTCAAACACAATTAGAACTCCCTGTAGCATTAAATATTGATCGATCAAATGTTGCAAAACGTTTACAAACAGAATGGTTCGAATCTCGAAAATCGATTTGTTACTGCTGCAAAGACAACAAAGAAAAGGTTTTTGAATGGAGTAGTTACTGGAGATGAAGCTGGTCCATCTCCACCAAAGCGATATTCATTACACTAAGGTTATACTCAGTATCTGGTGGGATCAAAAAGGTGTGTTATATTATGAACTGCTGGGATCAGATGAAACTATCACATGCGATATCTACCGATGACAAGTAATATTTGCGAAGCGTGCTATAGAGGAAAATCGACCAAAATGGGTGAATACACGCAACAAATTAATTTTTCAGCACGACAATGCAAAACCACACGTTGCAACCGCCGTGAAAAATTATTTAAAAATACAGGATTGGGAAGTTCTACCCTACCCACCGTATTCACCAGAACTACTTAAAAATTGGCTTATTGATTGGATCGCCTCCAAAGATCAGGATACCTTCAGAGAAGAAATCCGTAAATTGCTTGAAAGATGAGGGGTAGCTGCATATGGAACATACTTTTAATAAATAATTCTTTCATTTTCTAAACAAGCAAATGTATTTTATTTTAATAAAAAGGACGGGATCTTATGTACACACTCAATAAAAAAAAGTTTAATCGTTTAATAAAGTTAAATAAAATAAAAGTTGTAATTATCACCAAAAAAATTTACTTAAATTATCGAAATAACCAAAAAAATAGATTATTTAACGGATAATCCGTCTTCGTTACTCGTTCCACAAACACAAAAATATATATAAAGGTAGCTGGTAAAACCGTCATATATCGTGTACGATTATTCAAGGCCACCTATAACCGCATCCGATTCGGCGTGCATTTGAATCCAAATATAATTCAACGGTTTATCAATTTATATGTTGATTTGCGAAATCTATAAATAATATATACGTTGTCCACGGATTTGTGGATATTCCACCATAAATGTACGGCAAATACGTTTCAAGCCAATAATTTCCTCGATGTCCTAATTGTACTAGCAATAATTTGCTTCCAAATAAATCGAACGTAATGACCGCTGGTTGAAATCGTTTTATTCTTGTGTTAAATAATCCTCACAAATTCCGCATAAATGTGGAAAAATAAATTGTTTGGATAAAATTTAAAAATAAAATGTATAAGATTTTTTATTTATTTTAATAATGGAGGCACTCAATATTTTTCGCACTGTACACAACTTTCGGCTTGAATTGTTAGCTACAGAATGATCGTATAACTTATTTTCTAAATAAAAATTGAAACTGGAAGCGCATTCGTATGCGTACAGAAACGGTACGGTAATGTTAAGAGTATTTACCCGGTACACAGTTACTAAATAAATCATCCAACACCATAACGATTGTTTGTATTTACGAATCAAGTTTGTTGACGAATCGGGTTATACGTATTGTCAGTCGACTTGTTTATGTTACATCGAACAAGAAACAACGTATACAACACGTTGTATAGCACAATTGGAATGGCTTGAAAGAAGCAAAGGAAACAATTATGTCAGTTAATAAATTCGTTGGTTTTGGTAGCGAGATGAAAGTCATATCGTTACAAGTTGTCACTTCCTGTATGAACTACAAATGTCACTAAAAATTGTAAATACGTGGTTAGGAAATACGGTGGTAAAATATGAAAGCAAATTTTTAGAGAATTATCGTAGCGCAAACTAAAATACAGTTTGGGCTCAGGGGTATGAATCTAGGACTTCAGCTCGCTGTTTTGTTGTTCTTTATTTCATCGTTGTCACGTCCCACTAATAAACAATTTGAACTTTGACCAACAATTTTCTCCGTAACTTCATTCATAAATCTAAAATAAATTATTTGGTGAGAAATTTTGTAGAAACAAAAACTATTCAATGAAATAGGCTGGTAAATTGATATGATATGACATATGATAAGATACGTATAAGCTAGCCATAATGGCGATCCTAGGTATGTATAGCACACTCCTGTAGTAGGCGCAATTCATTATCTAAAGCTTATTTGAAAAACGAACCTCCAGAATTATGCGGGGCCAGGTACTGCTTGCATCGACGCATTAAAGGTAATATGAGGAAATGATTAGTTAGCCACGGAAATGACTAGGGCGCCACGCAGCAGTCATTATCAAGCTACTTTTTTAATAAAATATATATTCAGTTTGTTAATTATTTACATATACCTACGTAGATAGGAGTTATTAATCTGTATTAGTTGTGGTTAGATATAGGATATCTAAATTTCATTATTATTAATAGTCCTCAGCCGTAAACTACTGGAAAAATTTGTGAATTTCAAGTAAAGAGACCGTTTGATCAAAAATGTTGTAACTACAATCTTCCACTGAACTCTCGTGCGTTGATACAATAATAAAAATAAGTATAATAAAATGTTAAAAATAACAAAATAAATATAAGAAAAGTTCTCAAAATCATTTTATTTATTTCTATAAAAAAATCTATTCTCTGAGTACATGTATGATTTCGGAGTGCAACCAAACATTCAGTTTAAAACAAAAATTAAATTAAAACAAAACAAATTTAAAATAAAGTTTAAACCAAAACAAACTAAACAAAAATAGAACTTCAATGTTAATTAACATTAAAAAATTAAAAAATATTTTTTCAGGATATTTTTGAAGTTGTCCTTTGATAACTTAAAGTCATCAATGATGTTGAATGATTTTGTAGAATGGTGTTCAAGTGGTAAAAAGTCATGGTTTCGAAGTGTTCTGCATGACACATAAAATAATGCATCGTAAATTATATACGAGTCCATATTGAAAACCGTGTCAATTCTTTACATTAAAATAAATGAAACAGGTTTATTTACTATACAAGGGCCACTCCTTACAAATAAAACAACAATACAACAATGTGAAAAAAGAGAAGAATATGGAATTTAATATACAGGCACCCATGTAATGCAATTAATATAAAGGGTGTTTTCTAATAAATGCCGGGTTTTTATCTCGCAAAGGGTGCAAGATAGGAAAAAATTACTTATAGTAAATATTGTTCAGTGTCGAGGGAGGATTTAGTGGTGATTTTGAAAAACCTTGAAATTCATTAATTTTGGAGATATTGGCGAAAATTATTGTTTGTTTTGTCACTATCACTATTAGCACAACGCCTCAAAATAAAACAAACAAAACAATTATTTTCATTTATTTCATTTTGCTGCATATTGTTTGTTCAACTGTTCTTGTCGACGATCAAACATGACCTCTTTAATCAAAAAGGCTTGTAAATTATATAAAAAGTTATACAGAGTTACATATCCTAACATCACCTTTTCTAACCTAAGAAACTGTCTCTTTTTCCTAAAATGAAATTGTCGACTGTTTCCTTTATAAAATATTTATTTTCAATTGTTATCATAACCTTCTAGAATAAATTGAAACAATTTTCCTAATTTCGTTAAAGTATCGAAAATAAAATTTTTGGCGATAGAAATGGAAACATCAACATGTTTTGATCTAGCTGTCTGGCATAGTGATGGAAAAACATAACACCACAGGGTCTAATTTTATTCAAGATTAACAAGTCATACGCTTCGATAATATATCGAAAAGTGATGTCAGAAGATTCGGAATGTGTATTTATTTAATTTTTTTTTTAAATTATTCAAAAGTAAATGTTTAAAGAAAAATAATTAATGTCGTACACATAAACATCAAACCTTAAATGTAATATCTACAGGCTTCCACGTAATAGCGCTTTACAAGGAACCTGAAGAACAATATATAAATTACACAAAGGCAACTCTGGTATTTACAGAACAAAAATTGCCAGTTCTGTTATTACTTGTTACATTGAAAAACATATAAAACTCTATTTTTCCTTATTAATTTCAAGGTGTATAAATATACTCATGTAACTAAATTACGAAAACAATAAAGTTGTTGGCAAAAAAAGGAAAAATTCGTTTTATAAAAAAAATTCTTTGTATAAAAAAGATGGAAATTTTCATTATAGAAAAAATAACATTTCTTAATTTTGTTTTTTCGTTAACCTACTTGATTTAATAATTTTTAAGAAAAGAAAAAAATTATAGCATTAATTTAATTTTGTTAAGTGGCAAAATTTGTATTAATTTGCTATGGTTTCATAGACATTTCGCAGTAGTATAATTTCGTTTATATTTTTGGTATACTCGGCCTTTGTATGGGATTCATTTCTGCAAACTGCTAAAGTGCAAACAAATATTGGTCGATTTTGTTTTATAAGTGGTGGAAAGAAACCCAAAGTTCTCGAGAGAGAAAAATAAATTTCAAAATCTATTTCACTACTTAAAGTGGTAAGGTAAGTTATTATTATATTTTTAGCATGTAATCAGAACAGACCATACTCAAGGTTGGTTATCGTATTCAGTACTCAATTATTCAATAAATAAAACTATATAAATACATATTAATAGATTCCAACAAATTTTCATCAAAAGCAGAAGTCTGTAATATCTTCTGCTTGCATATAGAACAACAGTTCAAAAGATTTCTCGCACATAATTATTTTTAGAAATCTTTTCATACACAAAAATTTACAAATCTTTTAAGCTTTGCACATCAAAAATTTAGTAATCTCATTTTTGCCTCAAAAGATTATAACAGAAACAAAATTAAATATTTTTCCCTATCTTAAACTCGTAAATACCGTTCATGCATTTCCTATAGACAATTAAAGCTTTGCTTGGTTTTTTATTAACTTGAATGTAAAAAAAAAGTTTTTCGTTTGTCTACCATACTTCCTTTTATGCTAATAAATACCATTTGAACTTTACTAATGTATGGAAATTGTGTTACTTAAAAATTTTTCATGAGTTGTGAAGAAATTCAATTTAAAATATTTATATTCCATACAAATGTGCTTGTATAAAATTTAACGCCTTTAAATTAAATTTTTTTGTAAGATCACTCTGTTTGCCATTTTGTTCGGGTATAAGAACGAGCATTTAAATAAAACAATAATAATAAATATCGATAGTATCGAACACATTGTAACATTATCTTTCCACGAAACCAATATTGCAATATCTACATAAATTGTAGCATATATGTATATACGGGTACATAACATAACACTCAACTAAAACAAAACCAAACCAGAAAAAAATGTTGATTTATAATATTTTTATGTATCTTCTGGACCAAAATTGAAAATCCAGAAACGACTTATTGCCTTTATGCTATTCAGTTTTTATTATCCTAACAAAAATGATATGTAGAATACCGAATGTACCAATATAGCTACACACCCGAGCATAAAAAACGATTTGAATTGAAATCCACATTTATGTTGCGCTTAGTTATGATAATAATAAAACAAAAACACAATACAGAAAACTATGAATAATATATGAATATGATACATTGGGCCAATTTGAAAATCTTTCAGAAGACACATTTACTGTTTTGATTACAGACAGCAGCATGCATGCATATACCTACATAAATAAAGTACACACTTTGCCTTACAACATAAATGAAAATATACATATTTTATTTTCCCAAAAGGCAACGCAAACCAACCACACCGCCACCAACAAATATGTACCGAGCAACAAAATATTTAAATACATTTTACATATTTCCAACATAAAATCAAATTTCTAATATATACAAAGGAACATTTTGAAAAATTATTGCATTGTTCTCGGTCTGGTCTGATAATTATGTATTCGGATATACGGAGTTAATCCGATCGTTTTATACGCATTACTTATGTTTTTAATTAAAACTTTATTATAAAATAACAATTTTCCTTTGTTTAATTTATTTATCTTCTTTTATTTATTTATTTAATTTACTTTATTGTTTGACAATTTATTTTAGATGTTACACCTTAGACGCTAACTTGAAAACCAATTACAGAAAGTTTTTTAATCTATAATGTTGACACCTGATATCAAAATGTGCATAAATATGTATTTTTCGCTGCGTGTGCCCGTATGGTTTTCAAGGTATGGCTCCGTGTGCAATTAAAATACGTTTTTATTGTAAATATTATGTTTGGAGGATCGTAACTCCTAAATTTGAAAATTTTAATATTCATTTTATTTTAAATCATAATTTTTAGTAAAGTTAATAGAAAGTTTATATCTTATCCCCGCCGAAGAAAACGCCATAAATATTTACTTCGTGTGACCGGTACCAGATGTTTTGTTGCTTCCCACTAAATTGTAAAATCTCGTCCATATGCAGTAGACAACCATTGCTGTGACGATAATTGTAACAGCCCCTGTTCAACGTCCAATTTGTTATCTTTGGTAGGGACAAAAATGGTATAATTTGGTGGCTTTCAACGTCGTGCTACGGTAATATGATTGTTTCATCTTTCTCGTAAATGTACTTGCTACTATTGTATCTGACGCCCTGTATATTGACTTCACAATGTCGAATTCGATTAGCGATTGGCCTTGGATGGGTATTACTCGCTGCTGGCATTTAGAAGTAAATTATAGTTCTTCAATTATAGCTTTGTATGCTTTTCACTTATAAGATCGCAGATTTTGTCTTCGGAATCGAAGTTAGTGAGATTACACCGGGCCTCGCTTTATTATGTATGGTATACAAGTGTGCGGGGATCCGTTCAGAACTGCATAACTTAAAATTGCATTTTTCAAAACGGCATATTTAAAAACTGCATAAGGTACAAAACAGCATTTTTCAAAACAGCATATTTCAAAACGGCATAAGGTACGACACGGCATAAGGTACAAAATTGCATTTTTCAAAACTGCATATTTTAAAACGGCATAAGGGTTATAACAGCATTTTTCAAAACGATATATTTCAAAACGACATTTTTCAGAATTGCATTTTCAAAACTACATGTTTAGTGTAGTGTAGTGTACTACTACACCGCATAGGTACAAAACGGCATTTTTCAAAACTACATTTTTCAAGACGACATTTTTCAAAACGGCATTTTTCAAAACTGCATATTTCAAAACGGCATAGGTACAAAACGGCATTTTTCAAAACGGCATATTCCAAAATTGCATTTTTCAAAACTGCATACTTCAAAACGGCATAGGTACACAACGGAATTTTCAAAACTACATTTATCAAAACGACGTTTTTGAAACTCCACAAGATAAAATGAAATATTTCAATCGATTATAAATCTAGAATTATCTTTTCATTAATTTCTGGAATATGACCAACAGGTACGGTTGTTTATTAACGGAACACGATGAAGTTTGACATGAATGAAATTTTTGAACGATTCTTGGATCAAATTCTAGGATAAAGCCAAATGAAAAGGAACTTGTTTATTTCTTGGTCGATTAAGATCAAACTTCACATGTTCCTGTGGTAGACTTGAATTTACAAATGAAATTGATTATGGCAAATTTCTTCTACATGTTTTATAACGGGTGTTTTTTTAGGAGGTTTGTTTTTCCGATAGATGTCGTTTTATTTTATGACAGTTGTTTTGACAGCTCAAAGTGGCATTTCTACTCAGTATTGTTTGGCAAATCATTATGAATAGGTTAACTCCAGAACAACGTTTTCAAATCGTGGAAATTTATTTTCAAAATCAGTGTTCAATTAAAAATGTTTATAGAGCACTTCGTGAATTTTATGGTGCACATAATCGTCCGTCAGAGACCACCATAAAGAACGTAATTACCAAATTTCGGTCTACATTCACTCTTTTGGATGCCAAGCCACCGACAAGAATGAGAAGAGTTCGTACAGAAGAAAATATTGCTGTCGTTGAGGCCAGTGTCGAAGAAAACGACAATTTATCGATTCGTCGTCGTGCTCAGCAAATTGGACTTTGTCCATCGACTTTATGGAAAATTTTACGTAAAGATTTGGGTTTGGTGCCATACAAAATTCAATTGGTGCAAGAATTAAAGCCACACGACCATCGTTTGCGCCGTGAATTCAGTGATTGGTCGTTAAATCAATTGAACGAAGATCCATTTTTTTACCGTAAAATTCTCTTCAGTGATGAGGCGCATTTTTGGTTAAATGGATACGTCAACAAACAAAATTGTCGCATTTGGAGCAAAGATAATCCACACGCCGTTCTAGAATTACCAATGCATCCTGATAAATGTACTGTTTGGTGCGGTCTATGGGCTGGTGGGATCATCGGTCCATATTTCTTTAAAAATGAGGAAGGACGACGCGTTACCGTGAATGGAAATCGATACAGAACCATGTTAAATGAGTTTTTGTTGTCAAATCTTGAAGATATGGATATGAATGAAATGTGGTTTCAACAAGATGGTGCCACTTGCCATACAGCACGTGAAACAATCGACTTATTGAAAGAAACTTTCAACGACAACATTATTTCGAGAAATGGTCCGGTGAATTGGCCTCCGCGTTCGTGCGATTTGACGCCACTCGATTACTTTTTGTGGGGATACGTGAAGTCATTGGTTTATGTGGATAAACCTCAATCGATTGACGCTTTGGAAACCAATATTCAACGTGTCATTGCTGACATACGCCCTCAAATGCTTGAAAAAGTGCTGGAAAATTGGACCTCCAGAATGACATTTGTGAAAAATAGTCGTGGTAGCCATATGCCAGAAATTGTGTTTAAATGTTAAATGCCAAAAAATTATCTACCAAATAAAAAAAAATTTTGGTCATTTCATAATTTTATATGTGTTTTATTCAAAAAAAAAATCGGCAACCTCTTAAAAAAACACCCTTTATAAAAACTTTAATAGGTACGTTATAAGAAAAATTTACCTTCATTGGAATTACAAATTATTTGAAGATTTAGTATGCATATAATATTCTCCTTCACCTAAATTTTTAAATAGAGCTTCGAAGTTCTAATTAGTTACTACAATTACTCCATATATTGGAATACATCTCATGCAAGTATTTTCTTAATTTATCGGGTTTATCGAAAAATTTAATTCTAAGATATTAGTTTCAAGATATGTAACGTTATTAACGTACGTTGCCACTACAATTTTTGTTTGAGGGTTTTTCCTATTTATGGTCCTGCCCAAGATAGTACATTTTAAAGAAATCACAACAATTTTATGTTTATCGGACCTGTATAATACGGTGCATAGCATACGTTTACATCAGATTATCGTGTATACTACATCGAAGCTCAGGTATATATTTATACATATGACACCTGGTATATATATTATGTTAAAATCGGTTTGTAATAGTTTTATTAATTTGATGTTACTTCGAAACAGTGTGCGAAGTGCAACAGAAATACCTACTAAAATGTATCGAATATTTCAGCAGCAACGAACATTAATATTTACTGCATTTCAAACTTGTAATAATTAATTGTTATTGATGCCGCATCCCAAAATTATTCAGTTTTACCAATTTTCTAATTTACCAATTTCACTTTTTACCAACCGAACAAAGTGAAATTCCCATCGTTAGCTATTTTTCGTTTGCAGTCGTGCGTTATATTTTTGTACTCGAATTTTATTTGGTTATTGTTTATAAAAAAATATAAGAAATGGTACGCCTACAAAAAAATTACCGATGACATCTTTTGGTATGTAATTAGTATTAAGTTAAAATTTATTTATATAAATATGTATGTATTAAAGAGAATCTAAATAAACGATAAATGACGTTATGAAAAATGCCGTTTTGTACCTATGTCGTTTTGAAATATGCAATTTTGAAATATGCCGTTTTGAAAAATGCAATTTTGTGAAATGCCGTTTTGAAAAATGCAGTTTTGAAAAATGCCTTTTTGAAAAATGCCGTTTAGAAAAATGCAGTTTCGTACCTATGTCGTTTTGTGCCTTATGTCGTTTTGAAATATGCTATTTTGAAAAATGCTATTTTGTACCTTATGCCGTTTTGTATCTTATGCCATTTTGAAAAATGCAGTTTTGAGAAATGCCGTTTTTTAAAATGCCGTTTTAAAATATGCAATTTCGACCGAGACCCAAGTGTGCGATATTGATCGTAACGATTATTTATTAAGAGTTGATAATTTTGTTCATCTATAGGATGATGTTGTATGAGGGAATGTGGGCAATCATTATGTTTTTGAAAGGGATAGGTTTAATATTTTAGTAATAGTAACTAAATATTGGATCTAAAAATGATGGTACTTGTATAGTAAGTACAATCATGGATTGGTAATAATACCCCTGCAGAGTCGGTAAGTCGTAGATGTTATTAGGATTTAAGATTGCTCATGTGATCATAAGATAGTATGTCGTTAATGAAATTAATTTCGTTTTTGGTTAGTAAATATCGTGAAATTCGTTAGCGTTTGGCTGAACTGTGTGCGTCTAGTATGTCGTTAATATGCAGGGGCAGAGTGTCTATCGTGATGATTAATTTGAATATATGTTGGCCTATTTTGATCATGTGTAGTCCTATTTCGATTGCGTTAACCAGTCTGTTTAACTAAAATATACATTTTTTTGTTGCTGTTCTATATATAGTTGAACCTATCGATCAAACCTTGATTAATCGCTACATGAGCGTTATTTTGTTCGTTTAAGTTTTCCTGATTCTGATGAAGATTCTGTATGGCGTTACTGATTTCTTCTAAATCATGTTGATCTAGATTTCTTGTAATGTCTTTGATTAATGATCTTAGTCCATCAATGAGGCCTCTTTTGATGCGTGTAGGTTTCAAAAGACTGATTTATTCATCTAACTTTCTAGTTTTGTGTTTGAGGATTTTTATGGCCTAGCATGATCCGTATTAACCCTTTGTTGTTTCCTAGGTTGCTCACTTCGAGTGTTTGACTCATTGTTAAAAAGCCCCTGCCAAGGTTGTTTTAATAATTTTTATGGTATTTTGATATTTTCCATCTTCTATTATAACAATAACTTTGTTATTTGTAAGAACTTTTCATACTCTAAATCCGGATTTGATTTTAGACCGTCTTTAGTTGCGAACATGGATTGTTTGTAAATTATAGTTAACAGTATTTAGCTCAAAATTTTTATAAAATTTTAAATATATATTTTTTATTCTAGCTAGGCAACAAATTGTGACATCATATCTACAGAAAAAACACTTTACAAAGTAAAATTTCACTTTAAAAAACGAAAATTGAAAATAATTGTTTCCATATTAAATAATATTGGAAATGTGTAAAAGTAAAAAATCAAATTATAAAAATAGATCGTATAAGCGTAATCTTCAATTTTGTTAATAGAATTTGAACAGGATTTTATATGTAGCATTTCCAAAATAGATCTTTTCCTGAAATTTGGTTGTTTTTCTAAAATGCTTAGATCTTCCAAAATTATGTTATGGTTGGTATCTCTAATATGTTATAAAGACGTTACATCCAAAGAAACTAAGAGGCAAGTTTGTGGAAGCGTGGCATTCTGAATTTTTTGTTTAACATCTAAAAACTAGATTTTAAAATATTACCCAAAAATGACGATAAACTATGTGTTGATCCATTAGTTGGTCTATATGGAATACCAGGTTTGTGAATTTTTGGTAAACCATATAATTTTGGAATCACCATCATTATATTTGGTTAACATTTTTCTATTTTTTTCATCCACATTACCGGAATTTTTCCAATCTTTCACCATAGTGTTTTTTGGTTTCTGAATCGGAACTGAATTATCTTTTGGTAATTCTACATATGTTGTGTTATCGTTAAGTAAACTTTCCATTTTTGTAACATAATCAATTCGCGATGTTATAACGTTACGTTGTCCGCTCGAGTTACCACAATAAAAATACGATTTTCAAAAGAAGTTAATATATTTGAATTTGATTTATACTTAAAATTTGTCAAAATATTTACAAAACGGTTCCGAATAGTATAACGATCATTATCGTTATTAATAATAATAATATTAATAATATCTACAGAAAAATAGCTACATTTTAGATAGCCTTGATTGCGTTTTTATTTTGTATAGAAAATATTTTTTTGTAAAATTGTTTTATTATTCGTTTGAGAACGGAACCGAAAATGTTCCGAAAGCTAAATAATTAATAAAGAGAGTTATAAAATTGTTGAGCTAAATACTGTTAACTATAATGTATAATATAAAAGCTCATTAAACAATTTTAAGTTTAGTTATGGATTGTTTGGTTCACTTTTAAACTAGGAAGGTTAACCCGATCAATATTAAGTTTATTGATTAGCTTAGTTTTCTGGGCATGTGTTTCTTCATAAATTCCGCGCTTTTGAAAATGCAGGATCAATAGAACACCCTAAAATGGTAGAAATGACCCGTTAAAAGCTCAAAAGGTGTAAATTTTGTTGTCGTATCTAGGTTATTGTTATAAGAGAGGATGCATTTATGCAGGTTTTTAATGCTCTCTTGAGCCGTTTCTATATGAGCAATTTTCATTAGTTCCTACAAGGTGAAATGCAGCCGCTCTACAGGGGAATTGGCTATTGACGAATAGGCCGAGTGATGTAATTGAATGTCATATTCTTGTGGAAAAGCTGTAAAGGATGGCGTGTTCATATTTCCTTCGTTATCCGATACTATTTTCGCAGATTTAGCATGAACACTAAAGAATTGGATAAGCCTCCTTTGGACTTCTTTGGTGGTGCAAGTCTTCATGGCTGCAGCAAATTTAGAGAATTTATCCAAAACTGAGAGGAATACATGCTTTTCGAAAAAGCAGAGATCTATATGCAAGATTTCCATTACTTTTTTCGGTATTTCAGTATTTAGTTTAAGCGTATATTGCAATTATTGATGCATGTTTGGTTAATTATATTCTTATATGCGAATGAAATTTGATGCTAGCATTTCAGGATAGATTTTTGCTGTGAACTGAAACGATTTATCGGGGAACTAGTTGGTACAATATTTTGAGAGTCACTTCCAGTTTCTGTACCCGTAGAGGAGTCAGATATACCGGAAGTGTTAATATTATTAACTGTGAGAGGTTTCAACCCGATTGAACGCGTGATAATGCATGTGCATTCTTTTTTTTTTCACCCTTCTTCTATACGATAGACGTATTCCACTAATTTTAATCTCTATCGAACCATGTCAACGGATTGTGGTCCGTTACAATTTTGAATTTTTGGCCGAATAGATATAGTCTGAAATATTTTGTGGACCAGACGATGGCTAAAAGCTCCTTTTATATAGTAGAGTAGTTTTACCCCTTTACCGTTATGGGTCTGGATGCAAAACAAATAGGTTTATACTTTCCTATGGGTCTTACAAGAGGACATCTCCAATAGCTACGTTACTCGCATCGGTAGTAAGGATAAATTCTCTGAAACAATCGGGATATTTCAAGATTGGTTGAACAACTCCTTGCAATATTCAAAACGTTGTAAATACAAGAATGTGTCAAGAATGGTTTAGTGGCGTCAAAGAAGTGCTTTCCGATTTGGCCATTTGAACTTTTAGATTAGCCTTGCTTAATTTGTTGAATACTTGCTTTAAGTTTTCAATGTATTCTTGCAGTGACGTCACCTAACACGTTATCCATGACCCTTTGAAACGTTGAAGAGTCATTCTTTAGACCGGAAGGCATTCTTATGTATTCATAGTGACCGTGGCGCCTACGGAAAATGCGGCTTTAGGGATGTCTTGTTTTTTCACCTCTATCTGGTGGAATTCAGATGCCAAATCCATGGTTGAGAAATACATAAATTTCCGTATATCGAGTATAACGTTGATGTTTGGTAGAGGGTACCAATCTTCAATAGTTTTCTCGTTTAACTTGCGATAGTCGATTACTAATCGCTACTTGACTTTTCCGCTGGCATCGGCCATTGTGGGTACTATCCAAATAGGAAACGGCCAGGGTGAGGAGCTTGAACGTATATTCCATCCTGTTACATCTTATAGATTTATCTTTTGACTTCCTCTTCATGGACATGAGGGTATCGATAACTTTTGGTAAAGATGGGTTTGTCATCTTTCAGGTTAATTTCATGTTTTACGGTATTTGTAACGTTGATGGCATAACTTAAAAATTGCCATCTTTCCTCTGCGTTAAGGTGTTCTGTTTTAATTTAATTAAATACAGATTCACCTTGAATCGATGTATCGCAGTTTTGAATATTACAGTGATTGGATCATGCTCATATGTTTTCTTGAGTAATTCGAATTTGATCGGCTGTTCAATCGCAATGTATGTGTGTACGCAATTTGTTACCGTAACTCACATCTTCTTACACAATTTTTGCAGTGATAGTTTGCCTCCGGAATGATTAAGTTGTCATTAATAATTGTCGAGGTGATGTAAGTAAACATTCCCATTTTCTATATCAACCGGAAGCACAGTGGTAAGCTTGCATCTGAGTAATACAGTGTAAGCCTTTGAGGAATAATAAGGCATAAATAATAGCGGGATTTCGACTTTGACGATTCTAAGGACAGATTTAGCAAGGTCTTTATGGAATTTGAACAGAAGAAATTCAATCGGTACTCTTGTTTTAAATTCCATAAATCCTGGAACAACAACTTTTTAGTTTATCTTATGATCATTAAACATAGTTTTAACGTTAATTGGTGACATGGAAGGAATTCGTGAAGAATGAACGAACTGTGGGTTCAAAAAAAATTTATTTGATCCTGTATGTATTATGATTTTAAGTATTTTGGTTTTGTTTAGGTGAAGATGTATATATAGATGGAAATGCGTTTGATGTTTATAGACATCTAGGTATCCGATTCTGGATGGAAGGCTTCTGGATGAATATGGTCATCGCCCACCTTATCTTCGTCTAGATCGGGGATGTATACTTAAAGAGCCATTGGTGATTTAAAGGTTAACCTTTGGGACGGTAATTATAGTACGTTTAAATAAATGAAATGGTGTGGAAAGAGAGGTTAAAGTAAGTACATGTATATTTAGAAAATGAGAGGGTCTATAGATTTGCTCTAGACAGCGGCGTTTGAAATGATATGTAAAGCAACTGACTTGTTGACCCAATCATGATAGTATTTGTTTGCCATCTTTTTATTCTAAAGGGTATGCAGCTAAAACTGTTCGATACAATCAAGCCTAACGGGAGCGGAGTTCCACAGGTCGAACAGCGCGAAATACAATATTAAGGAAGAGATCACTTTTATTTTCAAGTTGAATTTAATTAATTTTTTTGCTTGAAATTAAACTGTCGGGATTTTAAGGCAAAGTGCTGTAAGCATCCACACCTCACCAATATTGAAAAATTATTGAAATTTAATTTATTCAGTACACAGCACAAACAATACATTGTATAACTTTTATTAAATTTTTGTATAAATGAAAATATTTATGTTCTGCGGTTACCTTTTATATTACCAAAATCACCAAAATTATATTGGGTTGCTAAATTTCTAATTAGTATTTTACAACGTACGGTAAATTTATCATACCAAAGAATTAAACACAAAATAATTTGAAATATAAAAAAGACCAAACCAGAGTTGCTGTGAATACAGTAGAAAATGTGTTCAAATTTTAATTTCAATACTTCCCAACACGTACGACATTTGCAGTCACGTCTAAACTATCACGATCGAAAATATAAACGTAAATTATTTAATAACACCAAAAATACGTTATTATAAAGTTTTACGTTTCTATTTTAATGAATATTGAGATTTCTATTACAGTTTTGATAAAAATCTTTTAATGCGGCATTTATATTTGGTTAGTATCATCGATTTTTGTTAGTGGGTGTGCGTAGTACGGTGGATCTGCCAGAAAATGTTACCTGTTCTAGAATGACAACTTTAATTTTATTAAGGGTATAAGACCGTTTAATCCCAATCTGTTTCAATAGCGGTTGGTGAATTTTTATTGAATAAATGCATTACTAAAATAAACGTTGCTATTATTCTGACAGAATAGCTAACTTTATATTACAAAAATGTTCATAGACATATCCGTCGTAAAATAAATAATTTCCGAATACAATTCCTATGTTAATTTTCTACTTCATTTATACATTTGTACATAACACTACAAATGAGATAATCTAATAATACAACAAAAAAGTTTATCCATGAATTTAAAGTGTCGTAATTTATTTCATTTAACAAATTCGAGATACTTTTATATCGAATAAAAATGTAAAACTTCAAACCATAAATTTATTTGTACGACGATTTCATCTTCAAAGCAAAATTTTGAATTTGCCTTAGACATACTACAGAAAACGCTCGCATCTTCTCATCCCCAAACAAAAAGTGTCACTCGATCAGCAATAATCGTCTATGTGTATATTTTGTGTAGTATATTTAGTTCTGGTTGAATTAAGAAACATATTTTATTTCCAATAAAATTACCATTCGAATACTTTTACACATGTGAAAGATTTTTTTTCTTACCCTACTTTACATTTTTCCATCCATTCAACCAAATAATACCAAGCCAAAATTGGAAAAAAGAAAAATGAAAATTCCTTATAATCGATAAAGCTTTCAATAAAAGTTTGTGGATACGAATGCGCTGTCATTTATGCGTGTGTATAGTGGAAAATTGTATTAGTTTTAAGATGAGCTAGAAGATAAGAAAATATTTCGATTAGTCGTGTTTTGGGTTAAGTTTCGTTCCGTTAGTCTTAAGGATGTTATTTATTAAAGTATAAAATAAGTTTATTTCTGAACTTAATATTTTTACTTTGTCATCCTTACCTACGTAATCGAGAGAATCAATTTGTACCAAAATCAAAACGCGAATGGGGATAATTTATTGAACCTATTTGAACCAGTGCTACCATATGGTACCACTTTTCATGCTTCGACAGAGAACCTGGTTCCCTTGATGAAAATATTAAAAACTTCATCAGCGGAAAAATATTTTTACTGCTAAACAATGGCTATTTTATCGAAAACGTTTTGAAATTAAAAAAGTGGCAATGACAAAACGTCGGCACTGGATGACACGAACCAAGTGCAAATTTTATCGATCGATAGGTGATCTCCAAAATAAATCTAGCAGCATTAGTGTTGTCCAAGTGATAAAAAAATTATTTATGTTGATATTTTTAATGATAAATGTGGGCTTGGCCAATATCCTGATTTGCGTCGCAGCTGATTTTATCAACTTTAAGATTTTACTAATATTAAAAAAAAAAAATGCAAAAGGTTACGTTATGTAAGACGATTTTATTAAGATATGTCGCAACCTAAAGAGGGATACGGTACTATAGCTATTTGTGTTTAATAATTTGGTACATGGGATCCCATATTTGAGTTCAAAATTTTTTCTGTAATCAGCCAAATGGCAGAAGGTGCCGGAATCGAATCTCGATAGGAGCAGGTTGCAAAAGGGATTTTTCATTGTCTAGTTGCAATCGGTGATGTATGATAATGAACATAAGTATAATCCCCTGTTGGTCGACGGAACTCTTAGGCCGACCCATCTACCATGTCAGTATTACAGCCTTAAATCCATGTAAGTATAAACAAAATAATAATACACCTGTCAATATAACCTTATCCATATTATTTATTTTTATGAACGTCTGATCGCTTGGATCACCGTGAATTTGAGCAACTAAATTAAATTTCTAATAATGTTGAATGCATATTAAATCATTTTGAATTGATGTTACAATTAAATGTGGCAACTCATTGTTCTAAGCATATAAGCATTGATCAAAAATATGACAAATTATTGTTTCGCATCAGTCCTTAGCGACGTGTTTTTGTGACGGTAGACCATCGTCAGAGGATTAGGTAGGGATTATATAATCATAATGTTTTGTATTCAGGCGGGCCTGATGTGGATCAAAAAGTAGTAAGAAAAAAGTAAAAAGTAGTCGCGCGGAAAACCATTCGTCGAAATATTTTTTTTTCTATGTTGGTCTGACTGTCAGTGACATCTGTGCCAAATGTCACATCAAAATAATCATTAGTATTTAGTATACGCTTGTCTTTCTGAAGTACAAAAAGTGCATTCGGCGATTTTTACAATGAGTGAAATTATTCAACAAAGAAGTTCCATTTCAACAAAGAAGTTTTCCAGACGGCCATCAACATCAATTGATGATCAACACGTTAATAAAATCAAGGAACTGGTGCTCGAGAATCGACGATTAACAGTCAGGGACCTTACTGGCATCGTTGAAATATCGGATGGATCAGTGAAAACCATTTTGAAAGATCATTTGGGCCTAAGAAAAGTGAAAGCACGATTGGTTCCAAAATCACTCAATGTTTTGGAAAAACATCGTCGCGTTGACGTCTGTGAAACAATACTTTCCGACTACCAGGATGTCATGAAACGTATTATAATTGGCGATGAGTCTTGGATCTATGCTTACGACCCGGAAACAGACGATCAATCGGCCGAATATCGTGCCAAAGGTGAGCCGATGCCGAAAAAACCACGTCAAAGCAAGTCAAAAATCAAGGTGATGTTGACAGTTTTCTTCGATTATCGAGGTATGGTGCACTCCGAATTCCTTCCGACCGGTCAAACTGTCAACAAGGAATACTATTTAAAAAGTGTTATGCGTCGTTTGCGCGAAGCTATTCGTAAAAAGAGGCCGGAATTATGGGTTGACAACTCTTGGCTTTTGCACCACGATAATGCACCTTCTCATACTGCATTGGTTTAAGTGATTTTTTCGCCAAAAATTCCACCTATATCGTTCCGCAACCACCGTATTCGCCTGATTTAGCTCCGTGTGACTTCTGGCTGTTCAGCAAACTCAAACGACCGCTCCGGGGAAACCGTTTTGAGTCAATTGAATACATTAAACGTGAATCGCTACGCGCAATGGAGGCAGTTCCGGAAATTGACTTTAACAACTGTTTCGAGGATTGGTTTAACAACTTATTTCGAGGAAAAACGTTGGCACAAGTGTATTGAGGCCGGGGGGGATTACTTTGAGGGGAACGAAATAGATTTGGAGAAATAAATAAAGAATTTTAAAATTATGAACAATGTCTTACTACTTTTTGCCCAATCCTGTGGGATTTCCTGTCTTGAAAATTATTAAATAAAATATGAATTCATAATATCATCTCAATTTATAAATGTTGTTATGTATTTACAATAATTTTAACTGAATATTTAAACATATTTATTATTTTAAACAAACAATTTAATAATACAAACATAATGTAATTAATTATATTTTATTTTACAGGGACTGAATGTCTCATTGATGCATCAACAGATGACGAATTTAAAAATAAAAATTGTCAGTTCCCAGTAATATGGAGGTAGATTTTGTGCCCAACAATTTTAATTTATTTATTGAAAATAAAATATTCTTTATATTCTTAGATCTATACAAGCTTCAACACCAGCATTATATGCGCGCACATCCCTCGAGTGCATAAAAAAGTGGAAAAATTTGGTGGACACTTATAAAAAATATAAAAGACCCGAAAACTGGTACTGAACCAGCAACAATTAATGCCTCAAACTGGCCATATTTTAGTAAAATAAATGATTTAATTGAGTCAACGACATTTAAAGCAGTGCCATCGAATACCACCAATTTCGACGACCTTATCGAATACGATACGATTGAAAGTGACGAAGATGAACCAATGCGCTACGAGCCAACAGCTGGTACCAGCCAAACAAGTACAGGTACAACACAAATTCCCAAAAAAAATAAAAACCTAAGGGAACAAATTTTAGATCACATAAGAGAAACAGATCAAATTCTAATTAAATCAATTTAAAACAAAAATAAAATGATGCGAGCGGTCTGTAAAAAATATTTCGCAGATGTACAGCTGTCTTTGGACAGTGGCTAGTTTTTAAGTACCTGAATGTATAATGATAATACAAATTAAAAATATTAGCTGTGATGAAAAATGAATTGTTATAGTCTGTAATTATAGTCAGAATTATTAATTTTCTTTTTTTTATGTTTTATTTAATGAATTTATGAAATAAACAAGTTTTTACAATCGTTTTTTATATTAATTTTAATTTAAAAAAAATATTATATTTCCAAACACAATTGATCTCGAAATTCTGTGGCGCTGGTTTGGGGTTGATAATTTTCTGTATTTGATCTATCAGCATTATTTTCATTTTCAAATTGCCATTTGAGCTCAGCTTTGCTGTGAAGATGATTAAATTTTTTGTTGTTGTTGTGTTAGCAAACGGTTGTCAATAAATGGAGTTATGATGGCTATGGGGTCCAGTGTCAACTGATAGCCACTATCACCTAACAAATAACAGGATCTTGGAGGATACCTCCAAGAGAGAACCCTTTGGTTGTGATCCAAACCTGGCCACCCAGTGCAAATATGTATGAATGTATATTCAGCGTTACATACAGCTAAAAAATAATCAAAATTCGATTTAATGTATATTAAGGTTTATTTACAAATGCAATTAGCAATTACCTTGCAATAGAATGCTACAGTCTAATTACAGACAGTGTACGTTTAATTACATTAAACACAGTGGATTTTGTAATATTGAACGATACTCCAACCACACGGCAGCTTGTTCCTGCTGCTAACCAAAACAGTGTTACGCCATGCTCCATTTGAGGATCATACCCGTGATGTTTCGAGGGATAAAGTTCTACTAATTTCTGAAACGCTTGATCTGAGACGCGTAAGCGCTTTTTTATTAACATTTGGTTTCTATTCGTTATTGCTTCATATATAGAGCTCCGCTTCATGGAGCAATATGTCAAGCCCTGAAAATTTAATGATTTTAATATGATGTAGATTTAGATATATGGTGTGGTGTATTAATGCACATTAAAAATTTGGTATAAAAAAATTGTACCTTGTGCATTTCGCGCTTCTCCAGCCACAATAATAAATTTGCATCGTGTTTTAATAACTCAAGGCACATTTTTATATTTTATTTATTAAATAATCCATTAAAATAAATTGTTTTTGTACATTTTAATTTTTTTATTTTATTATTTAATAACAAATTGCTATAACATTTGTTGTTTGCTATAACTGTTAAAATAAGTCAGCAAAATCGTTTGGGACGACATGACCGACTTATTCAAGATGGCGTCAAATAAGTCAATAAGTTTGAAATAAGTCGGTGTTTAGAAAAGGGCCTTAATGTAATTTGTAATTACAACAAAATATTTTCTCAATTCTCCGGGTAAACCAGAATAGGGCCGGCCACTGATCAATTAAATTTCTAAAAAGCCTAAACCAAGTGGTATTTAAAGCTTAATTTCGGACAGTAGAACATATTTAAATAGTGATGCAGATATTTTCAACGATTACAGTATTTATTTTATAACAGTAGTTGATTCAAACCGAAGCATTCCCTAAACAGTGAGGCCTTGAGCAATTTTAATTTGAAATTCGTTCAAAACATGAACCATCTATTCTTAGTCACATTTGTAACCTCTCGCTCATTCAAGGAATTATTTCGGATAAATTCAAACTGGCGATGATCATCCCGATCTATTAAAGTTGTGATCGTAATTAGAAAGAAAACTATCGGCCGTCTCTCCCTGCTATTTTGAGAATTCCATAGAAAGCAAGACCCAATAACTTCTTAAATCGCCATCAGATTTTAAGTGTTCCTCCTCCGTTTCCGCCAAGGACATAGGACTGAGGAAGTTTTTCTGAAATTTCTCAAATAGCCGTAAAGCTTGTGGTGGATTTGTTGACAATACAAAAGCGTTAGATATGGTGGAGCACGTACGTCTTTTAACAGTACGTATTTTAAAGTAACCTTAGTAACCCAAATAATATGAACATTGGAATACCTCAAGGTCTTTATTATGTCCCGTGTTATTTTTAATTTATTCTAATTCGAGTTTTAGATTAAATTAGTTTCGAAAAATCCCTGGATTTGTAGATGCCATAGCAGTAATCTACATCCGAAGTAGCTTGACAAATTAATTCCGACCTAAAACTTTGCACGTCTTGTTTGATAATAATTTCGTACTTCTTTATTCTTCGTTAAATTTATATTCTTCAAATGTCCAGTATTCCAACTCTGCGTTGTCATTTAACGTATCCTATAACTTTGAAATGCATTCCCATAATCTACCATTCGGACTGCTTTAATATCGAAATTATCAACTCATTCAAGTATCTTGATATTCACTTAGATACTAAACTGAAAGCAACTCATGTCGCTAAATTAAAATTGTATATGAACTCCGCCTCCAGAATTATATATCTCATTTCCTGGTCGATCGAAGCAAAACTACAAAATATCACATAATTCTTGTATAGCAACAAAAATAACGTACAGCGTTTGCAAAAATATCCTTATAGTATTATGTCACAAAATTGTGAACATTTATTTTTAACAAAACAGAAGTTTCATTATTTTATAAATTGCCAAAAACATCACAATTTGGTGTAAATTTATTGTGATCACAATTCTTGGTTGCTCGAGTGTGTAACGCGCACCCGTTCCAAGACTGGTAGGTTAAGCACCCCTGATTCTTATCTTACGATACACATACACTAAAATTTAGTATTTCAAATACGGGAAAACGAAAACATGTTCAGGGGAAAGCAATGAAAACAATATTGTAGATTATCCCGGTTTTAACTTTTGGTGGGAACTTTTTATGATGTTGTTTGTCTATAAATACGGATTTTGGCTAACATGCGGGGATTGATAAAGTAACATTCGATTAAAAATAAGTTATTTATAATATACCAGCTCGGACATTATTTTATAAAAATTATAAATACAATAAAAAAAAATATAAATTCGATTTACTTATAATAATATAATCAATCATTAATAATAATTAGTGATATAAGTTTTCTTAGTGTTAAAATAAATAGAAAAATAAGTTGGTAGTTGAAATTAAGTTGCTAATATTAATTCCTACAGTGCAGACAATAGAAAAACGTTAGAGTTCAATGAAGTTGAAAGAAATTCTGTGCTAAAATTAGTGCGCATGGGTTATGTTTGTATAGTGTCTTAGTTAATATAGTGAATATTTAGTTAAGATAAAAATATTCTGTAAATTTAAAACATTTATTATAAAATAAGAAAATGTGAAAGGTGGTGTGCTTAATCACGATTTAAGCAATTGGCCATGTTGTTTTTCTTGATTCAAAAATTAAAATGGACCTAATATTCATATAAATTTACGCGAAATAATATGCAACTAATAATATGGAGATTTAAGAATCTATTATACCTTAATACTTAAATCGATAAAACAAATAAAAGTCTCAAATAATAAATAATAAAAATAAAAGAAATTTTAACAGAACATAATAGTGCATACTAATTAAATTGTCAAGTGTAACCTTACGTCTAAGTATGTATTCAGTTAAAAAAAAAAATATCTATCGTATAAACTATCGTATAATTAATATAAATAAGAAAATAAACATTATCTATGTGAGTGATAAATTAGAAAACTAAATTCTAATATTTGTGCTATCCGCGCAAATGCGACGGCTAAAAAAATGTGGTCACTCTTATTAAAATTATATACCGTAAATTGGAAAAAAGACACCACATGTAAGACTTTAAAGACAATTAGAAGTATGAAGTGAAAATCAAATATTTTATTCGATCTAAAGTTGTAATTAATTATATAATAATAATTAATCAAATAATAATAATAATACGGAATAATAATATCGTATGAGGATATATGAATATCGATTTTGGATAGCGGCCATTATTTCAAGTAATTTTTTTTTATTATATTGTATAATTTTGGTACACCAATATAAATATTTTTTTTTAATTATATTAAGATACCTGTAAATTTAAATAATTATTTTTGAACGATTTTTTTTTTATAATTTAATTTTTGTCATTAGATTTAGTTAAACTCAATTTTAGTGTTTAAATTAAGGGATAATATTTCATTGATGGTTTTTGGGTATTTCATCGGGTCATTAATTCAATCTAAATGAACATCAATTAAAAATTATCTCTTCAACTGACGTCATAGTATTTAAGAATTTTCTAGTTTATATTAAATGAAGCACAGATGTTTGTTTCTCTCAATATCATTTAATTCCTACCATTCTTTATTGGAAAATTATGAATGTCATAAATAAAATTTATATTGATCTTATTATAATTAATGCTGTAAATATTTGCTTTCTATTTATTTCTATTATTTTTTTTTTTTGTGTTAATGACGTTTGTTCGCTCTTTGCTCGGTTATCTTCACTTTGTTAGTGAATTTTTAAAGTGATGAGTTATTAAGTTTTTTTTTTTGTGAGGATGGGGTGAGTATGAGTCATCAGTAAGCTCGATTGTGGGTATTATTCCTGTACTACATATCCTTTCCTATTCGCCCCGCGGTCCAGCAAGGTCCAAACATGCATCGGAAAAACCCACGAACTTTCCGACGAGTCTTAGCCAAACGTATCTGACCGCTCCGATGCCTCTGTGCGGATATTAGTGATATAAAACTCGATTAACGGGAGAGATTTCTACGGAACAATTTAATTGCCACCCCCACATCTCTCGAAAACCGTTATAAGTGGTAGCTCAAATTTTAGATTCGCTTTGCTATACGTAGGTCAAAAAATAAAAAATCATTTGTTTTATTACGCAAAATTTTCTATTTATAAGTTTGTGCAAGGGGGAATTTTACATTGGCCAAAATTAATGAGAAATACTCAAAGGATTGGATTGGTTTAAAGAAATTCGGTGATTAAAACTTCTTGCCTCACCCAAATGTTCAAGTTCTCTCTGATTTTGCGTTTAATGCAATAAGTAATTTATTCCCAATAGTTGGTGAACCTGATGGACCTCCAAATGTTTAAAAACTTGTATATTTTGAAAACGAACGTTCATCGTGTCATGCGTCTGCTGTGTGGCACGCAGTCCCGTCCTGCTGGAACCCATGTCGTCTACCTCCATATCGTTAAATTTGGGCCAAAAGAAAACTTTTTTTTGAATTTTTCACTCACAGATGGAAAATTTGTAAGCATCCTAACAATCAGTTTCGAACGGATGAGATTATTGATTTTTAAAAAAAAATTTCTTACAAATTTTTCATCTATGAGTCAAAAATTCAAATTTATCCGCGGCCCAGCGTTAACGAACGAAAAAGTATGGGGTGGTTGGGAAGTTGATTGTGTAATAAGTAGGTGTCGATTATCATAGTCGTTTGTCAACACAGATTTGACGCTAAATGGAATAATTTCCTATGATTGTGTATTTAATTCGAGAATACTGAAGATAGACCAATGTACGGAACAATCACAATAAAATCAATTACAATAGAAAACAAACAGTAAAAAATTACAAAAGAAATCGGTTAACATCGTTCTGTAGCGCTCGCCGTTGATGGTGATGGCCTGACCAACGTTATTTTTAAAAAAGTAAGGACCAATGACGCAGCCGACCCAAAATCCGCACAAAAAAGTAACTTTTTGTGGATGCATTGCCGCCTGGTGCACCTCGTGTGGGTAGGCGGCGTCCCATATACGGTAATTTTGCTTGTTAACATAGCCATTCATCCAAAAATGCGCCTCCTCGCTAAAGATGATTGTTCTGTCAAAATTGGGGTTCTCTTCCAAACGCTCCGAAGCTCAGTTAGCGAAAATTGTTGTTATCTATGGTCATTAACTTTGAGCTCCTGGGTCAGTTGGATCTTGTACGGGTGTAGAACCAAGTCCCGACGCAAAATTCGCCAAGTTGCAGGCTGTGAACGGCCGAGTCCTTGTGCACGGCGAGTAATTGACTGCCTCGAGTTCTCCTGTACACTTGATTGACACTTGTTTGTTTACTGAACCTGTTGTCTTGAATTTGACCATCAAACGTTGGAGAGGCGACTTTGAATGACCACCGCGTCTACCGTAAAATGGGCGCAACGCGCGCAACGTTTATACTAATGAACACTCATTTTGATAATAAAGTTTTATCAGTTGGACGTGCTGCTTAATCGTGTAACTTGTCATGATGATTTGGCATCAATGACTGAAAAAACACTCGAAAACACCGCCCAAATATAACAACCCTATATATTTATATAAGATCATAATATCTCGAAATAGTATGTTGTATAACAAGTCATGAGTGCAATACGAAAGTAAAAGTTCAGCTAGAGCCAAACGAGGGCTGCATTCATTTGAATATTCCAATTGATAAGCTTTCACAAATCATGATTAAAAAAAAAATTAACAATCTATTACAGAGAAATCGTTGAACTAATAAATTAAACATATTTCAATGATTAATTTTGAATAGAACATTTTCTCAGCGATTTATACATCAAAGAATGCCTTGATTCCGCACCAAAATAATAAAAAAGAAATACATAAATTTTTAAGTCCATTTTGAGCCGTTCAATCATATTTTTTAATTCAACCTGAGCAAGCAGTGCGCTGTCAAAAAATACTCTGTGTTTTTTTATTCTGGCTGAGTTATTTACTGTGTTTTGTGGAACATAATACCAGTGTAGTGAGTATGCAAAGTAAAAACAAATTATTACTCCATGCACACTGTATCATTTGGTACTGCACAACCTGTGCTAAGTGTCAATACCCAGGGCAAGCCTGCTTGCTCGGGTTAAATTAAAAAATAAACCCAGGCCACCTTTACCGGTTCTCCATAAATAACTACTAATGTGAAATCAATTTGTGTGGAGTTACGCTAATACGTACGCTAATATAATTAATTTAAATAAAATTTTAGTAGATGTTCATTACAATTTATTGCACGTGTAAATTCATTTTATCGTAAATGGTTTTCATATTAACAATTAAATGCATGTTTTGTTAGCGTCAAAAAGTCATATCCATCGAAGCGAAATGAAGACCTAATGAATTTATGAAGCAGATTGAAAACTGAAGAAAAAAATTATTTAAGAGATCAAGCGATATTGCGCGACTTTTGAGCTAGATTATCTTGTATTACAGGTCAAAGTTTGTGATATTATTCTAATTGAATATTGTCATAAGATTGTTAAAGCTAAGAGAACTTTCTGTGATAAGGGACTGAAATAGTTTACCAACTGGACTAAGAACGGCAAAAGATAAAAATGTATTATTATGAAATAGACGATATTGATATTACATTATGTTTTAAATATTTTTAAATATCTTATCTTGTCACATTTGATTAGATACAATTTTTAATATTACTGTTTGTATCGTGTTCCGTTTTTTTCACTATTCGAGTAGAGTAGATTTGAATCTAACGGCACAGTGGTTAAAGCTATAGCTTTTGGATCGGGAGGTACTGGGTTCGAATCCCGCAGGGCCAGGATATAAAAAGAATTCTTCATCATCCGATTACGATCGGTGATGGCAATGAACACAATTATGACCCCCTGCTGGATTGCAAAACTCATAGGCCTACCCATCCTCCATGCCAGCACTATAGGCGCTAGTGTACGCTCTCAATTCGGCATGTAACTGCGTAAGGTAGACGGCCCCAAAACAGATTGCAAAGATTAAATCATAAAAAAGAGCAGATTTGAAACACATTTTCGTATTGCAAATATGTTTTAAAATACAAACTGCCTTTTGAGGGTATCTTCTTAAAATGTATTTCACCAGTAAATAAAACAGTCACCATCCCCGTTCAGGGGCCTTATTCTTGAAATCCGTGTAAATTTCCGTAGTCAGAAATTATTTTGCTTTATAATTCTTTATATTATTCGGTTTTACCGCAGGTTACCTTGATCAATTTTTTAATCTCTTTGCATTTTTCTTAACATTTCTTAACATTATTTCCCTAGTAGGGAAAAAATTTCGACTGGATTAATCGATCCGAAATTGTTCCCTTAAGGTGTTTTCCGAACACTGACTTATTACAAACTTATTGACTTAGTTGACGCCATTTTGAATAAGTCGGTCAAGCTGTTCCAATTGGTTTCACCGACTTATTTTGACACCTACAAAACAAACCAAATTTGTAAAGACAACTTATTCTGATTTAAGCGAAATAAATTAAATAAAATGGATAAAAAGAAACAATATTTACTACTTAATTATTTAGTAAATAAAAATAGAAAATTATTTTTAAATACTCGTATGACCGAAGGCGATGATTGTTTATTGTTGTTTTTGGAGAATCGTGAAATGCGAAAGGTATTGTATGCGTATAATGTTAATTAATACAAAATAATATTATTGTCTATACATATTGGTCTCAAGAAATGTTTTTAAAATTGTAGGGCTTAAAATATTGCCGTATGAAGAAAAGTCTAACTTACGATGCAATCATGAATCGAGATGCAATTCTAATAAAAAGCTACCTTCGATTCTCTTTAGAAGCTTTTCAAAAACTGGTTGAACTATACCCTTCAAAGTACCATGGGTATGATCCGCAAACGGAACTTGGTGTAACCAAGTAGGCTGTTCTGGTTAGCCGCAGGAACAACTTATCGCGTAGTTAGCACTGCTTTTAATATTCCAACCACTAAGGTATTTAATATCGTTAAACGAACAGTAAACATGATACTTAATTTAATGAAGCAAATTATGATGAAAATCAATTTGAAAGTGAAGGCATAAAATTTACAAATCGCACAGGATCTGATGTATTTAGAAAGCCAATGGGTACTATCGATGGGACACATGTAAAAATAAAATGCCCAACCAAACGACATGACGAATATATAAACAGAAAGTTGGACTACAGCATGCAATTACAAGGTATACTTTTATACGTAGTTGTTGGTTTATAAGGTTCAGATATTCATTTATTTTGCAGCTATTTGTGATGCTGAACATAAATTTGTTCATATTTATGTTGGTCGGCCAGGTTCGGTTCCCGATCAACGTGTTCTGAGAAATAGTGATATTTATTTAAATAAAAAATATCCACCATCGGACTACAATTTACTCGGCAACGGAGGATAACTGTAGATCCCATAGCAATAATAACTCCATTTCCCGAGAACAGCTCAACTCCGCAGCAAAAAAGATTTAATCATCTTCACAGTAAAGCTCGAATAGCTATTGAACAGGCTTTTGGGATAATGAAGACTAGATGGAGATGCATTTTTTGCTGTTTGCTGCATACTCCACAACATTTGTTTAAATGTTGGTGAACTGATTGCAATAGGCACCTAATTTTAACAAGCAAATAACGTTACATCTGCAAATGACAATTATCAACCGCACTAAGAACAGCGTCGAACAGCTTGAGGCATATCTATGCTTTCTACAAGAAAACCCCCAATTCAATGCCGGGAAAATACCCCAGAAAATACCAAGTATATGGAACGAGCCTGCAAAATAAGAGAAGAAATTTTGTTAACTGGTGGCGGCGATTCCACGACAACATCGATGTCAGGGTTAGAAGAGCGGGCCCTACATTTATTTGGAATCATCACGGTTCGCAGAGATGATGATATAGCCGTTATGGGATTTGAGGTAAGGCATACTGTAAATGTTAGTAATTATTTGTAATTCATCACAACCAATTTTAGAACGCAATCTATAATTCGACACATGAAGAGATGAATGCTGTTACACCACCTAATATATACCGACCCCCTCAATCCAGATCGAACCGATACCAAGTCAATGGACAATATCACCCCCAAATAACATACCAAGAGCACGAAAGCGACAGTACTCGAATACATTTTCATCCGCCATTTCGGATTACGTTGCGAAAATAAGCAAACTGGCGGATGTTCGTGCTAAACAGGAAAAGGAATTAGCAGAACAACGTCTAATATTGACAAACAAAATGCGGACGCCTTGACCAGGATGGCAGAAGCCATGTATATATTGGCAAATGCCTTTAAAAATAAAAAAATAAATGGAAACGGACCATTTGTGGATTCTGTGCAATTATAAATTGATATTATGCTCTTAAATAAAAGACTGATTTTTTTTTGTGATAAAATATAATTATTGTTTTATTTAAAAAAATATATGTGATTTATAATGTATTGGCGTATTCATTATGTATTCGTAGACCTTCAGACAAATAATTTGTTCCCGTACGTTCGCTGAAATCATCATCTTCTTCTTCGTCATAAATTATGTCATCTGGTTCTTCATTAACCCCAAAATTCAAACGCATATTATGTAAATTAATACAACTATATATTATTATTGCGGCTTTATCTGGGTTATAATGGAGAGTTCGGCATTTATTGATAAACCTGAACCGTTTTTTGACTGCACCGAATGCACGTTCTACGGTGTTTCTGGCCCGAATTTGTAATGTATTAATCTTTTCTTCCGATCTGTTGGCTGGTTGAGAGTATGGTGTTAGCAGCCACGGTTCTAACGTATAACCACTATCTCCAATTAGCCAGTTGTACCTTCGACTATCGTTTTGGCCATTCAGGTGTATTCTTGTCGGTGTTGTTAGTCAAATTGCTGAGTCATGCACACTGCAGGGATATTTTGCATTGACCGACAAAAATTTAAGGTCAGAATCCACAATCTAACAAAATGGAAAGTAAATAAAACCATATCATATTATGTATAATTTGATATTTTAAGCAATTTTTATGTTACCCCTTCCACATTAATACTGTAGTACCCCTTTGTAACGGAATCTTATCATATTCCGCTATCAACCCATTTCCCAAAATATTTCCTCTATGCAAAGTGGTTCCACCATGACCTTGAAGAGATCATCTTCACAAAAATTCTTTAATTAGTTAGTCATGCGGGAATCACCTAGTTCTTTGTGTTTGTTGTTGCAATACAACGAACATAAAAAAAAATATATTTCATATCTACGTATGTATCCAATTGCAACCGACGTCACTCAATGTATCTATAATGTAGTTATTATAAATACAAATGAGTAAACGTAAATATTTATGTTGTTGTTGGATTGCGTAGTCATGTGTTTTGTGTTGTGCGCGCAAAGGGTAAACGTTCTACATGGAGGTAATCGAACTACCTGTATGTAGAAATTGAGGAATTGCACTTTCCGCAACACATGCAATATAAATTCCCCAAGTACAAATTAGCACACTTTTTAAATGGGCGGTGTTTATGGCAATATTTTGTTAATATTGCAAAAATGAAATTAATTAACTGAGAGAGTAGTACATTAATTGTACAAAAATTTCCCCCTCCCTTCTCAACCAGTTAATTAATACGATATAAATACCGTACCAAAATTTTGGAAAGGGGTCAGTGAGTTTGAAGTCTCAACGTGGAGACATTTAGTTAAGTAAGTTTGAGTGTGTTAGCGAGTGTAAGGTTTTAGATTTTGTTTTTTTTGTGTAAGGTGTTAAAATAAATAAAAAGAAAAAAGACTGGGAGTTATTTTTTGTGCTTGTGAGGTGGTTGCTGTTGGTTGCAGAGATTGCTGCCGTGTTGGTACGTGGCTCATAGTGGTAAGTATTTATCGGTAAGGATAAAAACTAAGTGTCAGTGAATAACAAAACGGTAGCAGACTGTTCCTCTAACAGTCTTTCTGAGGCGGAACTGATACGGCCTAGGCTGTACTTTTCCTTTCCGTTAGAGCCAGCTGCTACACCATTTCCACTAATAATTTGGAAATTAAAAAGGGCGAGCTGCCCATTTGTGTTTTTTTTTATTATTAACACCCGGTTAGTGATGACTCACTAAGTGTCTTCATATATACACACGTACGGTCACTCATCAGCAGGATGAGTTGATAGATTTCCTGTTGTGTTTCCACTTCTGGGTCCGATGACCCGTCCAAATTCCCTCGCCTAACCTTTTGGGTTATGGTTTTCTCCTCAGTTTTATTTCGCGGTTAACAAGGCTGCTATCTGGGCATCCTCATCCCCACGCCGTTCCCTCAACCGACTGAGCCGCGGGAACAAATGCCGCGAGGGATGCCATACAGATAGTGGCAATTCTGTGAAATTGGTTTGCCCTACCGCGTGTAGAAGAAAATCCATTTCAAGTGGCGCCCAAGCGGGGCCTAAAAATTGGCCCAAATTATTGGTATACATTGCCAAAAGATTCTAGATTCATTTATGGATCCCAAATTTAATTGAGGATTTCCCTCACATTTGTTTTGATTTAAATTATATCGGCATTAATATACTGTCGTACATTCTTAAACATTTTAATACAACCAGTGCAAATGGTCGTATAGTACAAGTTTCAATGAATGACTAATGTAAAATCCTTTTTGGTACGAGTATGGCTGCGGTACTGCCTATTGGTGGTCCTGACCAGATGCAATGTTGGGTCATACACGTACTGATTAGAATTAATAATTTTTGAGCTGCAATACTGGATCTCCAAATGATTGGTTTATCTGTGGCAAGTCCCAACCCGCACTCCGGGGGATAAAACGACATTTGTGGTAGTATTTGGAATTCAAGAATACATCTGTCACAATGTAAAACTGGTACTGGTACTGGTATCTAATTTCTCTATAAGTTGTACGGTTTTCGGTACCGTGTACAACCAACAATTTTACATTTCTGAATAGGCAAGGGTGAATGATGTGATCCCTGGAGTAATGGGCATATCCCTTTCTTGGCCGGTAGAATACCGGGGGTATAAAGGGCTGCTCATTCCCAGATTAATTTGAAACGTCATTCCATATCCCGATTCGAATTGTAAGGTTGCCCTTCCATTTACCTCGGTTTTGTTATCCAGTTTGTAGTAAGCAATTACTTCAAGTAAGGATAAATTTGTTTAATTCGAATAAAATATGGATTTCCAGTAATACAATGTATATTTAGGTATTTGCGTTTATTTTTACTTCAGCATTTTAAATTTAATTTTCATCCTTAGGGATGGGGTTCGCCAGTTCACCAAATTTAGTTTTAACTACGTCCAGGGTATGGCTCACCTAGCTGTTCATACCTAGGTTCTATTAGTGGACGAATATAAGACTCCAGGATTGGACATAAGCTAAGTGAAGTCATACTACATTGTGGAAATCCTTAGTGATAACCGGAGTGTTATTACTCCCAATTGATAAACAAATGGCAACTGTCGTTCGAGGACCTTAATTGAAAGGACTCGCTAACGTCAGTTGACTGGCGTGATGAAGTGGTTGTCGATCGCACGGTTGAGCTCCTCTAACGGTTAGAGTATGACTGCCAATTGTGGTAAGATCGGCAAAAACAGAGTCATGATCTTTTGGGTACAATATTGAACTTTTGTTTACTGATTCACAATAGCAGTGAGGATCGCTCAATAGGAGTTAAGACGCCCATTGCAATAAATTGGGATGAGTAAAATCAGTTCATCAAAATTTCAAGTTCAACTTTCCTTTCCTTTCCTTGTTTTGACCCAGGAAGTGCGGGATATTTTGTCTTCTCATCACGTGAGATCGGGAGGACTGTGCATGTGTATATTTTGTTTGTTTTAAATTTAATTTTAGGTAGTTAAGTTTTTTTTTGTTTTGTTTTTGTCAGCTAGGCATATTTCTTTTAGTTTTTTTTCTCAACCTAGACAAGTTAAATAACGACGAACTTTTAAAGTTCTAGCGATGACTCTACATCAAAATTGGAAGCGCCGCCGCATAAAACACAAATGCGTACCTCATCCACATTCTCATTAGACCATCTATGTATAGTCGGGCATGTATATAGATGATGTAATGGTAAAGTGAAGGCTGGTATATCGCGCGCGATATTATGAATATACCAGCGTCATTAGTTAGGTCAATAGCGATTAGGAAAGTATAATATTAAGTTTAATTTAAAGAAAGGATGAGGTTGGCTACCCCAGACTGATAATTTAGCAAAGTGGGCTTGAGGTAGCGCCATCTACAGTAATAAATAGTGGTAGGTTTAGTTACTAGATTCATGTTGGCAATTAAAATGTAGTAAAACGTAATAGCAATTTTAGTTACTTAGCCAGATGTCAATCGATGTAAAATAAAATTTAATTAAATTTGAGTAAAGAGGAACTCGTAATCTTTGATGTTTTTAAAACAACATGAGTCGCCGCATATTATCCAAAATTAACATGGTGATGGAAGGATGCCGGAAGTTATGTTATGGAGAGGTTTTTTCTTGCAGTCAGAGATCGGTCAAAAACTTTTCATCAGGGATGCAAACCTGGTCTACACAAGATAGAATCATTTCGGAAATAACACATGAAATGAAGCTATGCAGTCATGCGAAACTAGTAAGGAACCAAGAAGCACACGATCAACAAATCAAACTAAGCTAAGCTGCCGATTAACGAAATTTTATGGAGTCATGAGGACCGACAGCAAATCCAGTCAAATAATGGGCCTAAATTTGTGACAATATAACATAACCACATTTAACTGGTGATATTGTTATTTGGAAAATCCCGACACCAATTTATCCAGCTTCTTCAATTTAGCAGAAGGGTTGAACCACATTTGAAATTCTTCGACCAAGGATACAGAACAACAATTTTATGGGCAGGGCGTATGAAAGGAAGTCGAAGTACCATGAAGAAATCAATGAATGTGACCATAAGCCACTAATAGTTTTTGTATTGCTGCAATACTTCCAGATTTAATTATCAAGTTAAGCGCAACAACTGTATATACGGGGCCGAAACAATAAAACGAATTCAACCAAGGAGGGGCGGACAGACCAAAGTGTTGACCTTTTTACTGTCTGTAGAAATTCCAATCCAAACATTAACTATAGCTAAGAAAAACCACATAATGGATTCCATATCAACAAGTTCAAGCTTTCAACAACTTATTATTCATCATTCAAGGAATTTCAACGGTTCCAATGAGTTCCTCTATCCTGTTAGAATCTAAAGAATCTAGAAACACCTAGAATAAGAATTAAGTAAACTATAAAATAAAACTATTCTTAGGGTAATTAATTTTAAGAGATTCTATGAACATTTATAAAATAAGATCAAAATTATTTAAAGTCGCTAAGAATCGTTTCCGCAATCACACATTAAATTGAATAATAAAATTAATAGAAGCAAATGATTGAGTATCATAATTTCAGAAATAGCTAACTTTTTAACTATACATAATTTTCAAAAGCTTTTGGTGTAGGGTACAAAATTGAACGGTCATACTAGTTAAGATTTCAGTAACTTCATTAAAACAAAGGTAATTTGTTTTTTTAAATTAGAATGTTCATATAGTCAATAGTATCTAAATTCAATACTAAGAACAAATAGTTTTAGGTGCCCGGCTGAGACTATCTCAGGGTGTGGGGCGTCCGCCACGTTGGGCTATCTAAAGTCTGCATCCCTAAACCACGTCCCTCTCAATAGAGCATGAGATCTCTTTTCATCTCAGGGTTTGGGTTTTCCCCACGCTGTAACGGAATCTTATCATATTCCGCTATCAACCCATTTCCCAAAATATTTCCTCTATGCAAAGTGGTTCCACCATGACCTTGAAGAGATCATCTTCACAAAAATTCTTTAATTAGTTAGTCATGCGGGAATCACCTAGTTCTTTGTGTTTGTTGTTGCAATACAACGAACATAAAAAAAAATATATTTCATATCTACGTATGTATCCAATTGCAACCGACGTCACTCAATGTATCTATAATGTAGTTATTATAAATACAAATGAGTAAACGTAAATATTTATGTTGTTGTTGGATTGCGTAGTCATGTGTTTTGTGTTGTGCGCGCAAAGGGTAAACGTTCTACATGGAGGTAATCGAACTACCTGTATGTAGAAATTGAGGAATTGCACTTTCCGCAACACATGCAATATAAATTCCCCAAGTGCAAATTAGCACACTTTTTAAATGGGCGGTGTTTATGGCAATATTTTGTTAATATTGCAAAAATGAAATTAATTAACTGAGAGAGTAGTACATTAATTGTACAAAAATTTCCCCCTCCCTTCTCAACCAGTTAATTAATACGATATAAATACCGTACCAAAATTTTGGAAAGGGGTCAGTGAGTTTGAAGTCTCAACGTGGAGACATTTAGTTAAGTAAGTTTGAGTGTGTTAGCGAGTGTAAGGTTTTAGATTTTGTTTTTTTTGTGTAAGGTGTTAAAATAAATAAAAAGAAAAAAGACTGGGAGTTATTTTTTGTGCTTGTGAGGTGGTTGCTGTTGGTTGCAGAGATTGCTGCCGTGTTGGTACGTGGCTCATAGTGGTAAGTATTTATCGGTAAGGATAAAAACTAAGTGTCAGTGAATAACAAACCGGTAGCAGGCTGTTCCTCTAACAGTCTTTCTGAGGCGGAACTGATACGGCCTAGGCTGTACTTTTCCTTTCCGTTAGAGCCAGCTGCTACACCATTTCCACTAATAATTTGGAAATTAAAAAGGGCGAGCTGCCCATTTGTGTTTTTTTTTTATTATTAACACCCGGTTAGTGATGACTCACTAAGTGTCTTCATATATACACACGTACGGTCACTCATCAGCAGGATGAGTTGATAGATTTCCTGTTGTGTTTCCACTTCTGGGTCCGATGACCCGTCCAAATTCCCTCGCCTAACCTTTTGGGTTATGGTTTTCTCCTCAGTTTTATTTCGCGGTTAACAAGGCTGCTATCTGGGCATCCTCATCCCCACGCCGTTCCCTCAACCGACTGAGCCGCGGGAACAAATGCCGCGAGGGATGCCATACAGATAGTGGCAATTCTGTGAAATTGGTTTGCCCTACCGCGTGTAGAAGAAAATCCATTTCACCTTCCTATTCATGTAAAGCCTCGCTGATGGCCCCAATAACACCTTTAATGCCATACTTCGTGTAAAATCTGTAACAATTAATTTAAAATATTATTTTTATTTAAATTTCATATGTTATGTGTTTTACAAATATCTTACCCTTCTTTAACCGCATTCTTTTCTTCCTGAGACGTACAAAATTTTATTCTGTTTTCCATATGTGAGACCATCAGTTTAACCCACATATGGTTATATTTCTATGAACCGTGGCCCAAAAAGTGAACAGTTGAGCACCTAAAAGTAATTTATTTATGAATTATTTAGTTTGATGAAATTAAGTAATAATATAAACAATATAATTAACATGATACTAACACGCAAAGCAAATGGAATATCGGATGTCTCCTCGTTATGCTGTTCCAATTCGTTTATTAATTCGATGGCTAACACCTTTGGAAGACGAAAAAACTCCATAAAAACATTTTCCTCCACATCGAAAGGATTGGTTGTATCCCGAAGGTGCCGGAGATGTTGTCTTCGACTTTCCCTGAGGAAACCAGACAGGTATTAGAATTATAATAAGCAACTCAAACCAAACACTCACCTGTCTTCCTCGCTTATTAAAAGAGTTAATATTTGCATTAATATATCCATTTTTACAAAATGACTGGAAAATAAAAACAAATGAAAAACAATAATGACTATATGAATAAAAACAATTAGCGTTATGCATTTATTAAATTCATATTATAGTTTTTCAATAAGAGCACTTCAACTTTTTTTTTGAATAAAACACAAACTGTTCGACTTTTGAACTAACTTTTTTTTTATTAACGAATTTGAACATATACATTTAAGTATGAAACTCGATTTCTTTTGCATGACCACCGCGTGCACGTTTTACGAAGTCCAATCTTTGAACCCAATTTTCGACCACTCTTTCGCATAAATCGGCCGAAATTCCAGCAATTTCACGATCTATATTGGCTCTGAGCTCTTGCAACGTCGCCGGCTTATTGGCATAGACCAATGACTTCACATAACCCCAAAGAAAATAATCTAGAGGTGTCAAATCACACGAGCGCGAAATAACACGCTCATCGAACTTAGTCTCCAATAACGCGATTGTATCGTGTGCTGTGTGGCATGTGGCCCCGTCCTGTCGAAACCATATGTCGTCCAAGTCCATTCCATTCAATTGCGGCCAAAAAAAATCGTTTATCATATCGCGGTATCGATTTCCATTAACACATGGCGATCGTTATCGTCGATGAAAAAATATGGCCCAATGACGCCGCCGGCATGTAATCCGCACCAAACAGTGACTTTTTTGGGATGCAACGGTGCTTCATGAATCACGTGTGGGTTGCTTCCTGCCCAGTAACGCATATTTTGCTTGTTGATAAATCCATTTAGCCAAAAGTGAGCCTCATCGCTGAAGATGATTTTTCGATTATTCGACAGAATCGACAGAACGATTATTTTGATAAAAAATTTGCACGATTTGCAATCGCTGTTCACGCATGTAGCGTTCCATGATGAAATGTATACTAATGAAGTTTCGAAATGACAAAAATTAATAAAAAATATGGCGTCGTTCGCCGTCCCTATCGGAAAAAAGTTGAAGCGCACCTGTTGAAACACCCTATTCGTATTAAAAATAAAGCTTCATAATATTTTTTTAATTTAAGGTTAAGTTTTTTTACGAAAAACCAAATAATAAAATAATTTATTTATTAATCTTCCTTCACATATTAATTAAATAATTTTATAAAACTTACCAGATTATTTAAATATTGAAAATTCAATATAAGTAATATTTAAAAGACAAAATTTATTGTTTATTATTGTTATACTTTAATATTTCACGCAGCCGAACACGTAACACGATGAAAAACGTCAAAATTATGATGCTTAAATACCACCTATTTCCTATCTCTTCGCTAAGAGATTTTTTAAGAGAATGTCACAACAAAGAAGACATGCAGAATCGCAAAAAAGTTTTACGTAATCTCTTAACTAAGAGAAATTTCTTTGTTAATACCTCTGTGAGTATACGTCAGAATCGCACGGCTAGTGGGATCCAACATGTTAAAATATTTTTTCTTCCATATAATTCCATATAAAATTGCATTTTGTTTTTTAATATTACGTCACAAATAAGTCGGTACAATGAATTGGGATGACTTGACTGACTTATTCAAGATGGCGTCAAATAAGTCAATAAGTCTGTAATAAGTCGGTGTTTGGGAAACACCCTTAGTAGGGAAATAAATATTAACTTTTATAAAATGATTAAAGTAGCTGGTGAAAAATTCGAATAATACAGAGAAATTTAAAGCAAAACATATTCCGAATGCAGAAATATCCACCGATTTCAAGAATAGGGCGTCATCGCAAACATTAATTTCGTAGCTTCGCCAATTGTCACCTACTGTATAAAAATGAAGCGCGCAAACTTATTTTGGTTTATTATTTTTGTGTGTGTGTGTGTTGTTGTTGGTAGTACCTCTCAACATAATATTCTGATAATTTGACTCTCTATGTGGCATAAGCACACATCGATAAATACATTTTGATAGATCAATTTTATTTTTGGTACTTTTGATTGAAAATAAACACACACAATATACATATATGCCAATATAATATAGCTTTGAGCACACCAAAAATATAAACCGAATCCGCCAACAACAGAACCCTCCCAAAAAATCAAAATAAAAACGTTGATGATTTCATAAATAAACATTGATTTACAATCTACAAACCATAAATTGATGTGAGTTTTCCGATTTTATTGATATAAAGCTACACATACTCGTACTTTAGTTTTGTTCATATTTTAAACATATAAAAGTTGTAGAATATATAGAATGCGGTTCTATACTGCTAGGTATGGTGTGTAACCATGTAACACCTAAAAGAATGATTATTTGGTTGAATTGACGACTAACTATGTACACACACAATACATACTACATATTATTATTTTCGATGTTTTTCCAAAACACAAAATAATATTAAAAAATCATAATACCAAATCAGAGAGTTGTGTACATTTATTTTTACATAAACATAGAACAACAACCGTAATATACGAACAACAACCACAGAAGGAAAAATCGCTCGCGGGAAATTCGATTCAATTTAGGAAGTTTGTGGAAAATTCACTGAATATGTCAATTTTGTATATTATGTAAAAGAGGTATTTGTCTCCAAAATTAAGTGGTAACACACAACAGATAATAATAAAAACGACAAAAGCAAACATCAACCGAAGCACACCGCGACAATCACATAATATATAAAAATCTGAAAAAAATGGAAAACCTATTTTCTTTCATCTTTCATGTGTATTACGGTAGATGATGATTAAGAGGTAAACATTGTTTGTTTTATACCAAATCACAAATTTTTTACCTACTATAAAGCAAATATTAACTTCTGCCTTTCATGTTATTTTATTTGATTTTCGTCTTTCTCCAATATAATGATTATGCTTGTAATCAAAACAATGAGATCATTAAGTATGTAGATAACATGACAATATGTATTATAAGGGTACACAAATTGAAGAACGCTAAAGCTATGTTAGGTACATTATAATATTCATGTTACAAGAGAATAATCGAATATTTATTACCGTAATGATTGAAGGTTAAAACAACAACGTGAGGTTAGAACATGATATTGTCTCCTTGATAAGGGTCTTGTATTCACGTGTGCAACAATTGTTATAATTCAGGATAAAACAAATCCTTTAACTTGCGAAGATAGATGAGAATTTATTGAAATTAATTTTATTGTAATATATCAACTCTAGTATATTGACAGACCTCATCGTATTACAGCTTCGATTCAAAACATGCTTAAGTAAAGGCCATCAAAAATTATACTAACAAAAATTTAAATTTAATCAGTTTTGTGTGTATTCTATTCTGTACCTGTATAACATCGAAAGATTGATTCATTTCATATTTAACCTCAAAATCTATAATTTGTAGTATTTTTATTATCATTAGTAGTAAATTAGTTCATTAGTAGTAAAAGACACATTATCACCATTTTACATAGATATAGGGTGTAGTTTTCACACAAGGTTACTCCAATATCCTGTAAAAAAATGTACAAAAAGTTAATCTTTATATATAAAATTCTTCTGTATGTGTGTATGTTACTGAACCTCTCCTAAACGGCTGGACCGATTTTGATGACATTTTTGGTGTGGGTTTGAATGAGTCCGTCCCTTGATGGTTTAGATTCATAAATATACTCGGTAAGTGGCGCTACGATCGGGTTATACGACATTTTATTTTTTCTAAGATTTATTGCATATCAGAACATATAACACCAAAATTACACCCCTTAGTACTACCCTATATTTTATAAAATGAAAACAAATGATAAGTTCATGAATAATTGAAAGTTAAAACCTTCTCAGAAGTTCATGAATACATGACCGCCTGAGAATAATTCACAGTTCTGTTTGTATACCATAGGTGGCGCTGATTTGATGCACTTGCGTCGTAACTTGACGTTGTTTTGACATTTCACTTGCTGTTCGCTGTGTTTCGATATTTTATATACCACATTTACGTACATATTGAGTGTATTATTCATTCGACATTATTCATAAACACATACTTTTTGCAAATGTATAAGCTACAGTTTTGAAGTGAATATCTTACATGACCTTCCATGAATTTCAATTATATACCAGTTTAAGGAGTATTAAACGGCTCTGTTCAACAAATTATAATATCCATAAAAATCAAATAAGTCACTTTTGTTTATGTGGTGTGTGTTTATTAAAAAATTATGGCACGTCTTCGTGGACGCGGAGGAAATATTAGTCGACGTACACGGAATTCTCAAATAGTCCACACCCGTTCGTTAAATAGAATGGCAGAAGATCAATTGACAGTATGTGCAAATTTAAGAGACCAGGTTGCAAATACACGTGCAAATGAAAATCACGCAGCAGCGCAACGAACGCCGTCGAGCTAGTGCATTGAGACAAAGACAAGCGCGTCAACTAACCACTGACACACACAGAAGACATGAACAACTGCGCCTGCAAGTATTTCGCGCATTAATAAGTGCATCACTTCACCGCCCTGCGTTCGAATATGAGTCGGGCATCGACTATTCGTCTCATTCACAAATTGTCATCGGTCTATTGTCATGGACAAAGGATTCTAACACTGCCATACATTCAAATACAAAGGTGAATCGGCCGGTTTCTGTTGCGCATCGGGGAAATTTGTACTGCCATCATTGAATTCGCCGCCAGAAACAAAATTGGTTTTTGCGTACAATTCGTAAATTCAATTCTTGCTTCCAAATGACATCATTTGAGCAAGAAAAATCGTTCAGAATGAGAATGATCCCAATTTTGAATCAACGTTTAAGATTCTGGGCCAAGTGGTCGTCAAATTGATTCTTTAATATCAATGCCTGATGCTGATCCTAAATACTTACAAATCTGCTTTGTGGGCGATGAGGAGCAACAAATAAACATATATGCTGCCAATAAAACCACATCGAGTAGATGGACGAGCCACACATTGTGGGCAACCGTTTTTGCGAATTCACCAGTTGGTCCAGTTGTTCAATACCGTTTCAAGCAGACTGTAAAACGGCAACTACATGATCGTCATCAAAGCAGACAAAGTACCATCTGGAGAGCACGTAGGCCAATACAATGCACCAACCGTTAATGCAGTTACAGTTGTTATGGTCGGCGATGCATACGAACGTTGAGATATCCGGATGTTATTTATAACGTTTTAATCTTGCTCATGCTTTCGTCTTATTTATTTTTTAAACATAGTAACGTAAAATTTGCCAAATCTTTCGTTTTTATCTCGCTTGAAATGAAACTTAATGTATTTATTTAGTTTCAGAAAGGAATTTAAAGGAGGTCAGAAGGAATTGCAATCGTAGTTTAAGTGTCGTTTTTCGTCGTTTTTGTGTCATGCGAGACAGTCATGCATGAGTCATTATTATTTCTCACATGACTTCCCTATTGGGTTTACACCAAGCTCCCTGTGTAATGGTCTCACACTATCTACTCTCATTTTTTGCATATGGCGTCAATTTATGTCTACATTTAGATGGTGGAATAATAGCGTTAAGATATTTACACTTTACTCCCGTTCTGCGCTGGAAGCAAATTATAAAAATTAAGAAATTAAAAGAAAATTAAAAAAATTAATTCGTGAAAATTAGAAAAGCGGTTACTCAAAAGTTTCAAATAAAATGGAAAATTAAAGTAAAATTATTTATTTGATTATTTTATCAAACTTCAGAGTTGATTTTACTACTTTAATATTTTTTTAATTATCTATATCTACATCCTTCGGCTTCAACAGTATTCGTGACACTAAAAAATTTAAAGGGAAAAAAATATTTGTATTATTTTGTAATTTTCGATATAATTTTCTATTTGAGAGAACGAGGCAGAGAAACAAAAACTCGAACAAAGAAACTAAAACTCATAACCTTCCGCTTCGTCGAAATAATTGAGGCTGAATACTTTTGTACTGCAAATTTCATTTTTAAAATCAACTTGCCACGTCGTTATTATGTGATGAACCATCGACATAGCGAGTCGTAATCATTTTAGCTAATCGGCCCTTAATAAACCTTTGCGTGCCTGCAGAACAAAAACATAACAAAGTATCATAAAAGTAAAATTTATTTAAAATAAACGAATTTTCTCGTTACGACGCTCATTTTACTCAATTTTTTTATTGTAAATCGGCACACATTACTATTGTAAAAAATCATTTCCATTCATCACTCTTTATCATGCAGTCAAACTAGCTTCAACTTCCTTTGCATTCGAGTTGAAACCGTTTTAATTAGCTTGCGTTGCATTTAGCCACTTTTCATTATCATCTCAATTTTAACAAGCTTATTCATATCTTATTAAACATACTACGAGTGAATTAGTTTTTATTTAAATAGCTTTCATTTCATTTTAGGACATTTTTCATTTTATTTCACTAATTGTTCATCTGGAACCCATTCCACTCTAAGTGGCAATAACAAAAAAATAAATAGACCGGCCAAATCTTTTATCATTGCACAGTACAAATTCAACTTTAGCTAAACAAAGCCGAACTACTAAAATACCTTGAAAAACTACATTTTAAATTCACAATTTTAAGAATTTGATTGCTTTATTTAAGGTGATTGAAGAACTACTTTGATGCACACATTTTCATTTTACATATTCATATTCTTTCATTTGTTATTACATTACTTATCGGAAATTTTATGATTATTGATCTTACATACAAAAAGTAACAAAACAAACATTGTGAACCATAAAAATAGACAGAAAAACTATATAGAACAGTGATTTAACATTTTCTTAACAGTTTTTAGAGACCATTAGTTTTACCAATTATGATTATAGAGCTAATAAATATATCGTATTCAATTGTATAGCATTTCGAATCAATTTATTTTTGTTGGAACGTATTAATAATGAAGTTGTAGCCTATTTTGCTAACCACATAAGATAATTAAAAGTCAATAGAAATAATTAATTGCGCTAATAAAACTTTGTTAAATCCACATATAGTCGTAGCTCTAGTGATTGGATGAGTATAAAAGTTTAGTTATCTACACATAAAAATAGATTGTACAACTACAACTGCAAACAACTGCAGTGGTGGTAATAAATTTGTTAATTGATAATAAATAATAACCAAATTAGAAATAAGGTTAGCCAATTTTAAGTATACTTAGTATAAACCAAAAATAATTCATCCTTATTAGTATGTGTACAAATTAAAATCGTTACCTTAAATCATAAGAACCAAAGGCCTGGGAAATAGATGTTCTTGTCAACGATACTACCCAATGGAAGTCCATCTAGTTCAGAACAATTCACCTACATTACATTCCAAAATGTTTATCCCTGTACAATATCTTAAATCATCAAACGCAAATAACTCTTCTAAAATGTAAGATAAGTTAATTGATTCTCTATAATTTTATAGTCTTCTAAGACTTCGTTTCTCATACCGAGTATCCGCGAGTAACGGGTGTGAAGCTGGCCCGAAAACCATCCCGAAAACGCCTTTAAAAGTTAGGTGTGTTTCTCCGCTAAATCCATTAAAAGGATTTTCAGCCCGAAAAATTAAAAAAAATATGGGGAAAATCAAATTCCATCCCGAGAAAATAAAAACAATCTCAAGTACACACAGCAAATTTTAAGTATAAAATTAACTTACAGTGGGGGACCTCCACAGCTGATTTAATATTCTTAGATAAGGTATCGCTTCTGTTAGACTAGGTATCGAAGTTAAGCGCATATGTCGCTGAAAAATTCTCCGTTCACAGAGTTTGGCAGATATAACGGTATATATCTAGAGCTAATTTTACATCAGGAAGGTTGGTACGGGACTCCGTACCAATCAACAGACACGTGTCGTCTACTTGATTTTTTCCTCGTACCCCTTGAAAACCTATAAATTAGTGACTACCACAATTTTTTTTTATTCCGAGATTTACGAGACTGGAACGATTTGCGGCCAGACCGGTTAAAGCAGCCCGGATATATATGTGGTGATTGTCGGGACAGTTCATCAAGCCAACGTGTCATTTTAATTTACCGTGGAGGAACGAGGGCATCAAAGATGCCGCTACTACGAGGAATGCATACTTCACGTTAGTTGAAATTAGGGTTGATATTTGTTTTTTTTTTTCATTAAACAATCAATCGTTATCGTTCTTTTGATTTTTTTTACAAGTGGTCGAATGAAAATAAACATTGATTGTCTAAACAAAAAAAAGACCGGCTTTTCAATTTTTTTTAAATTTTTGATCGCGTACATTTCTTATGTAACGGTATTGTTTCATGGGTTTTTTTGTGTTAATGGGACGGTTAGTTCAGTTTTTTTTGTAATAAGTTAAACATTTCAGATTTCACTACTTTCTTTATTTTTTTTTCATCTCGGGAATTCTTTTCCTTCTCAATTGTATTTTTTTTTTGTTTTGTTGGTGTTGGTCGTTCACCTTCGACGTTCAATTTTGGCATCTGTTCCTTTCGATTTTCTTTTTGCTTTGGTCTACTTTGATTATTTTTAATATGAACAATTAAATTGTTTGGCATACGTAGATGGTGGCTTTGGAGTAGCGTTTAACATAAAGGATTTGTTGCCGTTTATAATTGTTTTTTTTTGCGATATATGCAAGGAATGTGCAAGCCTCGACAACTCCCACTCCAAACCCTGAGCCTAGCCGGCTACCAATCATCGCATTGAGGCTTTTGCATATTCAAATCTGTTAGCGAGATTTGAAAATTAATTTCAAATTTTGTTACAACTGAACAAAGAGTTCAAATCAACAAACGGGGCTTCCATAATTCATGCTCACTTTTAATAACAAATAAAAAGTGGAAAGTATATTAATATCAAGGCAAATCTTATGATTGTGGAATGCCTACCAAAAATGCACCATACCCCGCGATACGAACGCCCTTCCGTGGTCAACTGTTGTGATTTATTATGAATTTTCTTTGTCATTTATATTTATTGTACCGTCTTGGGAAGGGATTGCTTCTAATTTGTACGAATTTATATAAAAAAATATTGATTCAATAAATGGAATTTCGATTTACGGCCAGCTTTTCCGGAACGAATTAATTTCGTAAAGCGGAGTATGAGTATAATACCAAAAGCTTACAGTGTTAAATTAATACTCCAATGGGATTTAATATGTAGTGAAATTGAAACATTTTTACATAATCTTCAACTTTTATATTAGAGAAGCCCTTGAGTTTCTAATAGTGTCGCTGTAAAGATCAAATATTTTACTAACAATGTGAGATAAACAAGAGAAAATTGAGATCCAATTTACTAAAGGTTTTATTTTAGACAATGTTTCTTCTCATCAATGGGCGTATTCAGCACGCAAGATCTCAATCTTACTAAAAAAAATGTAGACCTCACACAACTCATGTGTTGAATGCAAAGTTTCTTACTAAAAATGTAGATAGATCTCACTGTTATTGTGAGGCGATTTTTGCATGTCTACATTTGGGTAGATTTTCTTGAATCTTTACTATGTTTTGACACAACATAATTTGTTTTTCTGATAAAAACATTATAATTTGTATTTGTCAGCGATAAAAGAAAATCGAAATTAACTTAAAATGGATACAAATAATTTTGAGAGTTATATGTTTGACGGTTTTGGAGGTAAATATTTATAGACTGATCAAAATTAATAATAAATATTCTAAACGTAATGTCTCAAAGAACATATGAGTTCATGTTGTAGTTCTAAATTTAATGTCCTAACTTAACTTTTAATTTATTTTAATAAACAATATATATACATTTTTATTCTTCGTAATGTTATTTACCATTTATCATTAAGATGTTGAATATGAGGAGTATCTAGAAGATGAGACAGACACCATGAATGAGAAGCATCTGGAAGATGCAATCGATACAGTGAATTTACCCACACAAACACCGCGAGAATTAAATTTTGCCCTACATCTTAAGAACCAACACAAAATTTAGAATACGGCGTAAAATGGCCGCAATCTAATATTAAATTATTAATTGCAGAATATGCCGCAAGAAAGGACAAATTAAGAAATCCAAAAATCAAAACAAAATGTTTTGTGGAAAGAAATACAATTAAAATTTATATATTTCGGTATAGAAATCGACGCGGGCAAAAAAAATTAAAAATTCGCCAATTTGAAAAAACCTTTTCTAAAAATCAAACAAAATCGCTCACAAACTGGTCGTGGAAGGTCATGTTGGGAGTATTATGACGGATTTGAGCGCATCTTTAGAGATGATAAAACAGTAAATTTACCGGATAATTTAGAGGCCAGCATTTTGGAGCCAACTACTCCAGAACCAAATTATGAAGTTGTTAGCAACGAAAATACTAATTCAATTTCTAGTTTGTCTAGTTGCGGAAGAGTAGAGATTTTTTGACTTAAAAAAAGATTTTTTTTATATTTAAAAATTTTATAAAAAATAGTCTGACAGCACTGTTTGCACCACTTGTCAGATAACTAATAAATAACAAAATATTTTTATTTAAATCAACTGTGCCTCAACTCTTTAATTCAAGTTTGTCTACTATATATTATAAATCCAACTCGTCATCAGCTTCTAGTTTCTATATTAGATTTTCACATTTAGTTTTTTCGATGTACTCTAAATATTTGCATTCCTTGAGAATGACGGATATACCACCAAAAGTCATTAACAATGAATAGACTCACGACAGAGCAACGCTTGCAAATTGTTGAAATTTTTTATCAAAATAATGGTTCTGTCCGCCAAACTCATAGACGATTGCTAATTCTATTTTACGGTCGTCATAATCGTCCATCAGAGCGGGTAATTCGGTTAACTATGAAACGTACTTTCACCACGTTTAGTTTAAATGATAATACGCATCCAGTAAAACGTTAAACAATGCGTACCGAACAAGCGATAGACGCTGTACATCGTAGCATTGAGGAAGACTCAAATCAATCAATTTGACGTGGTTCTCAGTTACTGGAGATGTGTCAATCCAGTTTATGGAAGATTTTATGGAATTATGGAAAATTCAACTTGTGCAGGAATTAAAACCATCCCACCATGCTGAAGCACAAATTCATATTGATGCGGATTTTCCAAACAAAATTTTGTTCAGCGATGAAATTCACTTTTGGTTGAATGGGTTCGTTAATAAACAGATTTTCGGATTTGGAATGAAGATAATCCACAAGCCTTTGCCGAAACACTATTACATCCACAGAAAATCAATGTCTCCTGCGCTTTATGGGCCGGCTGCGCTTTATATGTCTCCAAAAACGATGATGGGCGGAATGATAGTTTACATTCAACGTTATAGAGACATGAGTTCTTACTTTTTGTACCCCAATTAGCTGGCATACATTTTTCTGATATGCGGTTCCAACAGGACGGTGTCACATGTCACACATCAATGGTCCTGTTAATTGGCCACCGAGATCGTGAGATCTAACTCCAGTAGATTATTTTCTTTGGGGATATGTTAAGTCACTTGTCTACTCTGATAAACCAGACGATTGAACAATTGAAACACAACATTCGGCGAGTTGTTAGCGAGATATGGCTGCGAAGAGTGGTCGAAAATTGAACCTCCAGATTACACCATGTCATCATATTCAAGAATTAATGACTTAAAATTTTTCTATCCAATAAAGCTAGGTTCAGTTCGATTTTCGCTGACAAAAAAATATCAAGTTACCAAAACTGTACCAACACATTAACTGTGCGTTTATACTTGCGGAAATAAAAATTTACGCCCTCGCTTCCGCACTCTAAACCAATCAAATTTCGTGAAATGCTTTATGCCCCGTCTACTAATTCCACACTCGAGTTGAAATATTTTTAACTTTGTTGCTTGCGGGTAAAGTCAATAGTGTAGTGGGTCAAACTCCTTTTCACTTCGTGGCACTGCTCGTAGCAAAACTATTTATACACCGCGCCGTTTATTTACGAGGCATAGCTCGTTTTGTTGAATAGAGCTATTTCGCCAACTACATTCGCGAATCTCGATATTTATCGATTATATTTTATTTTCAATAAATAATAAATTAATAATTTATAATAATAAAAATATAGTGGGTGTTAATCTTTTATTTAATAAAACACGGTAACAGCGCTATAATAGTATTCCTGACTATCTTTCAGAGTGTGCCGAAACATGATATGGGTCGATTATTAAGCCATAGTTTTTTGTTTTTATCGAGAGAGACCAAAATTCCCACCTAAGCAACCTGATATGAATCTAATACTTAAATGTTTTTGGGTCCCAATTGTTTGGGGGTTAATATAATGAACTGTCAATTTCTATAAACTTAATATATTTGCATATATTGCATAGCATATTTTTAAAATAATATCGGATTAGCCTGATCTCTCATTACTAACACTATTCGTGTTATTAGCCCAACTTTTTCAATTGAATCTACCTCGTGGATCCGGGTCCCGTCTCCCTGTTTATAAAATTTCAACTGACTCGTTGAATGCGTATAACGAAATATTATACAAGCCTCACTACTAAGGAAAAAATGGAGGGGTGAATATGTTGTGGCCAACACTCAACTTTCTTTTATCACGAATTTATACATAGATCTAGAGCACGCCACTCTTGATTTCTAAAGAGAAAAGTTGAACATACGGGACTTTTGGTAAAATGTCTTGTATAATCAAAAAACATTATCCCTACTTAAATTTCAGAAAACCAACAAGTATAACTGTTGTTCTAGGTTGAAAATTTCATCTTTAAATTGAATCCTTTAATTTTAATTCTTTCTTTTAATCGTTTGCCGTTTTTGGTAAATAACGGGTGATTTTTTAAGAGCTTGAGAACTTTTTTTTAAAAAAAAACGCATAAAATTTGCAAAATCTCATCGGTTCTTTATTTGAAACGTTAGATTGGTCCATGACATTTACTTTTTGAAGATAATTTCATTTAAATGTTGACCGCGGCTGCGTCTTAGGTGGTCCATTCGGAAAGTCCAATTTTGGGCAACTTTTTCGAGCATTTCGGCCGGAATAGCCCGAATTTCTTCGGAAATGTTGTCTTCCAAAACTGGAATAGTTGCTGGCTTATTTCTGTAGACTTTAGACTTGACGTAGCCCCACAAAAAATAGTCTAAAGGCGTCAAATCGCATGATCTTGGTGCCCAACTTATCGGGCCATTTCTTGAGATGAATTGTTCTCCGAAGTTTTCCCTCAAAATGGCCATAGAATCGCGAGCTGTGTGGCATGTAGCGCCATCTTGTTGAAACCACATGTCAACTAAGTTCAGTTCTTCCATTTTTGGCAACAAAAAGTTTGTTAGCATCGAACGATAGCGATCGCCATTCACCGTAACGTTGCGTCCAACAGCATCTTTGAAAAAATACGGTCCAATGATTCCACCAGCGTACAAACCACACCAAACAGTGCATTTTTCGGGATGCATGGGCAGTTCTTGAACGGCTTCTGGTTGCTCTTCACTCCAAATGCGGCAATTTTGCTTATTTACGTAGCCATTCAACCAGAAATGAGCCTCATCGCTGAACAAAATTTGTCGATAAAAAAGCGGATTTTCTGCCAACTTTTCTAGGGCCCATTCACTGAAAATTCGACGTTGTGGCAGATCGTTCGGCTTCAGTTCTTGCAGGAGCTGTATTTTATACGGTTTTACACCAAGATCTTTGCGTAAAATCTTCCATGTCGTCGAATAACACAAACCCAATTGCTGCGAACGGCGACGAATCGACATTTCACGGTCTTCAGCAACACTCTCAGAAACAGACGCAATATTCTCTTCTGTACGCACTGTACGCATTCGTGTGGTTGGTTTAATGTCCAATAAAGTAAACTGAGTGCGAAACTTGGTCACAATCGCATTAATTGTTTGCTCACTTGGTCGATTATGTAGACCATAAATCGGACGTAAATCGCGAAACACTTTTCGAACCGAACACTGATTTTTGTAATATAATTCAATTATTTGCAAGCGTTGCTCGTTAGTAAGTCTATTCATTATGAAATGTCAAAGCATACTGAGCATCTTTCTCTTTGACACCTTGTCTGAAATCCCGCGTGATCTGTCAAATACTAATGCATGAAAATCCTAACCACAAAAAAATCACCTTTTATATATAAACTTTTCAAAATCATTACTACCACTTCCGTTGCAGAAATTTCTGCGAAATTTCGCAACGATCTCCTAATTTATGGAGAAAGTTGAAGTATGAAATTTCTTGCGAATATTCAATCTGCCTGACCTGTAGAGATGTCGAAATTTGGTGAAATAAAGTTATTTCATCAAAACACGTCATTTCCTGAAAAGGGTAAAATTTAAAAAATGGTCTGATCTAATTTTGTATGAAAATTTCATCTTTAAATTGAATCCTTTAGTTTTAATTCTTTCTTTTAATCGTTTGCCGTTTTTGGTAAATATATATAAACTTTTCAAAATCATTACTCCCACTTCCGTTGCAGAAATTTCTGCGAAATTTCGCAACGATCTCCTAATTTATGGAGAAAGTTGAAGTGGAAGTTTCTTCCGAATAGTCAATCTGCCTGGCATGTAGAGATGCCGGCATTTGGTGAAATAAAGTTATTTTATCAAAACTCGTCATTTCCTAAAAATGGTAAAATTATAAAAATGGTCTGATCTAATTTTGTGTGAAATTTAATTTACAAACTTGTTATTTTTATTCTTTATTTCGTAAATGATATATAATTTTCAAAGTATTTACAAAAAAACGAAAAAGCACCTATGGAAGCTACCACTTCTACTCCCCTAATGTCGACACAAAAACACAGAGATCTCCCAATTTGTGGAAAAAGCTTAACTTATTTATTCATTTGTTTTATTTATATTGAAATAATTCCACAAATTTGACTTGAAAAATATTAATGTAAAATACAAAATAAAATATATCCGCTTTGAATTTGACAATTAAAAATATAAAAGTAAAATAACAAGTAAGTAAAAAAAATAAAATCACTAGAGGTATAAAACTGCCTTGATCTACTTTTAAAATTATCTTTAATTAGGCAAAAACCAAACAAATAGTTAATTTTATTGAAACTCTTAAACTTCTTTGGTTCTGTGTCTATCTAAGTGGAAGAAGTCATAATCTCTTAGTTGTCTACTAGGAACCTTTATTTTAATTGAATTTCGTACATCGGTGCGTCGATTAGATCTAAAACGAGATTACCAATAAATGTACTTTTCAGCAAATCACGCTTATTTGCTAGCGTTGCCCTGTTGTATGTCTTACATCCAGATAACAATGGTGGTTGTCGCTGTATGTTTACGTGGTATGGTAGTTCACGGTCATAAACACATCCGTCTTTCCAGATCAAGTAGCGTATAAACTTCTTTTGAATTTTCTCTGAAAATGTTCTTCGTAGAACGGACACCACACATTTACAGAATATTCTAACTGGGATCGAACGTTAGCACAATAATGGATCTTAATTGTCTCCAAATCAAAAATGTCTCCCGTCCAATTTTGACAAACCCGAGCATGGAGTTCGCTCTAGCGATACACAACTCAATGTAATTAGTAAAGCTCAGTTTTCAACGAAATTAAACCCTAATTCTTTCGTACTACCTGAAGAAGTGCACCATTTATATTATAGTCTTGTGTAACAGAACAGGATTGGCGTTTTGGTGAAATGAAAGAGACTTGCACTTTTCAATGTTCAGACTCAGATAATTAAACCGCACCATATCGTTAAGTTGTCAATGTCTTCTTGTAGTTTATTGACATCGTCGACTTACTCGATGACTTTGTAGATTTTGAGGTCATCTTCAGACAACTATGAAGTTTCATCCCGATCGATCAATCTGGGCCCCTATTCGGCCGAATTTTTGTTGGAAAACGGTTTTTTTGCCAAAAATCGCTATTTCTGCTTAAATTATGGAAAACCGATCTGGACCGGTTTTGTTGCAATTTTAATTTAGAATTTTTTAGTTCTTAGTAATTTTTCTCGGAAATGATATAATTTTCAAAATTTTCGCAAAAAATGAGAAAGCTGCCACTTTCGATGAACTTATTTCGCCAAAATTAACCGGGAGCACCCAATTTATGAAAAAGCTCAAGCTTTATCCCGGTCATTCTATCCGTCTGGGCTGTATAGAACCAATAGACATTTAGTCTGCTTGGCACCACACACAGGTATTTTTAAAAACTACTTTTTCATAGCGAATGGTAAATCTCGAGGCCAAATTTTTTGCATGGTTTATATACTTTATATAGAAAGTAAAAATTGTATAGTTTGTGTGGGATTCAAAATAAATCCACATAAAACAAACTATATTTCGTCTCCTGAATGTCGCTCATTTGGGGAACTTGACTCTCTATGCAATTTAGGTTTTATTAATGCTTTCAACTAGTCTTAAAATTAACAAAATCATGGGGCCGTTTGATACGGGATACTTGAATGTTTGTATAATTCAAGCATTTTAAAATTTTTAAGGGCGACTTTGAAAACTATTGCATTAGAGCGCTGCAGTAAGCACTATGACGGCACGTATTCCTTATTAATTTCCCCACGGTGCATAACCAAGTAAGACGTATGTCATATATCTGACAAAAACAGCTCATTTTTATACAAGATATAGTTTAATAAGATGAATTGTCCTATCGACGATGAATCGACCTATCGATGGTAGGTGACGCTAACATTAAGAAAGAGGAAAATTAAATCAATTCACAAGTAAACAATTTTAAATTTCATGGTGTAATTCGGCAAATACATATTACAAGAAGAGCACTAGGATTTGAAACGGGTTAAACTTTAGCTACCGCTAAAGCCAACCCAGTTTCAAAGAATTGTCACTATCTGCCTGGTTTGGGGTACACAGATAACAGCCTAGTTTATCGCATTAATAATCAAATTAAAAAGAAATGGGGAAGGATTGAATGAGGCATCGGACCCCGAAATAGTGGACCAACCTATCAACCCATCGTTGGGGCAAAACCCGACTGTGGGTGTAACTGTAAAATGTTTATACCAACATTTTACTCTAATCTAACTTAAATTGGCCCATAGGCCCTAATGGGGAGTAGGTTAGTAAAGTTGATAGTGGTATGCTACCTAGGTCAGCAGAAAAGAAAGAGCCGCTTAGAGTCAACAATTTCCTTCTGCTGACAGTCAGTATCAACCCATTATCTTTATATAATTTGTTAGTAACGTCTTTCACTTCTTTACTTACCAAATTAAAAAAAATCTGCACGCAAAAAGGACAAAATCCAAAAAAAAAAACAAAAACAGCAAATACGGTTTATTAATTTCACTAACACAGTTTTATTTTATTTAAAATCACTAAAAAAATCACAAAAAAACCTAATTTTACTCGATCACAAAAAAAATTCTTCGACCACACGTTGGTCTATCTAAACAGTCCCTCACTATCAACCAAAAAACTCCAAACGCGGTTTTCTAATTTTCCCATCAGAAAGTTGGTTGAGCGGCGGAATAATATTTTCTGGATATCAATTACCGCGCGTGTAAAATTTTTGCATTATCGGTAAATTGACCACAACAACAAATGCAACATTTCCAATTTTTGCATCGGTCATTATCATTTACCTCATGCACATGTATAAGAAAACTTACATTTCAATATGTGAATAAACGACATAATCAAATTACGTTCATTTAACCGCGGCACATAAAATATTCTAATGCGAATGAATTATGTAAACTTTAAGCTAAAAACAGAACAAGAGTGAAGGCGGCGAGCGAAATCGCTTGTCATATTACAAAACACCGAAAACATGCAATACAAACACAATCATCGACGCTGGCGACGATGAGTTTTTCGTTGAAATAAATTTAGAGTTTATTTCTATTTTTATCGCTGGCGAAACAATGTTGCCAACTGTTTTTTATATTATTTAAGTTGGTAATATTATAACTGTCATATTATTAACCATTTTTTTCAATCGATTTCCATTTATTCCATTTCTATGCTTCGTCGAAAAAAAACTGTTATGGTTTCTTATAAGTTTAGTGGCCTAGCACATCAACGTCCTGTGCCAAAAACACAAAAGATAAACAATTTTTATAATTTGTCGTGGTTATGTCGTTTGTGGTTGTTTTTCACCGCCATTCGCTAACGCTCTTGTTTTGTCAGCGATATCACGGCGATATTTTTTATTTATTCGTCGGCGCTCGTCGTTGTCGCTCTTGTTCTGTTTTGAGCTTTAATTAAATAAACCCTAAACAAAAATGTAAAAATCAAAACATGACGGTATTACATTGGAATTAGTTGAAGATATTATCTTCGGGGTCATGCTATTATAGGAAATTCGTATTATTGGGATAGGTCAGTAACAGAATTGGATAAAACTATTTTACAGATTTTTTTGTTGTTTCTAAAAATAATAAATTAGTAGAATCAAATTGTGGTGGGTCTCTCAAGTAACGATTTCAGCTATTTGTTGTTTCAACGATATTTCGACAAATGGTGAAAAACTGTTCGATAAATTTAACTGCAACCATTTTCATGTGATTAAAATCACTAATATTAACAATTCACTATTATTTTTCAAAAGATCGATTTGCTACGAATGAATTAGTTAAATTTCTCGGAATTGTATACTACATACTATTATCAAATCACAGGACAAAAATGTTGAGTCGTTTATCAAAATAAAAGATACAATTTTATTTTAATTATAATAAGGAAAAAATCTCTTTTCCTAGCAAAACTTTTGGCAATGACTACTCATTATTAATTGTAACGAAATACATTTCCAGAATGAAGAACTTTCTGTAATTATGAAAATTAATTTTATTTTATGATAAAAAAAATAATTAAAATTTACCATCACTACACTCTGGAGTGTATAAAATAATATGTATCTTGTGTCTTATTCAGACGATAAATTTATGGAAAGCATTCAATTTTCTCGTCATGTCTGATCTATTTTACTTGAATTGCTCCTCATTCTCTCTAGTTACACAGTCTGATATACGTTTTGTGTCTGATTAAAACCAAACAAAAAAAATATTCAAATGCGTTTATTGCTATTTTATTATACACTCGTATATCTTGACACAAAATTTTCTAAATAAATAATTTATCATTTTACCAAATTTTCATTTAATTTTGTGCAAAAAATGTAAGTAACAAAAAACCCGAAAAAGCTTATAAAATTGTCAACAAATCTTCACGTAGTATATCTCAAAACATGAAAAGGAAGAACAAAAAAAGACAATTTTATTTTTATGTTTTGTGCCTTCTCAAAATAATTTAAAAATTTATGAAAATAAAATTATTATTCTATTTTAATTTTCATTATCATATTATGAGTGTTGAATTTAAAATGAAGACGAAATGAAATAAAATTATAGACAAAAATAAAAGAAGTAAAAGGCTGGCAAAAAGGAATATTATGTGTTAGATGGTGAATGTATGTACTCGTAATATGCATGATTGTGTTGTACGTGTGCGATTTACTACGTTGGTGGTGTTTATTTCCCAAAGGAAAAATCAATTTAATTTATATTTTATCGGTATGATTGGTTTTCGTTTTAATTTTATTTTCTCATTTTCTTCTTGTTCCTATGTGTGCTGCGGATAACTTTTCAATAAAAAATAGTAAAAATAATACGAAATATGAGAGAAATAAATATAAAATATCTCCATTCGTACCTAGGTCCAGAAAACAAAAAGCTTCTCCGGTTTTATTATTTCCTTGAATCTACAAATTAAAAGGTTAATCGAATAAATTCTTTTACATTTCTTCCTTCGTTTCTGATTAAATAAAAATAATTGACTTCGACTTTGTTTGAAAAAGTTATTTGTTGGTTGTGTTTGCTATGTGTTGTATTGTTACGAGTATCGTATGTAGCACAGTCTTTCAAAAAGTCACTGAAATTTGATTTGTTTCTGTTAAATTTCTTTTTGACATCAGTTTAGACGAGCATTTTTTGCTCGTCTAAACTAATTGTTTGACTCTGTTTTGGTTTTCGACCATTCATAGGCAGGTGGAAAAATGCATTTATAAATTTGTTATTTCCTTGAAAGTGCTAGTTGATTTATAATAATTGAAATAGTTGACTCTTTTATTAGTCAATTAGTTCTTGTATAAACAAGTTTTATTCTGCAAAAAAAATATTGTAATATGATTATTACTTCCATTTCATCTAAAAATACAAAAAGTTAATTTTGAACGTACTATTTCTGCTTAGCTTTTGTCTAAAACTAATTTGAACTTTACCTTCCGTTAAACTTTATGTTTCATTAATATTCAAGGGCTTCTCAATAATTATTAACGTATTACAATTATTTTACATAACAAAACTTAATATGCATATGTTATTGCGCTAAAATTGCATTCTAAAATGCGCTTTAAATAAGAAGCGAAGATGAAACTAAGAGTAGTAACTACAGCAAATATGTTATGATATGAGTAATAATAACAAATTTATCTTGAATCTTTGAAATGAAGGCTTCAAGAAATAGAAAGCTTGTACAACATGACAATTTGAACATGATAAGACAGACTTAACATAAAGTATAGTAATCGCTTCCATCGCTTCATAACCAACACCTTTAACATAAATAAAGAATTACTTTTATCCGTGATATATAGATTTTGCACTCCAAATTCAGCCATTTACAAATCACATTCATCAATTTGCAAATAGCTTTATGCTTCAACAAATAATTTTTAGTGGGAATATGTATGTTTATACAGCCGCAAACATTTTGTTATACGAGTAAAATCTCTATAACATAAATAAGAAACCAAAAACGCCACGTGTCGGTCTGAATGGAATTTGTTATTTTGTTCTTTTTAACAATGTACTGGTAGTCGAAGTTTTAGAAGAATGGCTCTGACATATTACATCTCGTAGTTAAACTTACTACAAACGGTAAACCTAGTTCTACAGAGGGATCTTCTCGACCTCATATATAGATATACAGGGTGAATATTAAGGAACTACAATAAATTCGGAAGGTGTGGATGGGTTGGGGAATTGCTAATCTGAACAAAAAATTATATGACAGCACATATCCTATCTGTAACAGTTTTAGGGATAATCAAGGTTCTACTGTTAAATTAGTCGCTTTGAATTTCACTCATAAATTAAAAACTGTTACTCACAAATTTCTCAAATAAAGCTGTCAAGTGTATTGTTTAACACATTTATATTGCACAACCCATGCATTTTTTGATGAAATTTTTTTCCTTTGTTTCATTACTCTTTATAACAATAGATACTCTTTGGTGTTATGTAGTTTATTTAAAAAAATCATAAACTAATTTGGTTGATGAAATTGTGGTAAAATAAAAGTAAATAATAGAAAACTTTATTTAAAAGTTTTGGAAATTTCACCACTTTTAATAATTTGTTTTACCGGATATTGGATCAAATTTTACTACATAATCCTTGTATTGTTCTCTCTACTAACCTTACTCAGATGTGTAATAAATTATTTTTGTGTCAGGTTAGACTGAATTGGTTTCAAAGGTTAAAAGCTTCATATGTACGAGTAATTTTTAACCACTTTTAATAAATTGTTACACCCGACGGTCTAGAGATATTACGCCAAATGTTATTCAATAGGCCTTGTGGAGGGCGGATCAACTTTACCCAGGTGGATAATAAATTACTTTTCTGCCAAGTTATGGGGAATTGGTTACCGTCTGAAATATATAATTTAAAGTTCGATTTGTCCACCTTTTATCATTTATTACACCAGACCGTCAGCAGATATTGGATCAAATATGTCTCCATGGGTCTTGTGGTGGTAAATTCAACCTGGCCAAGATGTGTAATAAAATATTTTTGAATCAGGTTAAGCGGAACTGAATTTAAACGGTAAAGGCTTCAAATATGAAATTTCAAGGTTCATTTTGCCAACTTTCATTATTTAGTACAGATATTGGGCCAAACGTTACTCCATGGGTCTTGTAGAGAGCAAATCAACCGTACCCAGATTGGTAATAAATTATTTTTGTATCAGGTTAGACGTAATTGGCTTCAGATGATACAGGCTTCATATTTGTAATATAAAAGTTGAGTTCGACCTTTACAAGTGTATTACTAGCCTGAAGCTATCGTTTGAAGCTAATTCCGTTTAATCTGTCACATAAATAATTTATTATACATCTGAGTTAGGTTAATTTGCCTTCCACAAGCCCTATAGAGTAACATTTGCCTCAATATCTGGTGGCGGTCTGGCGACCTTTAAATTACACATTTCAAACCATTACTGTCTGAAGCCAATTTCGTCTAATCTGACACAAAAATAATTTATTACGCACCTGGATAAGGTTGCCGTGCCCTCTACAAGGTTCAAGGAGTAACATTTGACCCAACATTTGGTGGCGGCCTGGTGTAATAAATTATTAAAATTGGTGAAATTGACATTTTTACAGGATAACAGTCGTTTTGGGGTGCAATTTATACTTATAGGCAAGTGATAGAGGTAATCGCGAAATTACCAATGAAATGTAAATAATTTGTAATCAATTTTGGTCCAACCACAACCATCCCGATATCATTGCTACACCAAAAGTTACAATTAAGCGGTACAGATCTAATTATAACCTTAACCGACCACTCGTTTTTCGAAAACGGTGACTGTAATAAAATCGGGATTTGATGTAATAAATTGGAATAAATGTGTAACAAATTATGGTATAGGTTTCAATGAGGCGGGCTAATTTGGTCGGAGCATGTTTAAAGCACTAATTGCTTTGTATATACTACTCAATTATTGAGAAAGAAGCAGCAATATTAAAAGAAGTCAGTGCAGATTCGAGATCGGCTAATTATTATTTTAATTTTATGCAGAAAAGGATAGGTAGAATAGTTATACTTGCAATAATTTATTATTTTCGGAAAAATCATTTTGGTTCAACAGTAATTATAATGACAGGTTGGCGTGCAATCACTGTTGTAGTGAGAGGTGAAAGTTATATTTGTACCCACGTTTTTTCCATTTTGTTTAATTTATGCTTTTACCATATTTCCGGCAACTCCATAATTCCACGCTCAACAAACTTTTAGTCATTATTGATTGTTTTTTTTTATTTTTAAACCTTAAGTGTGCACAACGATTATACCTTTTAATAAACAGAGTTGAAAAAGCATAATAAATAAAAAATAATTATGTTTTTAAGCAAAATATACCAAAGTATACAAAACATGATAACAAATTGAACTATAACAAAAAATATTAAACTAAAAGTTAAATAAAATAATTAACTGGTACAATAGTTTCATATTTATTTGCAGTTGCGTTAACAATCCCTGAAATGTCGTGGTTCTGTATTTGATTATTTCATCCTTCTTAAATTTCTTATTAATCGTGAATCGTACGAGTAATTAAAGGAATTCAATATAGCTTCTGATTTCGTTCTAGAGCTGACAGAATCATAATAAAAGACGCATTACAGAAACCCAGCAGCTAGCTGCTATCGACAATTAATCCACCTGAAAATACAAGTGGTCTGATTAGCATTTGATCTTGGTTTTGTAATATATTAGTTTAGGCTGTGGTGCCATCCTCCTTATTGTTCTGTGTTTAATCAGTTCAGTAAAACAAAAGTTCAGCAAAAATACAAAAAACAAAATTGAAAAAATTGCTTCGAGAACTCGTGCGCTGCTTTCTACAGTAAAATTTATTATTAATTTTAAATTGAATTCTTGAGTTTGATGTATAAAATACCAAAGTCCTATTCTAGAGTAAGCTAAAATCAATTCTGATGAAACTGTTAGACTTACCTTTTCTGGGACATGCTCTAATACTCCTATTATTAATACCATAGGTACATGAGCTCTATTATCTAGAAGATCTTCTATTATTAGAATCATGAATTTTACCGTCTAGCCTATGTTTTATATTGTTAATCATTTCGGATTTGTAGATGAAATTCGTCTGTTGTACACATTTGGCGGTTGTTGAGAAATGAGACCATAGTGGACGGATAATTAATACCACAACTTGCTTGCGCCGTAACTGTAATGTCAATAATGTCAAATGGCAAAAGGAAAATATTTTAACAACGATAGAAGTTCATCAACAAATATAACAAAGCTATCTATGTTTGTAAACCGAAAATACTTTCTTGCCTACCTGATAAAATAAATTTATGTAGTTTATGAGTTAAATTCTATACCTGACATACGCTAAATAAATCACGTTCGTAATTTGGTATCAACACTTTTGTTTAGAAAAGGATATTGTTAATAATTCTACTCTACACAGGTATTTTACTTGGGTGGTTACGGTGTACGCTACCAACCGTTATCAACCCAAAGGTGTTCGGACCCAGTGAAAGACTATAGTTTTACATTTGAAATAAGTATACATCGATCGCCAGATGCAATAAAAATAATAATCTCGAAGAGCGATCGACAAGTATATATGCGCGAGCAATTTGGGACGCAGGGACAGCTGTAATTTAACCAGTGAAAAGTGCAAGTCAAGAAGTAGAAAGTAAATAGTGCGAAAAGTAAAAGTGAATTAGTGAATAGTAAGTAATAAAGAGTGAATTCATTAATTTGTGAAGACATTGGAAATGTTGGGAAATAAAGATTATAATTTAAATCGCTGAGTGTTTTATTTGCAAAATCGAGTACTAATCCATACCGAGCACCCGAAAATCCTAACAATATCATTTTTGGTAAAATAGAAGAAAATGTATTTTATTTAGTGATTAATATCTTACGGAACAAACAGAAAGTGTGTATGCACTGAGTCGCAGTAAGCTATATGTTTGCCAGATTGTCTTGATAATTTAGTAAATAACAAAATTCAGTTAAGGGATACTTCAACCTCCATATGCCACCGAAACGATACTTGAACAAATAATTTTTAAACAAAGTGCGAATGAAAAGAAAACTCACAAATGAAGGACAACTTAGTTAGGACATGCTCTTGACCAGTATTTCAATACACTCTACATTTTCTTAAAGTATCTTAAGCTTACCCATATTAAACTATAAATAAAAAATTACATAATGCACCATATCACACCAGTGCAGCTTAAAAAACGTTTCAAACGAAACATCTTGTTCAATATTAACCATCCTTATTTAATAATATAAAGTATTATTAAACAATTGAAATAATTTAATTAAATTTTGGTATTTTTACTTTTGTGATCGTCATTCAAGTTTTCTGGCCGAAAAATATTCATATAATGAATTTTTTTAAACAGGAAAATGAACCACCAACAATTTTTGTTTATATTAAAAAAGCTTTTTGTATTATACAAAAGGTAACACGGAAAAAATTAAGAACACTTAAAATGAAATAAAATTAAGGTTTTGGTGTTTTCATTTCAAAGGAATAATAAATTGAATTGGGAAAAGCTCGTTTCTAGAAATAAATGTATATTCAGCGTGAAACCTCAGCTCAACAGGAGGAGAAACATTAGAAAAACACATACAAATAAAGCCAAAACATAAAACAATAAAAAAATACAAAAAAAAAGAATATAATTTTTTGGTAATCAAACGAGAATGGTGTCCTGCTAATGCTTACAGAAAAATATTCGAGGAAACCAAAAATTTACATACTTTGATGGGTTTTTGTTTTAATTAATTTTTGTTTCAAATTAAATTAAAATCCATATGAAATTTTGTATGTACATTTTATAAATAAATTGTGTTTTTATATTATTAAAAGAAATATTATTGTTGTTTGTAAATGAGCAGAGTACTATAATACTGTAGGAAATTCAAATATTGTCTGTCTAAACGATCAAAAATTTGTCTCTATCTCGCTACCCACGAGACATGTTATCTAAAACTGCACGAGACTGTAGTTCGTATATAAATATTACGAAAAAAACGAATTTAACTAGAAAATTATTTACAAAAAGGTTCATTTAGCAAGCAAGGCACAACTAATGTCTATTAGTTTGCCAAACACTCCGATTCTGCGTTAAGACTTGTAAGACTGGCTTAATAAAGACGTCTTTGTTAAAGCTCCTTTTTTTAAGACCAAAGTTGGTGTTCTGGTAAAGCCGTCTTAAAATTATATTGTGGGAACTCTCGGAAAACTATTGGAGATCTGTAAAATAGTATTGACGTGATTTATTTTTTTTTTTTTAAATAAAGATATGCACGACCACAGATTACGATAATGTTTAACAAATTACGTTAAATTTATTGTAATATGCTACATTTACATTTAAATTAATGTTGTACGTCATACATATACAGCATACATATTTTTTGTATGGATACATAAATTACAAACCACTGCACAAATAACATACAAATGTGATTCAAATAAATAATTTACAAATAATTCAAAATAAATTAATTTTAATTACGATTATTCATTAAATATAATTTCCTTGCTCGAGCATAATGCATTTTATCGAGAAATGTCAATAAAAGCTCGGTCTTCACTCAAATAGTTTTGTTACGACAAAGTGATATCATGACAAAACATTACATTTACACACACAACTATCAACACACAATTCCATATAAAATAATTTTATTGTTTCTTTAATAAAGTTAACGTTATTAACTATTTAAGATTAAAACTCAATATTACTCTCATTGTGTCACGACAAAATCATCAACATTTTTAATTTATTTTCCCTTTGCAAGGTGTTAAGTGCAAGTGCTGACTCAATACAAATACATTATCATGATATTGTATTGTCGTGATAAAATTATGCGAGTGAAAATTGATTAATTAAGACTAAACTCAAGACGAAGATAAATACACCGATTATGACCCACAGTCACTGACTAAAAAATGATATTAGACCTTGGACAGACTGTGGATTATGTAAACTGGTTTAGCAAAATTCAATCAAACACCCAATAAAAATTGCTAGTAGATTTTAAAATTTTCGTAGTGTGCCGAACGGGATTGAATTTTATTTGATAGAAAAGACATAACAATTTGGTGCCTTGGCGGTCTTATTGGTTTGAAATTTCCTGGTAAAATCCCAATATTGCTCGGGCATGGAAATTGAAAATTCATAATGAATGAGCAATTATAATTAAATAAAAATATTTTAAACAATAAATTACGTGTTGTTTACTTAAAAAATTAATTTTGTGACCTACACTCAAAAAGTTACTGCTGTATTTTGAATTTTTTCTTGTGTTCTGTGTACGATTTATGTACGATATCTATATTGAGCTGAAAATATTTTCGTTCATAGAATGTTCTTTGATTAAACATCAAAAAACGATTTGAGTATTGTTTATTAACTTAATCTAATAAATATAGGTACGCAATTGTTACCATTTTAAATAAATTTACGTTAGAACTAACTGTATGTTAATATTTTAATTTTATTTAGATTAGCACAGTTTTGTTAATAAGATGAAACTTCCGAAGATTCATTGAAGTACAAGGACAGAATCATGAACGCCGCACGAAAATTTTATATGTGGAACAACAACAATTTGGCGGTTTTGCTCTATTGTTTTAGAAAAAAATACAATTAGCAAGCAAGCCATAAAAATTCAAATTGATTTGTCTGGTTTAAGGTGCGTATACACGTACAAGTATATTGCGCAATGAAATTGCGCAAGAAAATCTAAGAAAATTATTTGCGCAATTTTTATGTACACACAGAATCTACTTAAGTATAAGTCCTGCTAACTCTTTTTTTGAAATAACTAAGTATAAATGTGTTGGTGCAGAAACAAACAAAAAATGAAAAAAAAAATCAAATTTACATTGGATTTTTAGTGTAACCAACACAATCTTCGGTGGTTATTTTTATATAGGTATCTGTCAATGAGAATTAGAGCAGGACTTATAACTTTATTTAAATAGATTCTGTGTACACACGATAAGTTTTTTTGTGCAATATTATTTTTTCGTTGTTCGTTTGTTATTTAAAATGTAGATGTGCGGTTAAAATACAATAAATGACATGAGTCGAAAAATGGCATTAGCTTTTATCATGACTGGAATGGTCATGTTACTCAAAAAGAAGAAAAAGGCAAGAAGATGGTGATCCAAAAGTTAGTATTTAAAAAGAAGCAATCACTCAGATATGTAACTTTTACCAGAGCTAAACAGATTTTAAAAATTACATGCGAATGGATGAAAAAACATTTGCAATACTTTTGGATAAAGTGTCTCCAAAAATTATAAAACAAAATACGGTAATGAGACAGGCTATTTCGCCCGCCCAAAGATTAGCCAAAACCCTTAGATTTTTGGCCAGTGGAACAAATTTCAGGGATTTGATATTTTCAATGAGAATATCCCATCAATGCATTGGAGAACTGGTCATGGAAACATGCGAGGCAATAATTTCTAGTTATATTATATTAAATACTCACAGCATTGTTCTCTTCATTTTCCAACAATGAAACATCTTGTTCATCCACTATAGTTGATCTGGTAGAATCTGGAGTTTCTTGATCTGTTAGAAATAACGGATCTTTAAAATACCATAAAGTAGGTATAGAAACATTTTCCGTAGCCACACCGGAACGTTTCGAATCGGTGACTTTTTTTTAACTCCTTACAGAAATTAGTTCGCAAGGAAATCATTTTTTCTACAACGCTTCCCCGAGTCGCTGTTGCATCATATTTATTTGTTGAATAATTGCAACGATTTATCGTATGCTAAAGATTTTGCGTTCCTATTGCTATATTTTGGACAGTTCGTATTCCATAACTCGGGTAAATTCCGATATTCCGCAATAAAATCGGCAACCAATTTTTTTGTCGTACGATGACATTTTGTACAAATATAAAAAACAACTGATTAACTCAATTATATTGAACTAACATACGCACGTTTAAGTTATTGTGCAATACACTAAACTTTCGACATTTTTCATCAATTTTTTTATTGCGCAAACAGGAAAAATAACACAATATATTGTGCACTAATGACGTCAAACAAGCATATTGTGCAATTTACTTGTACGTGTATACCGGGTCTTAATATAAAAATCGAACGAATTTGTAAGGTTATTTGAAACAATAGAAAAAAACCGGTAGAATTTTCCCGAGATTAACGATTTTTCTTGTCATTGAAAAGTTGTATGTAGCATAAATTTGGTAATATTAGGAATGTCAAAGAAAGTTCTTAAGAACAAACTAGATATTTAAAAAAATCTGTAAATGTAATAACCGGTTCCTTTAGGGATAAATTTAGCAATATAACGAATCTTCGTATGATGTAGAAATTACCTTTTCCTCAGACCATTAATATTATTTATCAGTAATTTTAAAAACAGTTTTATCGTTTGCACATAAAAATCACTAAAATTTCGTTAGTCGTGCGCTAGCTAAAGTTTTTATATTATAATTTATTTCATGGACAAAGAAACCTCACAGCACTCTTGATTGAATTTACATTTTATTTTTATTTGTAACTGATTAAAACTGGCTATTATCCAGCTTTTAGTGATTTACTACTGTCGGCAAAAAGTGGTACGACTTTTTAATTTAAATTTCACTGTCAGTGACATCTGTGTCAAATGTCACATCAAAATAATCATTAGTGTTTAGTATACGCTTGTCTTTCTCAAGTACAAAAAGTGCATTCGGCGATTTTTACAATGAGTGAAATTATTCAACAAAGAAGTTCCATTAAGTTTTGTGTGCGGAATCAATTTTGTGGTGCCGAAACTTTCAGAATGTTGCAAAAGGCCTTCGTTGATAATTGTTTGTCGCGAGCAAGTGTTTTTGATTGGTACAAATTGTTCAAAGAGGGTCGAGAACGTGTTGACGACGAACCACGTCTAGGACGGCCATCAACATCAACTGATCATCAACACGTTAATAAAATCAAGGAATTGGTGCTCGAGAATCGACGGTTAACCCAGAGACCTTACAGGCATCGTTGAAATATCGGCAGGATCAGTGAAAACCATTTTGTAAGATCATTTGGGCCGAAGAAAAGTGAAAGCACGATTGGTTCCAAAATCACTCAATTTTTTGGAAAAACAGCGTCGCATTTACGTCTGTGAAACAATGCTTTCCGACTACCAGGATGTCATGAAACGTATTATAACTGGCGATGAGTCTTAGATCTGTGCTTACGACAAACAGACGATCAATCGGCCGAATATCGTGCCAAAGGTGAGCCGAAGCCGAAATTCTAAAATTATGACCAAAGTCTTACTATTTGTTGCCCACAGTATTATATGTGAAATCGGACATTTGTAAGATTAAATTAATTTGACATTATAATCTTCAAATTATTTCATGTAAATAGATTTGATAACAATTCCCCCAGCAAAAACCTTTGCGGTTGAAAAAACAAACAAATTTTTGTTAAAAAAAACTAACTAGTTGTTATATTTCTTTGCTGCTCAAATTCTTTAAACAATTTCTTAGTTGGTAGATCATCCAATTTTTCTGTCAACAATTTACTCCGTTCGCAAAACCATCTAAGAATATGAAGAAATTTGTTGCTTTCGGACACAAATAATGGAAATCTATGTAAATTAGTTTCGAATGTAAGCTGACCACTCTTTTTCTTAAAATTAACCGTTTCTGACCACTTACCCATTATCAACTGTTCGTCTTTATAATCTTGATTGTACATTAATTCTTGAAAGATTTGTTCGGCATTCTCCTGAGTGATACCTGCCTTAACTACTATAATAAAAGATACAATATATTTGGTGAACTAACTCACACATTTGTGTAGGAAAATAATAAATGTCAGGAGATCCGACATGTTTTTAATTCGAAATCTCAAATTAAATCCAAATAATAGAATTGTGTGAATGAAATTTTTGCTAATTAACAAATTACATAATTGGCACAAATACACAATTATGTTATTCGCGTGTTATTTATTAAAATTTAAATATCGCTGGTTTATTAAAAGGATTGATTTGAACATGATGATTAAAACAAATTCTGAAAATAATTTTTTCCATTCCGTCAGTAATGCGATTTATTTGAATTGGGGATCCAGTAAACTTCAAAAGAAAAAAGCTATTTTTCATTTTGGATTGCATTACAACCATATTGTTATGAGAAACATAAGTAATAATATCTGCCGGATGAATGCATTCCGCAAATACCCTGACTTTTATAAATTAATATTATTGAATGAAGTATGTGATAGATAAAAATAAAGAACTTTTTGATTGTTTTTATAAGAAGAACATTTTTAATATTTAATTTTTAATTATTTTCTATTTATTTCAATTTGTCTTCGAAGCGGAAGCCGGTCCGTAATGACACGAAGCATATTTCTGATAACTTCTCCTTGGATGTTCGTACCGCTAAACTGTTTGGCCATATCCTGTTCTATTGGGATGTCGTCGTCTCCGTCAATGAACTGGCAAATACAGTGGATTTTTCTTGCTCTGTAAAAGGTTATGAGGCATGCAACATACAATTAGGACCTGTGAAATTCAAAATTTAATTAAATATTAACTTTGAATAATTAATTATAACATAATTTACCTTCGGAATAAATCTATAATTTATTTCATCTATTTTTCTTAGCATACGCCACCTTCTCTTTTGTTTGTCGTCAGCTCAATAAAAATCTTGGCAGAATTTATATACGCGTTAAACGACTCCTGAAGTAGATGTAAGGCTCCCGTATATCCCTTAATGAGCCTGTCTAGCAAAGGGTATGCTGGATCACCCAAAAATAAAAGCTCAAGTCAACCCCATTAATCAATCTGGTTTTCTGAAAAATACTAAATGTTATGTTTATGTTATTAATGAACTAAGTAGAACAGCTGGCTTATCGTCTATGTTTAAATATACTTTCTTCAGGAAGTAAATTAGAGATGTGCTGAAAAATTCCAGAATATTGCCAGGATATTTGCAACTAACGTCTCTGACTCAAGAGAACAAAAAGGATATCGCACATGTGGTATCAAGTTAAATAGTTACAATTTTATACTTACATGTATAGTCAGCATCCGCCACTATTTGCACATTTTAAGATGTCCACACTTTTCTATTAACAAAATCACCGTGACTTTCTCCTGGTGGCAAAATCGGTATGTGTGTAACATCTATTATTAATACTATTTGGGGAATATGACAGATTTTTCTAACTTTCTGGAAATTGTTTGAGCCTCCTCCCCCGTGGCATTTTTATTACATCTTGTACATGTTTCAGTATCGCATTGGTGAATAAGTGAACAATGTTGTGAACTAAAGATTTCTCTTAGATAAAAAATTTGCTGAAATGAAAACCAATTCTATAATACTGAAATTATAAAAAATTAGTAATCATATACAAAACCCCATGTTATTTCCGATGGCACGGTACTCAGCACATGACGAACATTTATAGAGAGCTATTGCTACCCTTGTTTCTACGCTGATGGGATCCCTCGGCTTTCAGTGGTCCCTTTTTTTCATCGGTCCACTAACATGACGTGTGATAATTTGACCACACAATACGAGCTTTTCCAGTCTTTATTAAATTTTTGTAGAACAATGTGTTCTCATTGACCACCATTCTTTGAGCCAGAGCCCATCTTTTACGTCGTTCGTTATCCACTTCCATCAAAAATTTAGCATCGCCAGATACCAAAGCCAAACCACTAAACTATTCCACATTCGTTTTTGAACACTTTAACAATTGACGTAAATAGCACAAACAAATTAATTTACAAAAACATACAAAATAATTAAAATACACATCCATATATCAACGCGCAAAATGGTTTTATTGTCTTGAAGTAAAATGAACAAAATAACAATTTCTTCAAAAGAGTAACCTTCACGTAGTAATAAAATAGTAAAGTTATAAAAGAAAACTCTAGCTGAATTTGAAATAAAGTCACTAGGTAGGCACAGAAAAAAAATAAAAAAAATATGAAACAAAACTCTTCCAAAATTTCAACCTCAACAACTGTCAAACAATAACGTAATAAACTAAAGGGTGGCGCATAAGTAACGTTATGATTTAATTAGTGAATACATTTTTTACGTTTTTTTCAGAATTAACTTTGAAAAACTTGGGGAATTTATGGTGGAAAGACTTTGGATAGAACAAAGAACTAAAGTTGTTCAATTTTATTTTGAAAGTCAGCAGTCGATTATTTAGACACAAAAATCATATCGAAATTTCTTTTGTGTTTCAAATGCACCTAGCGCTCCAACAATTTACCGATTGGTTTAGCGTTTTCGGCAACAAGAGGCTGTTTGTCATCTTTTACGTGCTGGAAGATCTCGTGCAGTTCGAAATAATGTGAACATTGCTCGGGTGCCATCAAGTATTGGGGAAAACCACGAAACTTTCACCAGGCGGCGTTCTCAGCAGTTGGTGATGTCTAGACGGTCTTTGCAAAGAATTTCTACGTAATTAAACCAATAAAGATTAGGACAAGGTGAGGACCAATGATCTAAATGTAAATTCTAAGTTATGAAACAAAATGAGAGGCCACTCGTACTATGAGATGAGCATCAAAATGATCTTATACTGTGCATTGTCAAATTTAAGACGTAAAATAATAAAAAGAAACAATAATTAAATTGTTAACACCTACAAGCAAAAATGATAACTAGTCGACTACTTTAAGAAATTCCAATGAAGTCACCCTGAAACATTAACGTATTATGAATTTCCCGAAAATCTGAGTACGAGTTTCGAATGAAAAGCGCTACTTGACAAAACTATTTTTATTATTGGTTCATGTTAATAATTATAAAATGTAATATTTACATCTAGTGCGTTTATAAAACAATAACAAAACTCCCAAGTCGCAGTTTTTGAAGAAAATCCATATAATGAATGTTTAGTCAAACACTGCTTTTAGTGCTAAAGTTAGGGACTAACATTATCCAACCCAAACCGGAATCATTCAAAAAATCATATTGAGACCAATATAATCGATACAAGTAATTCACAAATCCCACACGTATAGAAAAAATATGATCACTTTGCCTCAGAAATTCGCATTCGTGTCAAATTTAAAATAAATATCAGGTATTTTTAAAATTTATCAAAAAAGTAAAATTTACCATTTCAGCAAAACCAGACTTGTCGGTATACCAGACCCGAATTCAAAAATCCGATTTTATTCTCAAATTTGGTATTTTTCTCAGATCTATCAACTAGTTACAAAACACTAATTTCTTCGACAATACTGCCCATCTCCTATTGTGAATGATCCATGATATCTAAAATATTTTATATTATTGAAATAATCATATCAAACTTGCAAAATTGAAATATGCCTTTACTAAATTTATAATCAATAACCACCCAAAAACCATTTTGAAATTTAGTAGTCCTCCTAGAGGCGTGCAGCTTTGGCCATCTTCTCTACATTCAATTGAAACTGTTTGATCTAAACTTTGCGTTTGGGACACATACATCTGCTAGGACCGATCGATTATTATAGCTTGTGTGCAATTATACGATGTAAATATAATTACATTAACCTAAATCTACAAAATGAAAATTATTAAATATATGTTATCGAAAATTTATGCTAATATTACATAAATCGTGAGAAATACACAACAATTTGTTGGCATGGAAGTCTGAGAGTACCTTGAAGCGTACTTTTCCGATTGTTCGCCATTTTCTCACTGATTCATGTCAATTAGTTCCTGTTTGAGATATTCGTTGGTATACTCGTGCTTTTATGATTAGGTTTGGTTTTATTTCCTTTCCTTTCCGAAGCGAAGTTGACCGAGCCCAAAAAGAATACTATTACAAAAACAAAACAAAAATTAACTGGTCGCTAGCCACAGAAAATATACGTGGTAAATTTAATGTAAAATATTAACTTTTATTTTTTATTTTTTCAAACTTTAATCGACTGGGTCTTCATCAATTAAAATAGGAACCAAGCACACATTTCATCGAAAAATTCAACAAAAAAAATTTTGTTTGTGAACAAGTGGAGAAAACTAGGCTGCTAGATTGAAGTGAATAATCAATAACATCTATATCGAGAAAAATATTTAGTTTATAGCTGTTTCATATATTTTCGATTGCTTTGTTTTTTTTGGTGTGAAAATAAGCTAAATCGGATTTTTTTCGTAGTCGATTTAGGTTATTACAAACAAAAACTGCAAAACTAATTTTGAGTTATTTAATTAATTTGTTTGATCTGATTAGAATATTTTCAGATAAACTAAGTACCACATTATATTTATAAAATTTTATTTTTGACTACATTTTCAGCAGTCATTGCTCTGAGTATTAGTTTATTTTCGGCACTAGTAATGAGATGCACCAACTAATGAGTACCAACAACCATGATTTTCGATACTTATATTTATTTATTTATTATACAATTTTGATTATAATCATACACTCCATTTTGAGCAAGCAAGCTCATTTATAATGTTGTGGATAATTTTTTAATTATTTTTTTAAACGCATGGTTTCCTGTCGCATGACTCACACAGCCTTCAGCCAAGCGTAAAATGAATTTAAATTTTGAAGCAGCAATAAATTAACCAAAATATCTGTCCAATCGCTTGATCCGTTTCTTATTTAAATTGTGATCTGTAACATAATTCTTTAATTAACAATTTATTATTTCAAAATTATTTAGAGATCGGATTTTCGCAATAAGACGTGTAGAAACCAATTTTATTAATTTAATATTCAACGTTCCCCTTGAAACTACAGGTCCTATGTTACTTTCCGAGATTCTAATAGGTAAATTAGTTTTACGTATATCAAGAAACAAAAAACTATTTAAACTGAGAATTGTTTTATTTTATAAAATATTAAATGATTATTTAATTTTTTATTATTAAAAATAAATCTTCAAAAATTCAAAGTGAAAAAAACTAGTTATATACTATACTTATACTATAAATGTACTTAACAATCACTGCTTCATTGCACGTCTAGTTTTGGCAACCACGGATAATTTTTTGATAATTTTAATTCTCTTATTATTTATTGTAATTCTATTCTATTTGATTTCTAACACTGTTTCCTGGCCAGAAAAATAAAAATAAATACATTCAATTCTTCTTTCACTTAGCAGTATTCTGATTGAAATTTTGCAATAAGTCAAAGAATAATTTATTTATTTTTATTTTTATTTCTCCTTACAACGAAGCAGTGTTAGAACTTAGAGAAAATTGTTTTGTTATACTGTAGATCAATTTGTGCTAGTGTCTCGGACACCATAAACTTTACGAATTATTTTCTCCTATCTTAACCCGTTTCTGAAATAAAAGCCTGGCATTTATTAAAAAATGTACCCCTTATTTAAAACGTATTTCATTTCGAGATATACAACTTTAAGTTTGCAACAATTTTTCCAGGTACAACCGATTTGACCGCTGACAGTTGATTTTTGGTTTGCTATATCATAATGAATAGACTCACGCCAGAGGAACGTTTGCAAATTATTCAAGTTTACTACTTTGAGAATAGTGGTTCAGTTCGTGAAGCTCATCGTGTGCTACGTACATTTTATGGTCGACATAATCGTCCATCATAGCAGTTAGTTCGACTAACTATGGATCGCTTTCGCACCACGCTTACTCTAAATGATAATACGGTGGCAGCTATGGTGTGTAGAATTGCAGCGAATCCCAATGAATCCATTCGTCATCGTGTAAAACAATTGAGACTTGATCTAACATTTTTATAGATTATTTTGAGTAACTATCTTGTTTACATGTTTTAACTTGTCCAAGGATAAAAACCGTACGACCATCGTTCGCGCAATATTGACATCGATGCAAACTTTCCATACTTCAGTGGTAAAGCACATTTGTGGTTGAATGGCTATGCCAACAAGCAGAATTGTCGTATTTGAAGTGAAGATGATCTACGAACCATTATTCAAAAACCATTCTATCCACAAAAAGTTACCGTTTGGTGTGCTTTGTGAGCCGAAGAAATCATCGGATAATATGTGTTCAAAAATGATTCTGGAGAAAAGGTTTCAGTCAACGGAGACCGTTATAGAGACATAATTACTAATATTTGTATGTCTCAATTGGATGGTATTGACATCAGGGATATGTGTTTCCAACAAGACGGGACTACAATGTCATACAGTGCGCGATACAATTAATTTACTGAAACAAATATTTGATGAACGATTAATATCGATCTTCATTAACAACGATCATCTTGATCATATTCGTAATAAAACGGCAGCCTGGATTTGCAACCTATGTAAGGCGTCAAAGCGTAGATCCATTATAGATAGGTCAGAAAGCTCCAGTGAGACAGTGTTGAATAATTCATCTGATCTTCCAGAGATTTTAAAAATATTAAATGACCTGCGTGCTAGAATAATTAATGTTGCAACCTCCCAACAATATGTATCTAACTCATTTGCTAATTTTTTGCAACAAACTAATGAATTTTCTGAGGAGAACAACGTGTTAACGGAGAAAATCAACCAATTGGAATCAAAACAGTCCTCGTATGATTATAAATTGAAACAAGTTTGGATAAAGAATTTCAACGCACAATTTAAAATGATGTTGTAATTAGTGGTCTTCCATCAAATGTTGATCTTAAAAATGATATGGACACCAGTTTGTTTCGTGTTCTGGTTGTTAAAGCTGACAATAGTGTAATCCAATCAGCATTCTTCGTTAATCATAAGGATCCACAATGAACAACCACATTCAAAAAGCCAATGTTAATAATTAAAACACAGAATAATAAAATTTTATTAAAATATAAATCCAAAACAACTAATAAAAATTACATACGGACGTCTGACCTTGGGGTTACTTGCCCATCAACACACACCAATCTCATTATTCGAATTATGGATCATCTCTCAGCGCTTCAGACCAAACTGTATGCAGAAGCTAAACGAATAAAACAAAGGTTAAATCTCAAATATTTGTGGTGTAAACAAGGAAAAATCTTACTGAGGAGGATTAGTGACTATTGTTTATCACATTAACTCGATGAATGATATCAACTATATTGAAAAAACATTTCTTGGCCGACTTACTGCCGACTTATGTATTGTTTACATATGAAATGTCATTCACAAATGTTTCAGATCTATTTGTTGTAATTTTTAGTGTTGTTCGCGTCGATCTTAATTGGCCATTTTCATATATTGGACGTTGTTTTATCATCGGGTAATTATTATACGAATTATAATTCTGTTCTCAATTTCTTTGGTTTATTCAATGTTGAATTTTATTAAATTGGTATTAATTAACTTTTACGGTTTTTATGTTTTTAACTAATGTTATTAATGACTGGATTTTACTGTTTATTTCATTTTATTGGCTATGAGTAAGTGTAGTAGTATTCTAAAACAATATTGTCACAATGAGTATTTTGATAATGTTGATGTTTTTAAAATGAACTCAAACGGTGATTTTGGAAATAACACTCAACGATTGATAACTCTCCAAATTATATTCGTGGGATGAATGACATTAATAAGTTTGACAACCTATTAGAGTTCATTGATAATTTACAATCTGATGCTCATATTTTAGTTGTATCTGAAACTTTTATTCAGAGTCACAATATGATGTTGTATATTATCAACAATTATAGTAGTATATTTTCATGTAGAGATGATAGATCAGGGGGAGGTCTTGTCTCATATATCAGAAATGACATTGAATATTGTTCAATGAAAAATGATAATGGTTTATACCCATTTCACTTCATACAAATTAAGCTTCCTCGATTTGTTGGTACTAATGTTTGTGCCATTTATCGTCCACCTGGCTCTGATATTAATTGTTTTTTAATACTTTAGAGAGTTTTCTCTCCGATAACTGCAGATCTGATAATATTCTACTTGGAGATTTAAATATTCCAGTTAACAAAACAGACGATTATGTGACTGATTATATAAATCTGCTAATGAGCTATGGTTTGATAACCACTAATACGAATATTACTCGTTCTGCTAGTGGCAATATATTAGATCATGCCATATCTAGTTTTCTAAATATCAAAAAGGTTTACAATTCTACCATCTATTCAAACATTAGCGATCACAATTTTCTATACACAAACAGAAATACAATGAACTAAATAATAAGTATACTAATATAATAAGTGTCAAAGCTAAATTAAAAAATACTGTATGCCCTTGGATTACATATGATATTTGGCAAATAATTCGTAAGAAAGCACCAAGTGTTAAAAAGATGTAAACAGAATCCCAATAACTCTGATCTTAAAGCGGAATTAGGACGCCTAAGTAAATTACTCAAATCAAACAAATATTTCTCAAAGAAACATTATTTTAATCAAATGTTTGTTGATCTAAACCAAAGGGATCGATGGAAAAATATTAATCTGTTTCTTAATAAAAATCACAAAACAGTTCAGTTTGATTCAATGACTATTTTGTTAAGGTAGGTAGTTTAATTAGTGAATCTATCAACTCCGACAGAGATATACATAAATTCGGAACCATTTATCGGAACCCTGATTCTTTGTATTTTTCGGCAGTTACAGCTGCTGAAGTTTACAATATTATTTATTCACTTAATGATAGTAAAGGTTGTGGTCCGGACAAAATTAATAACTATGTGGTTAAAAGTAGAGCAGATTTTTTCTCAAAACTTTTGTCAGAAATTTTTAATGAATGTTTGTTAACTGGTATTTATCCTAATTGTTAAAGGTTGCGAAAGTTATTCCCCTTTTTAAAAATGGTGATCGTTTAACTAATAATTACAGACCTAATTCAACTTTGTCAGTATTTGACAAGATTATTGAAAAACTATTCTTCTCCCGATTGGTAAATGTTCTTGACTCAAATAACTTTTTCTACTCACATCAATATGGTTTTTGAAAGGGAGCTGGTACATAATGAGCTCTTTTTTAAATTTCAAATATGATCTTTACAGCTTTTGATAACAAAAAATATGTTGAAGCGCTTTTCTTAGGCTTACAGAAAGCTTTTGATTGTATTGATCATGAATTACTACTTATCAAATTATATATTTATGGTATACGGGGTGTTCCTTATAACTTGCTGAGAAGCTATTTATCAAATAGAAAACAGTATGTCATGGTAAATGAAGTTAAAAGTAATAATATGTTGCATATCAAATGTGGTGTTCCACAGGGCAGTGTTCTGGGACCACTTTTATTTTTAATCTTCATTAATTATATCTCTTATTTACCATTAAATGGTAAAATTAGAATTTTTGCAGATGATACTGCTTTGTTCTATGAAACCTTAGATGTCAGTGGGATAATGAATGACATGAATCACGATCTCGATATATTATTAGAATACTTTAAATCCAATTTAATCTCACTTAATATATCTAAAACTAAACATATGATATTTCATTCCCCATATAAAGCAATAGTTACGGTACCTCTACTTAAAGTGAATAACAATATGATTGAAAGAGTTAATTTATTTACATATTTAGGACTAACTTTTGACGTTTCTATGTGTTGGCAGAATCATATTAATTATATTAGTAACAAACTTGCTCCACTTGTAGGTCTTCTTAGGAAATTATCGTATTTTGTTTCTAGACGGGTGTTGTTAATGATTTATTTCTCGTTTATTCAGTCACGAAGCTGCTACGGTCTATTTACATATGGGACAGCCATTGCGAGTAGGCTAAATAAAATTCAAGTAATGCAGAACAAAAGTGTAAAATCAGTTTATAGATTGCCATTCCTGTTTCCAACTAAGGAACTATATTGTAATGAGAATTATTTAATGTTACCCATTAACGTGTTACATAAATTTCAAATAACGTTATATATGTATAAAACACTACATATATCAACAGTTTTATCTAATATTAAATTTGATTGTATTCATCATATTTATAAAACTAGAAATTGTGACAGAATTAATTACCATCACATAAAGACTGAATTTTGTAGAAAGTCGATTGCCTTTTATTTATAATCAAATACCTAACAATTTAAAAAAATCTGAAACATTTTTGAAATTTAAGAATAGTGTTAAAAAGTATTTTAAGTCAAATATTGAATTGTATTTTTAATTTTAGGCAATTTATGTATTAATTTATTGTTTTTTGTTTTTTGTTTGTTTTGATATTGTTATTTTCTTATTTCTTTTTATATAGTAATAGTTTATTTTGCTGTACATATATATACTACGCAGGCTATTCTTGAAAGTAGTAGTTGTGTTATAACTGAGAATATAAATAAATAAATAAATAAAAAAAGATCGAGAAATGGACCTGTCAGCTGGCCACCGCGTTTGTAAGATTTGACATCGCTGGACTATTTTCTTTAAAGGTATATGAAGTCAGTTGTCTATTCTGACGCGTTATTGCCCAAATAGGACCAGAAATGCTGCGAAGAGTGATCGGCAAAATTAGACCTCCGGATTACGCCATGTATTCGCCAGCCGCGGCAGCCACAGGTTCGAAATTTTATTCAAACATTAATGGCATACAATTAACTTTCAAATAAAGTCACATTCGTGGCCATTCAATTATTTTTTATATTTCATTTAAATTGAAAGTTCTATGCCTCGAAATGAAACACACTTTAGATAAAGAATCCGGAAGAATTATAACAATTAAATTCGATACGGTGAGATTATTGATAATCTTATATGATCTAATAATGTTACTATTCTGCCAGGTATTTAATATTATTAAATATTATCAAAAGAATAATTTACTGTTTTTTACGCTGACTTAGGTATTTTATTGTGATGGAAAGTAAGGTTTGACGGTACGCTTGAGTTAAAATAAATTATTATTTTTTGTTTCTGATGGAACCCAAGTATTTTTACTTTCCACTGTTTCCCTTTTTATCGAACAATAGTTCGAAACTAAGTTTCGAATATTCCTAAGATTTAGTTTCGAGTTATTCTAAGAAGTCGTATGAAACTTGTCGCGAAAATTCGAAACTCGGCGAAACTCGATATAATAAAATTGTGTGCATGTATGTGTTAAAATAAAATTGTCAAATGAATTTGGGGGTTCTAAATAATATATTAATAAAACTAGATTTTAATTTTATTTATATTATTTATGATATTATTTTTTATTTATATAAAATAGTTTATTAAATCTATAGATAAACTGAAATAGTAATAAACTAATAACTAAACAAGTAAAACTCTTAACGCTAGGTAAAATGATGCTTAAACGATGCGTAGAATAGCAAATTAATAAAAATTACAATTTTGTAATTTGTCTATCATATAACCTTTGTCAATTTGAATATTTAATATCCTTTCAAACTTGCGGCACAGAATAGATCTATTCTGTGCTTGCGATTTGATGATGCCACACGAATAAAATTGTTGTGTTTGCAAATAAATTTATTATTTATAAATTTGGCAAATAATACTCGTATATTACAATTTTTAAATACGTTATTGTTTATTAATTTGTGATTATGAACACAAATTAAAATAACACGATACTTTAATTTTATCTCTACTACAACGTTCTTATACACATCACCGCTAAATAATATTTATGTGTCATACATAAATAATTTTTCTTTCGATTTTTTCGTCATAATTCGAAGGAAAATACGATAGCTTAATTGAGTTTCGTCTTGTTATACTTGGGAGTAATTAAATCTCTAATAGCTGTGAGTGCGCGTTAAATATTGCTGACTTGTACCCGATTAAATATTGCCCCGACTTTCATACCCTAATGAGTATATTGTTGCAAATTAAGATCTAAATTCTAACAGCATATGAGGTTCGACTCATAGTTTTTCAATAATTTCCTTAATAAATTCATACAAATTTCCTATTCTCTAAACATTGTGGCTCAATTGTCTGCACAAGATTTATTTTAGATGACAACACAAATTTATTTATACTCTAGAAAGAAAATCATTAGATTTCATTTTTTGTTATTTAAGTTTTTCCGAAACAAGCAACGCAACAAAATTATAACTCATTTTTTTCATATTATTCATCCTTGAGTACGCCTACGCTTTATGCATATATGAAACGTACTATTTTTATCTAAATGTTTTATTAATTGACTGAGACCGTTCCACAATGCCGTCTAAAACTGTATATTAACCAGAACGCGCGGAAGCTCGTTTATATTTTTTTGTACAGAATAACAAACAATACAATTTCCTATGGTTAATATTTGCTCGTTTTCTATCTGCTACCCCAAACTCGACTAGAATATAATATTCTAGAAGAACTACTTTTTTGTTTGTTCTACACTTCGTGAAATACATTTAAAACCAAAATAGAAAAAAAAAATGTGGATCCGAATCTTAAATATGCCTTACAAAATTCTTTAGAATTTCATAACATTTCACAATTTAGACAAATTATCATGACTTGTAATCTTTGAAAATTTCAGTAATAACCGCGAAATCATTAATAACTTTAAGATTAATGTATTGTTCTTCAAAATATTTGCGGCAAATTATAATTACTTTTAAAACAAAGTTCGGCTAGTTTTTTACAATGTGGTGTGTTTAGCTGCAAGAACACCGTTTTGGGGTTCGATAAATAAATGCAGTCTATCATCAGTAAATAATTTTGGATCCGTTGATGGGTTACTGCTAACCTTCCCATTTATCAAATCTCTCATTCATTCTGATGGTGATTGTTGTCATAAAGTTTGAAATAGAACCACCTACATTTTAGGTGCATTCGTTCAATGTTATAAACAAGATGCAATTTAGAGGCAATATCAAGCAAAGTCCGTGTGTACCGATACATTTCAGACATGTGACAAGATTTTTTAGTACCGATATTTTAAAAGCTGGTATAAATATAACGTTAACGTTGAAACTGTTTCAATGAATTGAAGATTGTACAAGGCTTACTCTTAGAAACAATTTGATTTCCGCTTACTTGAATAATTGTAATTATATAAGCCTTTGTTTTTAAAACATTGTAATTTTACAACTAATCTCAATGACGAATCCGAAGCTCAGATCCATGCTCATTTGTCGGTATATTATTTTAAAATTTCATTCCGCAGAGAATCACCAATATTACTGTATCCTCATAAATATTTCGTTCAGTGTATGTGTATAAAAATATCTATGTATGTATTCATGCTTGTTGTACGAATAAGTTAGATGGATTAAGTGGATGATACAGAAAAACATCTTTTGACTATGATTGATGACTTTTGCTCTAAAAATTGAAATTTGTGTTTCAATCATGAAGATTTGTAAAAAGTATCATTGTTGTTGAATTCCCTTAACGGCAATAATATGTCAAGCAATTAAACTTTTGCAAACATGTTACAAATCAAGAAAAAATTTATAATTTAATGATGTTGATTTAAGAAACTTGTATTTTTATGGTTATTTATTAAAAAAAATCTATCAATATTAAATGTCACAGTACTTGGTATGTATATATACCATATACCGATGAAGGTACTTATTAATTTTTCACTAGATATTGGAAAGTTAACTCAAGAGTAAGAAACTTTGCGCTGTGGTATCTAGTATTCTACAATAATGGCAAAAACACGGAGTCCAAATCAGGCGTCATGCTAAATGGTGCCTTCTCGTGTGAGAAGCCGACCCATTTTGACTATATTCCAACCCGTTTATGGCTATTTGCCTGTGTCAAGTCGGCAATTTATTGAATATTGAAAGATTAAATGTTTAGCATAGACTAATAAGAGCTTATTTTTGTATTATGGGTATGTGAATATGATTCCGCCCCGTTTTATTAAAATAAACCACATTTGCTTGTTTAGAAAATGAAAGAATTATTTATTGAAAGTACCCTCCATGTGCAGCTACAACCTCTCCCATAGTTCAGGCAATTTACGGAATCCCTCTCTGAAGAAATTCTGGGGGTATATTATGAAATATTCGACATCGCAAATTTTCGACGCTGTCGACCAGTTCGACAACGTCGAATATAGCTATTATGAGATATTCGACATCGTCGAAAATAATTTCGAATTGCTCGGAGTTTGTTGAGGTCCTAAAATAAATCCGACAGTAATTGTAAATTTTAAATTTAAATTATTTTAATTAAATAAAATTACATATTCACATATAATATTGAAATTTAAAATTAACACACAAAATAACTAAACGTGTAGATATATATGACTCACATTTTATCAATCGTTTATTTTCTTATTAAATTTCACAATTTACGATTTATTAAGTTAAATCGTTTATTTACGACATCTCAATAGCAGTCGAATAATTTTCGTTCTTATCTAAAATAATAAGCGCGCCGAAAAAAATGCATAATTCCTATTTTCGACTATCTCGTAAAAAAGCGCGCGTCTAAAATTTCATAATAGACCCCCTGGTTTTTGGAGGCGATCCCACTGAACTGAACCGCTGTTCAGAAAGAAACGACTGCATCGACCGGAATAAGGAAGGAACTATGTCTGTTGAATACGGCGGGTGGCATAAAACTTTCCAGTCCTGTCCTTTTAAATAATTTTTCACAACGTTTGCGACATGTAGTTTTGCATTGTTGTGCTGAAAAATTTATTTTTTATGTTTATTCACCCATTCTGGTCATTTTTGCTCTGTAGCTCGCTTCAAACGTATTAGTTGTCGTCGATAGACATCACCATTGATATTTTCACCTGATTCCAGCAGGTCATAATATACAACACATTTCTGATCCTACCAGATATAGAGCATAATCTTATTGCAATCAATATCTCAACATCAAACCTTTGTCTTTAAAGCAGTATTTCACAAATGGTTTTTCAACGTTCGGGGTCTCTTTGTTTTGATTCATGTGGAACCCAGTTCCCCGCTTTTTAAACCATTCTGATACATTCCTAGACAATATGAAATTGAAAAAGCGGAAAGCGGAACGTATTGAGACAGAAAAAAATCGTAAACGAAGATATCTTGAAGAAAAAAGTAAATCAATTCGACATGAGCTTCGAAAATATTAATTTGACCATGCTAAGCGCAGAAGGAGCCTCTAGAGGAAGCAAATGTTTCATTACTCCTAGAATATTGTCAGCTTAAACATATGTTATTATTTTGTCGATTTCCCTATAATCTTTTGTGGTCACTAGTTTTATTGACGCGTTAATATTCGATAACTCAGTTATGGCAAGGAAATGCCGTATTGTTAGTCTTGTTGTGCACCCTATGTTCAGATTTGGGAGTATTATTAACAGGTCATCGCTTAGTTGTGGTACGTAGATAATTCTCGGAATTGGTATACCTCTAGTTGATTCAAAATCCATTAATCTTTCAACTAACCAACTGACTGGTTGAGTACCACCTTATTGGATACATCTAGCTTAAACATTTATATTTAACTCTTACAAAATCAAATCTACCACCGAAATTTACCACCAATAATCTGGAATCGAAATTATAACATAATTTACCACATTCATGTGTGTTAAGAAATGTAATATAGGTCATATTTTTTATTAAACAAATATTCAAGCAATTTAAAATTATACAAGAATTAAACAATGAATTTATAGCGGTTGTCAACCGCATAATAAAAATGGTACTGGTATAGTCAATTTGCAGTGAGAAAAATCAACTTATTATTCATATTACTAAGATTTTGAAATTCAATTGCGTCACTCGTCAACGGTGGTCATCACAGTCGTGGTAAGTAATTAAAAACAACAATGCTGCTTGCTAGCCGATCTTCATTTTGTAAAGAAACATAAATTAATACAGTAAAAATATATAGTTGTCAAACCCCGACACAACTGTGTAGGTAATTTTCAACCATATTGTAAAATCAGTTTTGTTTTTTTATAACTTAGTTAAGACTGACTAACACAATTGTGTTTGCAAATAGTAAACGCAGTCTAATACAAGAAAGAGAAAAATGAATCGTAAGTGGGAATCTGAATGTTACAATTGTGTAGGTAAAATTACTCTGACCTTAAGAACTGGATGAAAGAAATCAAATGTTACCACTTTTTATTTGTTAAAATCGGTGTTGTTTTAAATCAAATAATGCTAATTTTCAAATATTAATTAAAAAATATTTCGGGTTTGGCCGTTCTAGCACCTACACAATTGTGATGATTGGTTTTCAACTAAACAAGAAAAAATTGGTCCAAAAATAAAACTTTATTCAAATCACACTTCTTATCACATTCATTGTTAATAAAAGAAAAAAATACAATAAATAAGCTTTAATTTAAATTAAAACAAAATATATCTAAATATGAATTATTACAGTGTTTCTGGATGTGAAATAGTTTAAGGCAATTGGTCGTCTTTGACGAACAAAGATATATATTACATTTCTCACACCAACAACTGGTGCATTGTTTGCATGACATATGGCGACACATCTTCGCAGTTGATATGTCATTTCACATCGGAGAGTATCGTCTGGCCAATTTTGGTAATGCTTCCGCCTTTTTCTTTTTTGGAGTAGGTTCATCATCAATTATTTCTTCATCCGTATCGGTGCGACCGGCTTTTTCGATTAAACTCTCACAAATTAGGGAATCTCCTACATCCATTTTAAAGGTCAGCAGGTCAAGTCTTTTTGCCTTAGGTATAGGTAGAGCATCACAATCTTGTTTATATTCCATCCAGGAATTTACTAAAGCCCAATCTATAAAATGATGGGCCATTTTCTAATTTTAATAAATGTCCTGTAGTACTCTAATTGTTGAATACAAACGTCAACTCCACCCATGTGACAGTTGTAATCATCAATTACGTTAGGGCAATCAACTGTTAGATGTTTCTTATTTTGTTTGCACCACCGTTCCACAGTGTAAATAGGATGGTCTCCACTAATGGTTGAATTGACGTTACGCACCTTGTCTCGCTCCATTTGACAATTGAAATGGTTGAATCCAGTTCTGTGAGTACCAATTCTTGTGTATCGCCTGTTTGCATTTGCCGATCGGATTTAAATTGCACGTGTTTAACTCTGTTTAGCATAACTGTTTAAATAAGTCGACAGTGGAAAAGTATCTATGTATAGAAAACTGCTGGGCGTTAAAGTATCCGTTAATCGTAAAATAACAATAGGTCCGAGCTCTCCAAATTTTAAATTGGTCGATATCTCTTGGTAGAGCACAAAATCTATCACTAAACCTGAAAATGCAGTGGGAGCGAAATTTTTGATTCCAACTAGTCGTGGTTTTCCTTTCGCAAATTGTCGAGCAGGTGTACGGCCCGTAAATGGAATCATTTGCTCATATATTGAGAAATGTTCAATTTTCCGATCAATTTAATGACATCTTCGTCTCACAGCGTCTACTATTGGTTGTGCTTTCCAGAAAACGCTGCTTACAGAATTAGGAACTGCATGAAGTATCAATAAAAAGGATTAGAAATAGCTGACCAAGCCGAAGCTTTTTCTAACGTAATAACTAGACGTACTAGACACACATTACATGAAAAGTAGTGTTTTACTAAAGAAAGAAATTTTACTAGAAAAGGAGAATATGCGAGACTAGCGCATATGGGTCAATTATTTGCCAAGCTAAGTGAAGAAATTGAGTATCTAAAGCGAGAAAATTAAAACCTAAGAATGAATCGGTAGTCCATAGAAGATTGCATTGAACCAAACAAATCCATCTATTCCACGAATGAAGATGAATTACAAAGAGAGACGGACTGAATCCTAAAGAAGAAAAAACAGTCCAGGAAGAGTAAGAAAAGAAAAGCTGAATCGTCACCTGTGGCTGAGCAATTAAATGGTAGAGGACAATCTAGTCAAGATTTAAAAAGATGTTCTACCCAAAGCCAATCAACCAAAAGGTAGTAAATCTACCAAGACCATTACACCAAATTTGGTGCAACCGAAAGAAAAATCACCTCACCAATAAATATTGTGGGTGTAACCAGTTACCCAGAAATTCAGTCACTGTGAAATTGGTTACTGACGAAGACTATAAGGTAAAAGCGCTAAAGAATGACGTTTGGAAAATTAATACTCTAGACTCAGATACTTATAGAACCTTATCTATGAAATTGAATGCTGGAAAGTATCAGTGATTTACTTACGAGAACAAACAGGCCCGACCTAGAAAAGTCATGGCAAGAGGTTTGCATCACACTTGCTCAAGCAAAGAAATAATGAAAGACTTACAAAATAAAGGCTTAAAATACTAGATGCTGTGCATATTGTTAAAAAAGAAAGAACAGAAATCCAGGAAGGAAAACAAATTATCAGTAAACGAAGACTACCTCTTTTTATGCTGGTATTTAACAACAAAGATAATGTTCAAATGATTTATTGTATAAAAGGAATGCTTCACATGAAGGTGAAAATCGAACCAATGAGGAGAACTACAACACGTATACCCCAATGCATGAAACATCAGGCATTTAATCACACCCAAAGATATTGCGGCCGGGATCCAAGATGTGTAAAATGCTCAGGTAATCATTTCAGCCAGGCATGTACAATAGGGAGGGATGTGCCAGCCAAGTGTACAAATTGTAAGGTTGTGAGCCTGTGAGGTTGCTAAGCAATTACATAAATTAAGAGATAAAACAATAAATCATCCGCAAAATCACAACTATCGAAGGGTCTAAATATCAAATCAGACAGATCAAAACCACAACCAAGCAATACAGGCCAAATAAGTTCATTTGCCCAGGTAGTGAAAGGTTCGGGTTCAACCAAACATACGGGCTCTGAAAATAACCAAATTATGGAAACATTATGAACAGCATTGCTGCTATTATAAAGCGGCTAGATGACCAAAATAATTTGAACAACATGATACTTGATCATCTGAAGAAAATGCAACTCCCTCCACGCAATCCAACATAAAATGTCTTACTTAACACAACTTTCAAAATAGCAATCTGGAATGCGAATGGGATTATGCAACATATTCCAGAAATAAAAATATTTTTAAATTAAAAAAATATCGCAATTTTCTTAATATCTGAAAGCCATCTAGTTAAATCTTCGTTTGTTAAAATTCGGAGTTATAACTTATATCACTCCATTCATCCAGCGGAAAGAGCAAGAGGTGGTTCGGTATTACTAATAAAAGAAAATATAAAACACCATTTAGAATCAATTATCGAAGAAGGAACAATGCAAGTCACTACTGTAAGGATCCAAATTAAACACAGACAGCTTACTGCCTCTGAAAAATATTGTCCTCCCTGGCATAGCTTGAAAAAGGAGGACTACCTTAAACTATTTAAATCGCTTGGACGTGGTTTTGTTATTGGAGGTGACTTTAATGCGAAAAACACCTATTGGGGATCTAGACTTACGACGTCAAAAGGTAAAGAATTGCTTCATGCAGGGCAGGCATTAAAATGTGAATTTTACTCTGGTGGTTTCTCAACATACTGGCCCGTGACGGAACGAAGCTACCCAACCTAATAGACTTTCATATAGCAAAATTGTAATTGTAATGTAAATAATATAACATCAGTCGTCGCGACCTGATGAGAAGACTGATTTTTTCAAATCAATAATCTCATCCGATCGAAACTGATTGTTGGGATTCTTAAAAATTCAGAGTCAAAAATTCAAATTCCTCCACATCAATTTGGATTCAGAGAAAAGCACTCCATAATGGCACAGGTGCATAGAATCACCAACATTATTGAAAGAACGTTAGAACGTAAAAAAGTATGCTCCAGCATATTTCTGGACGTCGCCCAAGCATTCGATAAAGTCTGGCACAGTGGACTGCTCTTCAAGCTGCATAGAGATCTGCCAAGGCAATTCTATGCCATACTATGATCTTATTTATCCAATAGACATTCTCGTGTGAAATATGAGGATGAATATTTGGAACTAAATAAAAAACCTCCGCCGGGATCCCGCAGGGACCAATCCTGTATTTATTATATACAAGAGATATTCTAACAACAGATGAAGGAACCATAGCCACCTTTGCAGATGACATAGCAATCATGGCGATTGGAAGTAATATCGCTGATGCAACGAGCAAACTCCAGAAGATTACCAATGCGGTTTGTAACTGAACTAAGCGCTGGAGAATCAAGCTTAATGAGACGAAATCCACGCATATTAACTTTTCATATCAAAAGGCTTCCCATCTACCGATAGAAACTAACTCACGACCGGTGCCATACGCAAACAAAACTAAATGTCTTGGCATGACATTCGATGTCAAGCTCAAGTGGAGAGAGCATGTCAAAAAGAAAAAAGAAGAACTTAATATAAAGTTCAGAAAAATGTATTGGCTCATAGGTAGAGGCTCTGAGCTTACAATACACAGTAAGCTGCTGCTATATCGGCAAATACTGTAGCCGATATGGAACTACGGTATTCAACTCTGGGGATGTACTAAACAAACAAACGCCAAAATGATACAGACGTTTCAAAACAAGGTTCTACGTATCATCGTAAATGCTCACAGATGGAACACATCGAAGATGAAATAAAAAAAGAATGGCGGCATTCGCACGAAATATCCAGGAACATGGAAACCCCTATATTCGCCATATAATAGATAACCCTGTCATTGAAAGAAGACTTCAAAGAACGAGGCCACTTGACTTAGTAAACACCAAATTAAAATTAAATTTTAAATAGGTTTAATTAATTTTGGGACTTGAAATCGTGGTCTGGACATGTAATTCAATATCTTTGAAAATCCGATTTTTTGACTTCAAAATAAATGTATTCTAGGCTAAGGAATGCATCCGATGTACATAAAAATACCGTACAGTTTTCTAATTTCAAGCTCGTTGGTTTTTAATTATTTAGCCGTCGATTTAAGATAATAAATATTAGTGAAGAAAGGGGCGTCCTTAAAATGTTGATCGTCGATATACTTATAAAAATAATCTACGAGGTTCCAAATTTCAGTACTCTGTGCACACGTATGTTGAATGGGTAAACTTTTTCTCAACATCGATGATTCAGAGGATCAGGTGCCATCAAATTGCAGAACACAACGATCAATGTGCTATAAATTATATAAACAGTTTATACAACGACGTCGATTCGATGGCTGCCAATACGATGATGAATTAGCATAAACTCACATTTGCGTTTAGTAATTTCTTCACGTATTTTATGATATATCATTTATAAAAAAAATGTGCATTGTTGTGCTTTAATCTATCATGTTTAGGATGAAAGAGAAACTGGGATACTTTCTAATTATGATAAAACTGTATTCAATAACTGGTACCGAAATAGGTTTAAAATTTATTTTTTGTTACTCGTACAGATGTACTGAAATGTTTTTATTAAATAAGTAATCAATCATGATTATGAAACTGATTAGATGTTTGCTTTTAGACTAATAATAAACTTAATCGTTGTTTGTAATGTTTTCTGATGAATGCAGTTCGAAATTAAAACCTTTGATACAAATTATCAATCAAATTTAAGAATAAAAATTTGCATTTGAAATATCTTGTAACGCGTTTGTATAATTATCTCGTTTAATTTGTATAATTATCTCATCCTGAAATATACAGCGTTGCTGACTTTTAAAATGTTCAGCATTAAACTAGTTGTCTACTTGATTATGAGTGTGAAATTTTTAACAAAAAAATAACATTACGTATACGAATCCAATAAGAATTCTTGAAAGCTATGTATGTGTTAGTTTTTACACTGGGTCTGTTCACTGCGCGACTAAATGTTACAAAAAGTCGCATTTCTGACAACTTGTCGTTCACCGAGCAGTAAAGTGCGACAGTTTGTTATAACAACTTTGTGTTCACTGCTTAGGTTGTTATCGACACAAACCGACATTTTTCAACTGCAGTTGGGGGTGTTGTTGATTAATGTTGTAGTTGTCAAATTCTTAAAAATGGCGAATCAAATTGAAAATTCTTCCAAAATGGATAAACAATATCAGTTTGCAATAGACGAAAAAAATAATTTTATTCAAGAGAAAAATTTAGTTTCTATCGTTAATGATGATTATATTACATATTTTATTTTTATTTATTATGTTTGTAACAACATGTTTTAATTTATATATATATATATATATATATATATATATATATATATATATATATATATATATATATATATATATATATATATATATATATACATACATAAATAAATATTCTTGTGATTTCATTCAGATGGAACCGTAGAAATGGTAGAAGCCAAGGATGCCGTTTTATTGCAAATGAGGCAGATGGGATGCAATATAAACGAAGGACTGCTTCCTCAAGAAAATTCATCTGAAAACCCTGGTACTTGTTTGTTTATATAACTAAATAGTTCAAATATTAAATAAGTCCAAATGTTTTTTTGCAGAAAAAGTGAATTGGTTTCATAACGCGGTACTTGCGTTAATTAATGCTTATAAAGAGCACAAAGACTCATTGGAAGGTGGAACTCGAAGCTCGCAATTTTATAATAAAATTAGTAACACTCTTCGCGAGCAGAATTTTATTTTCTCTTCACAACAGTGTAAATGGAAATTTGCTTCATTGAAGCAGAAATATGTAAAGTATAAGGACTCCCAAAAAGCGGGCAATAGTGGTGGGGTGCCCATTAATTTTAAATATAGTGAGGAGATGGACGACATTTTTGGATATAGCCATAGTAACGGTTTACCAGTTCCGGCCTCGTCGTCCAAATATGTGCCCTTGCCTTTTGAAGACGATACATATGAAGAGGAAAGCTTTGTTGCTTCAAACACAAAACGAAGGAGAGTAACTGTGGCAGAAACAGTTGCTGATTTCCGCAAAGAGACTGCCGTAAGGCACAAAGAGAAAATGGATAAATTAGAAATGGCCAATAATTTAGCTAGGCGGCAGTTGGAGTTACAGGAGCGAGCGCTAGCTGAGCACAAAGAGCTTATGCTCAAATTAATTGAAAAATTATAGTTTATTTTTAATTTTAATTTATTATACATTTATTCAAAAAATAAATCTTGAAATACCAATTAAACACGTAAGTTTTCCATCATCTGATTTCTGACAGAAGTGCCCGATCTCGTACTTGTTTGCGGTAATGGGATATCTACAGTATTATTTCTTTCCGCATGCTCTAGACCTTCGATTAAATAATCGTCCACATTCATTTCTGGAAATTCAATGCATATGTTATGTAAAACACATGCTGCAATGATTGTTGCGGGTATCCGATTCGATTTTTTTCATATCCAGATATCGAAGCCTTCGAAAACGGCCAAAAAGGAGGGCAAAAGTTCGCTCAATAACTTGTCTGAAATAATTTTAAATAATTAATTCAAAATACCTAATAAAAATATGAACTATTTACCTGCACGAAGCGTGAGTTCTATTGAATTTTTTTTGATGATCCGTAAGGTTTCCTCTATCAATGAATGGAGGAATGCACCATGCTTCTATTGGGTAAGCTTTGTCACCCAAAATTCTTTCGTCCGGGTCGAAATAACACCCCACATTCTGTTTCACATTTTTGTAAATCTCGGAATTTCGAAAAATGCGATGATCGTGCACTGAGCTAGGGTAACCAATAAAACAATCGATGAATTTCATTTTATTATCAGCAATTGCTTGGAGTGTCACAGCGGTGAACATTTTTCTGTTTGTGTACGCCATTCTTTGATCCGCAGGTACTCTGCATGGGACGTACGTACCATCAATTGCCCCTATAACTCCTTTCAATCCACTTTGTGCTTCGAAAAAAAATTTTATTTCCAATTTCCGTGCACTGTCCGGAAAGTGGATAAAGCGATTAGCGATTTGGTTCAAAAAATCAACTACTCGGAAATATATCTTTGATAAAGTTGATTTTGCCAAATCGAATCGTTCTCTCACAGATCTATATGAATCCGGAGTAGCCAGAACCCATATCACTGCAAGCAATTGCTTTTCTGTTGATATACGTAAATTTTCCCCACCACGTACCAAGTGCAGATTTGAATTAAATATTCCAAGAAGCTTCTCAAACGGCTCTCTCGACATACGAAAATTTTGTTGAAATTCAATCGAGTTGTAATTATTAACGATTCGCTCTACGTACAAATTAATACGCGGTGGGGTTTTTTTTCCGCACAACATAAGCAATACCCCCTCATCTTTTTCTGAATCCGATAACTCGAACAAATTTGGTTTACGAATATTTGTAATATCGTTTATTAGTTTATTTCCGTGGTCCACAGCCATAGAAATAATAATTTTTTTTTTACTCTCACTCATTATAATTTATTATAGACACACTTCTATGCACGCAAACAATAGTATATTATGAATATAATTAAAAAATGACAGATTGACATAAACTAACTAAATGTCGTTCACGTTCGAACATTACATCACACGACAACAATTTTTTGCAGTGAACAGAACCACTGTTAAGTATAAAGTTGAACGAGACAAATAGTCAATGTTAGAAAGAGACAAACGGGACGCCATGTAATTTATCTTATTAGACTTATGGATAGATGTGGCAGTATTGTTCAATATTATATTTTAATAATCTATATAGTTTTCTAAATACACGCAACCGGAGTTTCATATTAGTTAATATTATTAATATAGAAATTATATTAAATAATTATATTATACAAAATAATTAATAATTACATTATATAAAATAAAATAAATAACATACATATTACATCAGTGTTATAAAACTACATACTAATAAAAAGAAGTAATACCCTATTGCAACCCTTTAAACGCCGTAATTTTAAATCTTTAAAAACATACTACGATTCGTTTTTGAGTAACACTCTCAATGACAATTGTTAGCGAAGGTTGTTGAATAGTCGTTAAAAATAAACCCATAAATAGCACCAAAATTCTACCAAACAGTGATACCTCAAATAGACCAGACCTAGGCAAACAACCAAAACTCTTATCGGCTCTTTCTATTTTTGAGTACTTTTCATTTATTTTCACAATAACAAGACATCACCAGATGAGATTGCACCACAATGAAACCATATAGGAACCACTCCTATGGGTTTAACCTGTCAAACGAAGCATTGTTCCAATGTAGATTTCCACAGTACATTTTTTTGAGCAAACTTCTAATTGGCTCCTCAAGATTTTTGAGTGAACCTCATTTATTCTTACAATATACAAGACAACACGGAAATTTCACCACAATGAAGCCATATAGGAATCACTCCTACGAGTTTACCCTATCAAACGAAGCATGTTGCGTTCGAATATGGGATGGCTCAGCACGTTTTTTGAGCAAACTTCTCATTAGTTCCTTATGATTTTTAAGTGAATCTCAATTAGTCTCACATTAATAAGACATCACGAAGATTGCGCCACAATGAAACCATATAGGAATATCTTCTACGCATGATCAAAGGAATACTAAAAATTTGGAAAACCAATAATTAAATGGTTGATAATTTTATTTTGGGAAAAATAGTAAGATTGTCAGCAAAAACGTAATAAACGTTTAATAAATATGCTATTTAAAAATTTAGTCCACCAGTAGAAATAGGCAAATAAATGTATTGAATTATGCGTCTTCTTATTTGACTGGTTGGGATACACTCAAAAATCCGAAGAGCCGAATATAGTATTATTTGACAGACCAATTGAGGTTATTTCATTTTGGTTCAAGCCATATTTAACCAGTTCGTATGCCGTTTAATAGGCTAGACACGTAAGAGTTACTTCTACATAATTGCTTTATGGTACAATCTCTAAGATGTCTAGTTAACATAGAGAGTTTTGTTAAAAAAACAAACTAAGCAAGTCTATAATGAAACGGTACGATAGTTGTTGATAGATAAAACCCGTAGGAGCTATTCCTGTATAACGGAATTTTGGTACAATCTGTGTGAAGTTTTGTTATTAGCCATAATGAGATTACCTCCAAATTAAAAACAAACAAACGAGTTTTTCTAAAAAATACCTGTTGAGCAAGTTCATATTGAAATGATTCACACAGTAGGGAATTTTGGTCCAATGTCTGGAATGTTTAGTTTTGTTAGAAAAAACTCGAACTGAGCAAATCCATATTCGAACCAAACATGCTTCGTTTGACAGATTAAACTCGTAGGATTGAATCCTATATGGTTTGATTGTGGTTCAATCTCCGTGATGTCTTGTTATTGTGAGAATAAATGAGATTCACTCAAAAATCATAAGGAACCAATGAGAAGTTTGCTAAAAAAAACGTACTGAGCAAATCGACATTGGAACGAAACACGGCTCGTTTGGTACGGCAAACCCGTAGGAGTGATTCATATTTGGTTTCATTATGGTGCAATCTCCGTGATGACTTGTTATTGTGAGAATAAATGGGATTCACTCAAAAAGCATAAAGAACCAGTGAGAAGTTTGCTCAAAAAACATACTGAACAAATCCATATTGAAACGAAACATGCTTCGTTTGATAGGCTAAGCCCGTAGGAGTGATTCCTATATGGTTTCATTGTGGTGAAATCTTCGTGATGTTTTGTTATTGGCAATGAGATTCACTTAAAAATAAAAAACCTGGTGACAGATTTACTTAAAAAAAATATTGTGCAAGTCCGTTGTGATACGAGTTTGATTACCCGCCATTTGTTAAGTCAGGCACTAAAAAACAACTTATATATGATTGACTTTTGGTGTAGTCTCCGTGATGTCGTCATTTGTCAGAATTGGATGCACTGAAGGACAAAATCATTAATTCATCAAATCATCAATTAAAAAATCATTTCTGAACAATGTGGTAGTTTTCCTCTAAAAACATCTCTTTACATTCACGTCTTACTAATAAGTAATAATAAAGTAATAATAATATTTAATAAAATAATTAATTTATTAGATATTATTAATAGTAAATATTATTTAAAATTTCATGAACTTTAATTTTTCAGTCAAAATTCTTATAAGAAATATTTTAACAGTGTGATTTTCAATACATGCTTATTTTTATTAATTGGTAAATACTTCACACTCATACTTGATTCGATAATTGAGCAGTACCACCTTATTTTTAAATAATAATTACTGGTTTTCATATTAATTTACAACCCCTGTATATGTTGACCTTAAAATTAACTAATCAATATGTTGCTCAATTTAACATTTCTTTACTTAAAGTTGCTTAAAGGAATGTATTTTGAAATGTCTTCATCGCTACTCGTGTCTTCAACACTTGCATACTAATAATGCCAAGCCAACACTAAACATATGACAAATTTTTTTGTCGTAAATGTAAACCACCAACGATTCGTCCACATATTTCTTGAAAGAAGCACTAAAAAAACCTTCCGATTTCTTTCAAAATCAAGTCGTGTGGAAATAATTAAAATTAATTGAACATGCCACAACTATATAAAACATCATCCAGAGCTAGCTAGTTAAACAAAAAATGAAATAAAATCGAAATTAATTTCTATCGTTAAATTATGAAAAATGAATTTTTCAACAGACAAGAAACAAAAACCAAATTCAACACGATTTATTTTCATTTTTCTATCGGAAGTTTTATATTACCATCTTATTATCTAATGATGTGGTTAAAAAAACTTAACAAAACTTTTTGAAAATTATATTATTTTGTAACAAAACCATACGAGGAAATTTTTTTAAATGAATCTCGTGAAACATGAGACAAAAACTACGACTACTGGAAATTTTGTGAAAATAACTACTTTGCGATAATAGTTTCAAAAAAATGGTGTTTCCTTCTCTCATTTAATTTAACTTTTTTGTACAACCGTAAATCTCAAATTGTAGAAAGAAAAATACAAAACAGGACCATAAAATTTTGGTAAATTTTAATTTAAAAACGTTTTTCTGTGTGATGATAATATTGAAAAAAGGAGGAAACGGAAGTTTAATTAAAAAAAAAGTTCACAATATGCTTTTTAAATATTTTATTTTCTCGTTTTGTCGTACATATTTATAAGCGATAAACATAAAATGTTGTAATTTTTAAAATGTCTTTCGGTCTAGAAATTTGTACATGTGTATGTCTATATTTGTATGAATATAAAAATTTAATTGTATGTTAAATTATGCTGTAATAGGAAGCATCTAAAGCACATAAAGTAAACGTAATGTTTTATTAAAGTAGTTCAAAAATATCAAATTGTTGCAACAACAAATCAAATCTAGCAAGAATCGAAAGCAAATCTAAAGGTAAACACGTTACTGCAACCAAAATTATATTGCGTTTGATCATTTCAAATTTGATCTAAATAAAATTGTTGTAAAAAGCAAATATAAAAATTTTACCAAATAACTGTGGCACACAAATTTAAATTAGAGACGTACGAGAATGTAGAATCTAACAATAGAATAATCTAATTCAAAACCTTTTTTAGCTCAGTTCTACCATTGACAACGCCTTTCTACAGTATGCAAAAGTATTATCAACTGGCATAAGTTCAATTTGTTCTAATTCTGATTAAATTTCAGTTGTTTGCTGTTGCAAGGTATCAATCCACTATAGTTTGTTTTTACTATAGCTCAGTTAATGACGCAAAATGGTAAGCACCATCTAAAATTTCCTCCCAACTTGAGGTTGAACTAACATGCCGGAGGATCGACTGATCGTCGTAGAGGAAAGCCGTGTTTTTGTCTCTCCTTTAAATAAATTATTATTAATATTTTAATTCAAATCAGTTTAGGAATGTGTAGTGTGAGAGTGATGTGTTATTTTTGAGTGAGTTTTGTTCTTTAGAAGTTCACCTGTTAATACAGGTGAATTGAGACAGTTATTATGAAAATTACGTTCAACACATATACAATCAGAGAAGTATCTTTTTATTCTAATTTTCATTCTAATTATATAATAGTTAATTATTTATTATTGTTATTATAACTATTTACATATATGTGAACGGTAATTTATAATCGTATACATAGAAACTGACATTTCAAGGGAATTCCTTTTGTATGTACTTAAGTACATAAAATATTGGTACCCGAGAAACCAAAATTTGAAATTACAACAGATCGAACTGTAACTTACCCAATAAGCGAAAATTTGTATACTCAAAATGGGTTGCCATCGTATTGTGACAAAAATGACTTTTTGTGGAATAATATAAATTAATAAATATATAAAATGTTAATGAAAGGAGGAAACAGTTTTCTGCCACGGGAAATTTATCATTTGAGCTGAAATATGTTGGATTGTGTTATCCATTTGGGTTTTTATTTAAATTTAATTACATTTTCATAACTTATTTTAATAATTTCCACTTACTTTAAACAATTCTATAAATTGAAATTTTGTCGAAAGTCCTGATTTAAAACAATAAAATTGTCGGCAAATATAATTCAATTTATTTTTATTATTATTTAAAATTTATTATTTATTTATTTTTTTTTTTATTTTTTTTTACATACCGGAAGGTCAGGGAAGATTGTGATTGCAACATTCTTGATCAGGGGGTCTATTTAATTACTTACGCTTTGAGCATAAACTCAATACAATCATATATGTTAACGATCCAAAGACTTTTTGCTATGGAATGTTGTTTTTCGACGATCTATCTGGTTGAATTCAGGTTATGTTTTAGTGAAGTTGTGTTAGATATAAATTAACCCTGCTTTTAGTTGGATGAATTTAAATATAGGTAGCTGAATGACAATACCGAATTTAAATTTTTTTTAAATTTTTTTTTTATTATTTTTTTTTATTTTGACATTATTGACGGAATATTTAGGTCATCATATGTGTCATTACGAACGTGAAGTCCTTCGGTTAGATGGTGTTGGATGGGAAGATAGGGCAAAATAAGGTTACAAGCAGTATGTGATGAGATGACCCATAGATGTGAATTAAATAACCTAACCAGTCTAGTAGGACTGATGCCGAATACATATGATGAATATTAGTATCCTTTACCTCAAACACAACTAACTTACATTAATTAACTAACAAACTCTAATCTAGAGTGTGAATTTAATTGAGACTAACATTCTAATATATTTAAGTAGTTAGAAAATGACTTTGCTGCGGTTCGCCCTAGTCGTTTCTGTGACTAACATCCTTTCCTAACTAACCTTATCTGTTAAGGATGCAGGCAGGGCCTGGGCCCGCATGATGCTGAAATATTATTCGCATTCAGATATAATTTGTTATTTGATTGTTGATATTTCAGGATTATGGTAACGTACCTAGGATCGCCGTTATGGCTGGCCTGTACGCCTCTATCATATCATATCGTAACTTGAGGTTGAACTAACATGCCTTTGAACCAAAAATTTGGTTTGGTGATTATCAAATACTATAAGACTGTTTCAGGGTATTTGTTTCAGGGATTTAATCCAGTGTTGTCTCTTTGTCTGAAGTACAATTTTTTTATGTACGAGTATTTGTCTGTCAAAAGCCAACAATTTAACAAATGGAACAACCATCTTTGTTTACCTTATTATATTATTTTTATTTTTTTTTACCCTCTTTAGTGCTGTACTGATCGCCAAAAGCAATAATTTTTTTTGCTAAATTTCACTGAATCGCTACAGGTAGAAGTAAATATTTATATAATCTTTCAAAACAATTATTTTAAACAGCTGAAAAATTAAAACTAACATATTTGTTGCCAATTCGCGATACTTCCATATTTCCTAAAAATTAGACAATTTGAGGAAACTATAAAGTGGTCCACTTTGCTTTGTTATACATTTATAACAAAGCAAAGCTGAGCACTTTAAGATTATCTGTAATAATACAATATTACATTTAATTTTAATTTAGAACAAACTTTTATTAAATAAAAAAAATTGTTTAATCAAAAAATAATAATAATTTTAATAGATGTTGGTGCATGAGCTGCTGGAGCAATACTCTCCACTTGATCCCCAAACTGAATAAGAAAAATTCAAAATTTTGTATAACCTTTATACAAAATTTTTAAGGCAATCTGGATGCAATAAAAATCGGATTGATCCAGTGCTTTCGCTTTTTGGTAAACAAGATAATAAAATATAGAATGCATCGACCGAACCTGGTTTTTGCAGGTTGCCAATTTGTTTGAATTATAGACGTAGGTACGCCTATGAAGATTATTGCAATGTTAAATTTATTTTGTACTAACTGCCACTTCGGTAGAAAAAAGAAAAAAGCACGTGATCGGCATAGTACCAAACTGCAGTATTTCTTCTACAAAAAGCGAAATACATTTCTTTAAATTCCCGAAAGACCAAACTAAATCCCATAATTGGGCCAGTTCCATTGGACTTCAACAAATCGAACTCAAAAATAAACATAATTATGTATGTGAGAGACATTTCCTTTCTGAAAATATTACATCTTCGAATAGGTTAACAAGAAATGCAGTTTCAATTCATAATATAGTTAAGAGAACCAAGGAAGGAAGATGCATCCGCCATTTTAACGCCAACCAATCTAGATGTTGAAATGAGTTTAGCATCTTCATTAACACAAACGATTGGAACTCAAACGGAGAAGGACGACGAAGACATTGAATTTTTGAATTTAATTGATAAAATAAATTGCTACCACTGCCAAACATCAGCGCACCAAACATGTATTAAATATTAAAAAAAGATAGACTACATCAGTTCTACAGAAAACAAATTCAAAACCCGAAAATATAAACTTCTGCAGATGAGGTTGAGCAATATAAAGCGCAGTTTGACCCATTTACGGAAAAAATCTGAAGGTTTCGTGATTATTGATGATTACATTGTTAAGCTTGACGTCAACGATACCACAAAAAGTGTTTGTAAACTACTCGTAAAGAAAGATTTTTACTATAACAATAGTGACAAGCAATTTGCGCAATGATTGTTTTAAAAATCTGCTTCAACCTATAAATATTTAAGAGACCAAATTGAAGTTAAAACTTCCATCAACTTCCATTTATACGTCCAGGAATAAACCCAATTTTAATTAACCAGCTTGAGAAAGTTTTCCAAAACATGTCAACTCGATCAAAAATTTGTGTTTTAATGTTCGACGAAATCACTATAAAACAAGATTTAACTGTAAATGTTTATTTAGATCGCGTTGAAGGATTTTGTGATGATGGATGTGAAAGAACCCCCGTATTAGCAACATCAGCATTATTTTTTATGTTACATGGATTAATTGGTGAATGGAAATATGTTCTTAGTTACATATTAATCAATAGTTCAGCTGATTCGGTTCGTTTATGTGAATTAATTAAAGAAAACCTAAAAATTGCGAACGAAAAATTAAAGTTAAATGTCGTTATGGTAACCTATTATTATAATTTTTTACGGTTTTTAAACATAAATTTACTTTACTAAGCAAAATATGATAAATTTATATAACATTATTACTCGTATACTGCACTTATGATGAGTGCATAAATATTGACTAAACAAAATTATTACAATTAAATATAAACTATGTACAGTATTATGCACTTTGTTGAATATCAACATTCTTCCGGGCCCGACTTTCTAACCTATAGGCTTCGTTTGGTCAAGAACTGCTCTTGCTTCCGTATTAGTAGACAATGAATGCGATTATACCAAAGGCAATAAGTGCATAGAGAAGAGAATAATAAATTTCATGATGTGATACTGGGAGTTGTTCTTCTTGTAATTGTTGTATGCACTCGTGCAGCTCAGTTAGGTCGAGTCCCTTTTGGTATGGGATTCATTCGCTGAGTTATTTTGCATCTTCTCGGTGTCGAGAGATTAGACGCTTACTTTGGTAATGGGTCTGTGGTAATGGGGTAAGGTAGTTATTTGACCAACGCTTCCGAAAACCTTGAACCATTTTTTGTAGTAATGTCGAACGATGATTAACGGAAATGTTTTCATTCAGTAGGTTCGATTCTGGGATAGTAATTAGCGAATTACCAAACAATCCCGATAGTAACCAAAATGTGCCGGCATTACAATCAACGCATTTGGATCAGATGGGGGCCATACGTTACACCGTTTAATGATATTCCAGTTGTGGTTTTGGCTGACCCGTCGAAACCACTGTCGGTGCAATGAACGGTGCTGTTGATGAGCAGACTTACATAAATCATAGGCCTTAAAACAATGATTTCAGTGCCTTGAAAGGAAGTGGCGCCGACGTAATGGTTGATAATAAATTGCCTTAGTTCTTTCGATATGTGATTTTTCACATTTGAGGCGGTGCTAATTGCGCAAATTGTTTTAATTAGGCAAAATCGCCTGAACAAACTGAGAATTCACATTTTGGAAACCTAGTGAGGTTTTCTGAATCCTAAATATACGTAGTGTACCGGTTTTTCCTAGTTTTCCTATATTTCTAATTAGTGTCAATTCCTTCAGGAAATTGTTGTGCTGAGTACCGTTAACTGCTTCACATTCATCCATTCAATTCTTGGCACATTCAATTTAATATAAAGCACGAAACAATTTTTAAAAAAATGTACTCTTTGTTCAGTCTCATGTGAAAAGGCACAATGGGAATATCCAGCGCACTGAGGTTCTCACTGGGAGCTGAAATATTCGTTTATAAATTACTCCTAAATACTCATACATAGATAATTCTGCATATATTGATCATGAAAGTTTAATAAATACCACATAAAACAAAAATAATATTCATTATTCAGGATCGAGCAGTAATGATAGAATAATACATTTTACCGAATGAATTGTACAGCTCTTACTTAGATTTTTCAATAATACTCGTAATAATTAAATTTTGGGATATTCGAGAACTTGGATTAGTCATATTATGGGCTAAATAATTTGATTAAACATTATTGGAGGTGTACCAAAGTAATAAACAAAAATAACATTGCCCATTGAACTATTTAGCTACTTCATAAAATTTATTAATAAAACAAAAATCCCATTTCATCCGTTTTTCATTACTCTAACGTTTATGAATATATGAAAAATTATGTAATACGAGTACACTGCACATGAAAAACATAATTATCCATGTTTGCATTATTTCTTGTACTCCTTCATTAATTCACGATCAAGTAAACCAAAAAATATAATAATATTTACATTTTTATAATTCATATTTTGATCATCTCTTATTTTTATTTGCTTGTATGAGTTTGTATTTATTGTAAATTTTGTATAATATTGTTTCTCGTTATTTATTTTGTATTCCACAAAACATTAAAATCGTAATGTGCGCATGTCCGATCATTATGAACGTACGTGTATATGTATCCCGATTTGCTATGTGTACATATCGTCACCTCAGTATTTGTGTTTTAATGCATGGTATTTTGTATGCATTTAAAACACAATACTGGGGTGACGATATTTTATTCACTATATTGATGCGGTTACGTATTACAATACAACAACAATAGCTTTAAAAACTGTATTCGAACAGTGCACCTAGAATACTACAGGCCACACTGCTTTCTATGTCATCAAATTTATGTCTACAGTTAGTTCTTTGAACTATAGACGGCAGTCATGTTCATAAAAAGAATAAACGAGAATTAACAGAAAAAAGAAAATATTTATACGAGTGCTAAAAGTAAGGTTATGTCTTCCCTTAAATTACAACAAATGTGTACACATTTTGTACGTGTTTACATATTTAACACAATTTAAAATGCATAATTTTATAATAATATTATGAATTAATACTTACCAATAGCTTTTTATTAAGTTTTAAAATATATTATTAAAATATTTTTCTTGTTGTTTGTTTTCAATTTTTTTTTATCAATATGACAGCTGAAACAGAAAAAAAATCAAAACAATCTTTATAATTTTAGTGCTGCCTACATTAGTCAAAGAAGGAACTGACGACATAGATTGACGTCATATAGCAAAATGTTTAAAGCAGTGTGGCCTGTAGTATTCTAGGTGCACTGATTCGAATTTTGTTTTGATTTTCTACACATACATATGTATGTCTAAATAGAAAATATACAAATGCTTTGATGTTTTGCGTTTGTGTTGTTATGATTTTAGGAAAATGAGAAAAAAGGAAAGTACTATATTGAAGTATATATGTACATCCTATTTCCGTCCGATAGCCGCAAAATTAGTTCCAAATATTTCGATTTTAAATTTCATATGACAATTTAGTGCATTCGAATTACTACTCTTATGTACTTTCTTTATGGTTTTACCTTGTACGATAAGAAAATACTCCTCTGCCAAATAAATTTGCTGATTTTTTGACGATTACCAGTTCGTTATCTTGACTGTTATGAAAACCATGTCATGACAGCAAAATCAGTTCAATTCATTCTTAGAGCTATTATCTTCCTCATTTAAAATAATTTTGGATTTAATAGTTAAATAACAATTTAAAATATCCAACGCAGGGCCACTTGTACTAATTTTTTAAAGGAAATCTTTAAATTTAGGCAGTAACAAATGCCTGTAATATAAACGGCTTACCTTAGGTAAAATTTGTTGAATATATATATTCGGGTTTTAGACTAGATTGTTTTGTAAAACCATATTGTTTGTTGGATAATATGTTTTCTTTGTGAAAATATTTCTGTTCTATTCAACATAGCAATTTCAAAGCCTTATAAATTGGTACCTAACGCTTTTTGCGACAATCAAAGTTAGTAATTAATGGTAACAATCCCTAACTAGTTCAATTAATAAAAACTTCGGCTGTGTCTTATTTGTAGGAGCACCCAATTTTCTAATTCAAAATTTTTGTTTTTTCGAATATCGCATTTTTTTTTATTTACGGTAGTCTTCTTGTACAAATCAACATTATAACTATTTATTTATAAAATAATAATAAGTAATAAAATACTTATTTTACAAAATATATATTTAACTACATACTTTAAACATATATATTGTTGGATGCAGTTCGCAGTGGATTCAGAATCCCTTAAAGCGAATTGCATACAACAATATTTAATTCTATACTCTACAAATAATAACATAATTCAATGATAAAACGTAAATAAAGACTTATATGATGTTTGTATCGATACATATTTAAATAATATATTTATTAATAAGCGCTTTTAAAAATTAATTATCCTTTTGTAAAATTCACATAATTTTGCAGTTTAATTTCAACAGGGATTTCGTTATACATTTTTGGGCGACCATACTCATTAGGTTTCAGGTTATTGCGCGTATGATATTGGTGATTATACAGGTTTAAATTAATATTACACACGCTTAAAGTATCATTTCTTATCCTATAGATATATTTCACAGTCTGCATGAAACGTAAGGCTTTTATCGGCAAAATGTTTTCGGCCTTTAGAGCATATAAATCTCTCAAAGAATACAGAAATGGTAATTTATATATAGCTTTGATGTAACGGTTCTGTAAAATTTGTAGCTTTCTCAAACGTGATTGGGATGAGTTCCCATAAACATCGAGCTCACAAGTAATTCTAGAATGAATGAAGGCAAAGTATATGCATCGAAGTATTTTTGTAGGTATATAATGAGAGGCCTTACGCGTAAAACCAATTATTGGAGAAACTTTTGAGCAAACCGTGTCAATATGATGCTGCCAATTAAGATGCGAGTCTAAAATTATTCCTAAATATTTATAAGTTTCAACAAGCTCAATATTGACATTTGCTACAGCAAGTCTAGGTAATGTAGGAAGAGGTTTTCAGATTGAACGGAATACCGTGTATTTAGTCTTAGCCAAGTTTAAAGATAACATATTCTCATTAAAAAAGTCAAGCAAAATATCAAGATCATGTGACATATGCTGAAGTCCATCAATTGGGTCCCTAACCTCATAAAATAGTGCAGAGTCGTCTGCAAATAACCTAAGTTTTCCTTTCAATGGGAGATTACCCATGTCATTTATAAATAATAAAAATAACATAGGGCCGAGTACACTGCCTTGAGGTACACCGTGCTTCACCAGGGTACACTTACTAGTAGCGCCATTAACAAAAACGAATTGTTTTTTATTCGAGAGATAACTTTTTACTATATCTTGGGATTCCCCTCTAAATCCACATGGTCCACAGTGTCAAACGCTTTCTTTAGATCTAAAATAAAGCACATACATAGAATTTTTCATTTATTGAACTATTAATCATGACACCTGTTTCAACTAGAGCAACATCAGTTCCTGAACATTTTCGGAAGCCATATTGAACGTTATATAATAAATTAAGAGTCTCTAAAAACGACTTAGGCCGCAATGCTAACAATTTATCTATAACAGATAATGTAGATATTGGTCTGTAATTCGTTAATTTAGTTTTAGTTTTAGTCGCCACTTTTGAAAATTGGAATAACTTGAGATAATTTTAAACACTTTGGATATATTCTAGTTTCAAAAATTTTATTAAATATGCTGGATAAAATCACTGAGAAAATCGTGATGTGTAGTTTTAGAACACAACTATCAAGCAAATATGGTCCACCTCCTTTCTTGGATTCCAAATCAACAATTAAATTAAATATTTCAACAGATGACGTAGGCTTTATAAATATAGTTTGGTTAACAGGGTTACAAGTATTAAATTTAAAAATATTTTAGGAACTATTAATCTGACCAGCCAGATCTTCGACCAACATTCGCAAAGTAGTTGTTAAATAAGGATGCAATTCTGTATCCGTCAGATATTATTTCCCCACCATTGTCAATAACAAGTCTATGATTGTTACTATTAGTTCTACCCATCAAAGCATTTATATTAGACCACAAGTTACGTTGATCGGGAACCCCACCAAAGACCTTTTCAAAATTTCTCGTTTTGGCAAAATATTAACTAAACGCTAAAAACTTATATATAGCGCGCTATTTTTGCATATAATTAATTTATTTAACTCTAAACTAAGATTTTTCATTCAACTTTTTAGTTAAAAATCAGCGTTCAAAAATAAATTTTCTTTCTGAAAAATGTTTTTCTTTATTTTAGGAAATATACGATTTGTTATTAAATTTCTTTTTATTGGAAAGAAAATCTAAAACAATTAATATATTTCCCCAGAATTTTTTTTAGTATTTTGTTTTAATTTCTGATTAGAATATTTTTAAATCTCTCTCCCTCTCAATAGTTATGCATTCAAATTATATTTTTGTTTCAATCCTTCCCAATGTACAGTAGGTCAATTAAGTATTTGAACACCAAACAAATTCTAGTTGTTTAAGTAACTAAAACATATTATAACAAATAAACGATTTTATTATAACGTGCGGACAGGACAGTTCAACAGATTTTATTAATAAAATAAAACATAAAATTATAGTTGAGTTTATTCAACAATTAGAGAATAATGAAGCCTCATAAAGTATTTGAACACTTGGCTTTGCAGCTAATTTTCATTTTAATTTTTTTAATTTTCTTTTATATTTGCCCATTTAATATTTTGTACGCATCCCTTTTGCATCTATTACAGTCCGCAATCGCCTTGGCATGGATCCCACCAAATTTTTTGTCATTTGGACAGAAGTGTTTGCCCACTCAATTTTGAGTGCATTTATCAGGCCTGCTTTGTTTTTTATGTTCTAACTCTTGATTTGTCGATCTAAATGAGCCCATAGATTCTCAATCGGGTTTAGATCTGGTGATTGGGATGGTGTTGGTAGCGTTTGTCGTACATTATACAGTATGTATTCCTTCACAATACGCGCTGTATGCTTTGGATCATTGTCGTGTTGAAATATAAAACTCCTAAATTATTCCGCAATATTTCCAAATACATACGTGCGTTCATTTTACTGTCTATAAACTGCAATTTTTCTACTCCATTGTAAGAAAGACAACCCCAAACCATCACATTGCCTCCTCCGTGCTTTATGGTTTGGCATTTATTTTCTTTAGCTAATTCAGTATTTTTTTTTCACCATACACTTCGTCGTCCATCTGAACCAAATAAATTAACGTTAATTTCATCAGAAAAAAATACATTTTTCCAAAAAGTAATATGCTTGTTAATATGGCAATTGACAAAACCTAGCCTTTTTTGAATTTATCGCATTAATAAATGGTTTTTTACGGGCCGCCCGTCCATGATATCCCGCGGAACGGAAGACTTTTCTTACAGTTTCAGCGCATACATTTTGTGAAGAAGTTGTTGCGATATTTGACGATAAACTTTGTGCACTAATATGAGGATCCACCCTCACTGCCCTTAATATGTCCCTTTCTTGACGCACGCTAAGCACTTTTGGTCTTCCCGTTCGTTTCTTATTTTTAACTCTATTGCTTTCTTCATAGTTCTTAATAACATATCGTACTGTGGTGTGTCCCTTTTTTACCAAATCTCCAATTTGTCACAAACTTTTTCCTTCTTTATAATGGTAAATTTTATTTCCTTTACACTTTCGCTTAATTCCGCCTTTTTAGGAGATAGTTTTAAAAACTTCGACTGTACATCCACATTTTACAAAAGTTTTTATTAAACTGAATGCATATTCAATACAAAAGACGGAAAAAACATTGTTTTATTAATACTACAGACACATTACTAGTTTCGTAACCACAATTTGGGGATCATGATTTCCTAACTGAGAACGCAAGACACACTACAATTTCTTTTGTCTTCTCGTTTGGTTTTAAATAGTAATAGAGTAGGCATTGACAAAACTGTCAAGATTGACATTTAGTTGGCTTTTAAATTGTCAGAAATGACTTTTATATTGACAGAACAGAAAAAAATTTGTTCCCGCCAACTAAATATCTCAATGACAAATAGAAAACGCAAAGGAAACTAGATTTGCTGGGTAAACTATTAGTGTTCAGAACCTCCATTTTTGATGTATTCGGCGTTGGGAGCACAAAAATGTCTCGGGATGATAAAAAATATCTCAAATATCTCAAATCATAATTAACTCGAAACTATAGTTATGAAACTAGTAGTCTGTCTATGGTATTAGCATCCATTAGTAAAGAGGGAAAATCCCAATGTGTACAAATACTTTATTGGAGGTAATTCTCCGTTTTTTTTAAATTACAGGGTGTATATATATTTTATAATTATTTATTACTGTTTGCTAATTATGTTGAGTACGAAAACATTTTTATTTCTCTGCCCGGTCTTTTTAATTTAAGAGAAATAAAGGTGTTCAAATACTTAATTGACCCACTGTAAATGTAAAACTAAAACATATTGTTTTATTGTTTATCATTATTCTTTTTTGTCCTTGTATTATATAATAAATAATAATGCAACGCAGAAAAAAAATCAAAAATAAATACAAATTCTTATGATTTTATATGTTGAAAAGTTGATCATTTGTTCTTTTTGTTTTACGTATTTCTAATAATTATGTACATATAGAATATTCGCGATTTTAAGTTACGATTGATCGGACACACTACAAAAATTTTCATACTTAATAAATACGTCATTTGCAATTAGAAAACATTATTAAAATTTAATTTTAACATGGGCCGGAAACAACAGATCTTATTCGTCAGTACTACCAGTTAAATCCACACACTAAGGACCAGCTGTGTCTAATAAATAACTGCGGAACCATTATATCAAAAAATCAAGTGGCTAATTTGCGTCGTCACATAAAAACCAAACACATAGAAGCATTTACAGAATATCAGTTAAAAATATTAGAAGTCAACCAACATACCAAAAAAGCAAAAGAAACGATTAAGATTAATATAGATAAGCGCGAAATAAAACAGGCTTGTGTAGGTATGATCGCCAACGGCAGCCAATTATTGGACCAATTTCAACAGCACTGGGAATTACGATTAACGTAAATTCCATTAAAGATGAAATATCATTGACTTCTTTAAACATAAAAGAAACCTCAAAAGTGAGTAAAAATACGATGTTTTCGATTAAAATAGACAAAGCAACGAGGTTGAACAGGTCATTATTGGGTATCTACGTACAGTACATAAAAGAAAACTCTATAATTGTTAAAACATTATCTATGTAACAGAATGACATTCCTCCGAATACCTCAAAAAATGTATTATGGAGACTTTATCATTATACGAATTTAAAATCGAACAAATTTATTCAATAACATGTGACAACGGCAGAAACATGGTCACACCTTCTAAATGAAGAATTAAATACACTGCCGAATCATGAAACATACGAGAGTTGCGGACACATCCAAAATTTAAATGAAGTTGTTGACACAATAATAGAACAAAATAAGCATAAATCGGAATTTTTAGCTAATACAATCAAATGTGCAGCACATACCATCCAACTTGGAGTAAAAGATGTTTTGAAAGACCAAGCCAACTTAGAAAATAATATTATCGCATTGAAAAATTCGTCAATATATTTAAGAACTCCCATTCAACGAAATATGTTATTTAAAAATCAACATCGGCAACCTATCATCAACATTATAACCAGATGGAACTCAACCTACTGTATGATAGAAAGGCTTTTGGAGTTTAAGGAGTATTGCACGACGTACAAACACTTTTATAAGGATTTAAATATTGAGGAGCATCTGTGGAATTTTGCGGTGAATTTTATTGAAATTTTTGGTCAAATTAAAAAGCTCATTCTTCAATTACAGCGCGAGCAATTCTGCATGGGAGATTTTTATAAATGTTGGCTAGACCTCAAGATAAGCATTGAAAACTTCATCAATCCAATGGCACCGATACTTCTACAAAAGATTAAGGCACGGGAAATGAATTTGCTGCAAAATAATGTCGTATCTGCTCCCATGTATTTAGATCCACGGTTTAATTGTATGATGTCAAAAACTAATAGAGAAAGAACTGTGCAACATTTAAAAGCGCTTTACGATCATTGTATCAGCTTGCCCGAAGAATCACCAGAACAAGGCGTAAATAATTCGTTATCGTCAAATTCTTCATCACTAACGTTGACTTCATCGTCAAACAATATAAACAGCCTGATGAATGCTTACATTTCATTTTCATTACATAATACTCAAGATCAGAAAGCGGTTAACGAAATATTGAACTTTAGACCTCAACCTTTAGATGTCGATATGAACATTTTGAATTATTGGACAGTGAAAGAAAAGGAATTTCCCTATTTAATATGTTAGCTAAAATAGCTCATGCGGTTCCAGCAACGCAATGTAGCGTAGAGCGATCTTTCTCGGCTTTAAAATTATTGATGTCAGACCAACGAAATCATTTATCAGCTGATTCGATTAACGACATTTTGCTAGTCAAATCTAATTGCAATTTTGAATATCAAGATGAATTTTAAATTTTAAATTAAATGTTCATACACTATAGAAAAATGGGAAGATATAGTATTTTATAATTTTATTACTTATTAAATTCTTTTATTCAATTATTGAAATTGAATTACATTTTTAATAACCTAAGATTTTACTGAATTAAAATACATATTTTGAATAAATTAAATCAATATGTTAATAAATTAATGAATTATGAATAAATTGCTTATTCTTTTATTTTTTCTTCTTTCCACAAAAGAAATAAAAAATATTAAAAAATATATATTTCGATCTTTTAAGAGTAAAATAAGAATTATAATTTCCATTCTTCCAAAGGAAAGGAAATTAAAATAAATGAATATCTTTATTTTCCTGAAAACAAAAAAAGAAACGATATCGAAAAATAAATAGAAAGGAATGAAATAGCAATAGCAACATTTCATGTCTAACTATATGAAAACAAAATATTGATTGGACTGTAGAACCAAGTACTGGACAAGTGTCCCGGATATCGCCGGGCCTATTCCTACAGCCGGTTTACACATAACAATAGGAAGGATAGGAAAAGTATTTTTTTGGGACGGAACGATCCGGTTTCAGACACCTAGCGTTCGTACAGCACAACACAATTCTAATCTACTAGAGGAAGGATAAAGGTTTAATAGGCTTAATGGATAACGATAGTATTGGTCTTCAACAATTGCTTCTCTAAATCAGCAACCTGGGAAAAAAATATTATTATTTCACGTGCATCTGGAAATTTCCTGAAATATAATTCTGCATTAATATTTTTCGTTTTTCCTAAACAAAATTACTTGATTGAATCGGCCCGGTTACAGACACCTATAGGTAACGTCGATAGTTAGTTTCACAATTCTAGTCACAATCAGCAATTAATATTTCAGAGCAGAAGATTTCCGTAGATTTCCTGAAATTTAATTCTAAATTAATATTTTCCGGCTTCCTAAATAATATAAACATTTATTAATTCAATCCTCTGCAACTCCATAACTTACAATAGAATTTCCTGAAACCATATAGCTATTTGAATTATATTAAAAATGATTCTAAAATCCATTAGTATTTAACCCTTGAATTGGGTATCCCACGAAATAGCAAAAAAATAAAAAAATCTTTCAAAAAGTTCCAAAATATAAGTGAGACATCGCAAAGGCAATGATTCCTGGAAAACTATTAATGTTATTCATTGCCAGATTAACTACCGGATTGTATATTTCAAATAAATTTAGCTTATTTCGCAAAAAAATGCCTTACCAATTTGGTCACCAAAGAATATTTGATTAATTACCAAGTGTAATATTACTGCATAGGACATATTTATGCCATGCTCAATGGAACTTACCATTTCTCAACCAATCACCGTCAAACTGGAATTGACGGTGATTGGTTGAGAAATGGCAACAAATTGGACTGGCACTCTAACATAGTGCACAATGGAACGAGGCCATCTCTCAACAAATAATGAACAACTTCGGTGTGCGTAGCGGAATTTGTACGAAATTTTGGGATTCGGCCATAATGAATGGAATTGGGCTAGAATTCTAATAAACTAAGGTCAACTTGTATTCTGTGTCTTTTTGATGAAGTTCTACTAACTATATGAAAACAAAATATGTTTAAAAATAAAAAGTGGAGGAAAGGAAAGAAAAACCAAAAAATATTCGAAAAATAAAATTTAAATTTGAACACTGTTAAAAATCGATAAAAAAGTATCTTGCGCTACCTATTTATCGGGAGCCGCTATCGGGAGCGCTATCCATTTATTTCAAAGGGAAATTTTAAAGTTCCTTTGTTTTGTACAACCCTTAAATCATTAGAAACTTAATCTTACAATAAAAATTTAGAACGCAGCAAGATGATTTATGTTTATAACGGCATGCCAAACTAAATGTTAATTGGTATGTTAATTGGTATTGGCCGTTAAATGTTTGTTTTATGGATGAATTTTCACCGTCGTAAGACTGGATGCAATTGACTGTTTTTAAAATTTTTACAATTTTTAAAAACCATTTTTTAGATTGTAAAAGATTAGTTAGCTTTTTTACTAGCATTATATGATTCCCTTATAAATCTTATGCAATGTTTTTAATTATATTGAATCGTAACAGCGTAGCATTATTAATTAAATAATTTGGTAAAAATATTTAATTTTCAATTAATACAATTGTAATTGGGTGGAAATTCAAATTCATTTGTCTCTGTGATAGCCAATTATTTTAATTTAAAAAACAGTAGTATTTAATTATTTAATTTTTACTATTTATTACGTTCCTATAAATTTATATTTATAAATGGTAACTTCAACTATTTGAATATTACTTGAGCTCTTTAGTTAGTAATATTGTATATGGTAAATATCATAATTTTACTTTTCAATGTCGATTTTAGCCATATTTAATTAAATTTAAAGAACTCCAAACGAATCGTTCTGAAAATGACATTATTTTTAATTATAATATTATGTTTCAGAATTTTAATTATTTATTCAGTTTTAAACTGGTGTTATTGGAGTTTTATTCAGTTTTTTATATGTTATTTTAGTAAAATGATAAATTTTTTATGCGGCTGGTAGAAAACATGTTTGCAACTAGAATACACATTTGGAGAAAGTTTTGTGGCTAAATTTAGGAGTAAAGTGCATGGAGCTTGAGCCACAGGAAAACGAAAATGGTTTTATTGTACTAATTGGAACTTAAACTATTTAATATTTAAATATTAAAATTCTGAAAATATTGTTTTACTTTTACGTGGAACATTCTGGCTTTGACCAAATGTGCTTTGACTTTCGTATCAACAAGACGGTGTTACTTTTGTTTTACGTAGTATAATAAAGTTTAGTAATCAACATTTTTAACCTCAAGATTTTTGCAGTCATCGCTATATTGCCAAACTCTGAAAGAGTTGTTCTGGAGGATTTGGTTGATTGTCTATGTCTCTACAGACGGTTTGACTCTGACTGTAAAGGGACAAAAAATCCTAGTGAAATTTGACGAATATCTGCGTTATTTTAGTAAAATGATAAATTTTTTATGCGGCTGGTAGAAAACATGTTTGCAACTAGAATACACATTTGGAGAAAGTTTTGTGGCTAAATTTAGGAGTAAAGTGCATGGAGCTTGAGCCACAGGAAAACGAAAATGGTTTTATTGTACTAATTGGAACTTAAACTATTTAATATTTAAATATTAAAATTCTGAAAATATTGTTTTACTTTTACGTGGAACATTCTGGCTTTGACCAAATGTGCTTTGACTTTCGTATCAACAAGACGGTGTTACTTTTGTTTTACGTAGTATAATAAAGTTTAGTAATCAACATTTTTAACCTCAAGATTTTTGCAGTCATCGCTATATTGCCAAACTCTGAAAGAGTTGTTCTGGAGGATTTGGTTGATTGTCTATGTCTCTACAGACGGTTTGACTCTGACTGTAAAGGGACAAAAAATCCTAGTGAAATTTGACGAATATCTGCACACCGGAAGTAGCGGATTTATGGAGACTTCTCCGTTTTTTGCGTAAAATTTCAAAAACGTATCATTTACGATAAAATTGGCTAAATTTTTTGTTTTTTTGCACGATTTCAGATTCCCACAACAGCAGCTTGAATTTAAGAAAATGTGGAAACAATACATATCGAGACAACACATGGCACAATCGTTTTGGCGGATATTGACAACCAGAAGATGCCATTGGTTTCTTTTCATTATAGCGGAAAGATAAGAAAAAACATTGCAACATGAACGACAGAGAGATTGATAATCAGTGTTGTACTGAATTTCCACATGTTTTAGTGCTTTTTTACTCAGTACTGCGCGGCGTATTCGCGAATTTCATACCTGCGTGATAAAATAAAATCGGGTCTTTCCCACAACATACTCAACCTCCCATTTTTTGGTTTTTGCTGATGATCCCCAACTATACTTCTTTCACCTATTCAACTTCCCACGGAAGGAACATGAAGGATATTAAGTTAAATTGTAATAGGTTTGCAACTGTTTAGTTGAATCTAGAAGTATATACGATCTCATCAGATGCACTTATTAAAGGCTTATCGGAATCATATATTAAACAGCAATTTAATATTTTGTAGATATCCCGTTTTCAAAATCTAAAATGTTTGTCAGTTCCTTCATTGAAATTGATCTAACGTTCGTACACAGTGCGGTTTCGTTATTTACTGTACCTGTATACAAAGGGAGCCCATAAATGGAAGCTCAAATTCACACCCAATTATTTGCCTCCATTAATTTCTGTAAAACAATATTATTGAAGAATACTATTCCACAATCTGGGCTTGCCCAGACAACCTTTAAAAACACAATCAAGTCGCGATTTTGGGAGGAATGGGTTTTCCGATTCGTATTTTCTAAATTAATATAAAATTTAATTATTGGTTCAATTTTAGTAGTATCAGTAGTCAATGAAAAACAAAAATGTAAGCACCTTATTTATAACACCATTTTATGTTTTAATATTAAGATTTTGTTTGGTTCAAAAAGTTGTATACTTTTTAAATAATTTAATAAATAATAATCTATAAATACTATAAAGTAAAATATAATGATTTTATTGTGGCTTCTATAAATCATTATAAAAATTGACAAGGCCCCCTATTTGTCAAACATCACAGTAGCTTTCATTTCATATCAGCATTTGGTACATTGATCCATTTTATTAACAGATACAACTATTAATAAAGTTCTGCTGTTACAAAGAAATGAGATACGGTAAAGCGAGTTACGTTAGAGCAAAACAGCCCAAAGCACTCTTGTAAACCCAGAAAGCACTTAACTATGGCCAGTATCTTAAGTTCCTAATAGTCGATTATTTTAGACCCACAAGTTTTTGGCTTTAGTCGAGAAATATATCAAGTTTCAATAGCTTTCTGGTATACCACAATTTATTTATCAAGCAAGAAGTGTCTTCGATTGGTTTGTATTTATATAATCAAACTTTAAATATTTTCGCATATTGCGCCAAATTCAGGTGCTTGCACTTTATATAGGTCAATATTAGTGCTTTATGTTATATGTGTATATCTCGTTTTGTATTACAGTTACTCAATGTAATTAAACCGCAAAGCACTATCACTCGAATTAAATTACAAATATAAATTTGTATGACGCCACTTTTGCTGATTCATCCTGTTTATGAATGTTTGCCTATAAAAATGTACAAAAATAAATCCAATTAATTTTTCCATACCCAAAACTGGATAAATATGTACAATTTTATGCACTTCTCCCAATTTTTATAATATCTAATTTCAATAAATTATAGATTAAGCGAACGATTAAATGTAATTTTTGAATAAACATTTACAAAAATGAAATTAGCAACTGAATCACTGCGGCTAACAAAAACGATATTATTAAAACGGTATTTCTCCACTTTTGTTTATTAATAATTTTATTTTTAATGTTATTATAAATATAATATTTAATTATAAATTGAACATTTTTTAAATGTAGATTATTTTATTAGCAAACCAAATTTTATTTTACATTGTCACAATTTCCACCACAATTTAGTTAGCTATAAAAAATTATATGCTTTTCATTATTGCCACGTTCTAATTTTGATTCAAGCAATGCACCAGAACAACACTGTTTTTTCATTTTACATATGGTATATACGTTTATTCTTGATTCGTCGAAATATTTAAATGAGGAACTTAAATATTATTTCCACAATAACATACATTATTTTCTGCGGTAACTTCATTTATGTAATCCCGGTTTTTTTAAACCAACTATATTTGCTTTCTGGGTATCGAAAGAAATATGTATTTACATAATTTCTCACCAGTGCCCTAATTCTCTGACAACCAAGATAAATTACAATGTGTAAAAGTGATAACTTTTACACACGAAAAAAATTATCGTAGAAGGCTGGATTTTTATTGGATATCGTGATGTTTTAGTAAATTCGCATTCTCTAAACTTTTTTCAAGATAAAATGTAAAGTGGCAAGATAAATTTATGTCAAGTTGTGATACTTCAACTTATTTATCGTGGAATAATCAATTAAAGGAATTTGTAAGAGGCTTTCATTTGGATATTGCAATTTTTAATATTTTAGTTTATTTTAGAACTAAATAAGCTCAAGCTCTAACAATTTACTTAACTGCGACATAAAAAAGTAATAACAATATTTCAATTTAGAATGTAAATTTGTGAACTTAGAAAAATGGACAATTTTCGTTAGAATTAAAATATTATTTCAGTAAAGTCACACATTCGAATACTTTACTCGATCGTCTTTACTCCTACATACCTTTACTTAGTTTTATCTCCAGTCCAACAAAATAATTAAATTTATTATTAATAAGTTTATGCTTAAAGTAGAAAATATGTAAATTGCCTGTTTATATTAGATCAAAGAAAACTTAAGGGATAGAATATCAGAACAAATTTCAGAAAGTGAAAATGTTTAAATGTTCATTTAGAGGCACTATTAGGTGCCTATTTCATAAAATCGATTTCTAAAGAAACAGTTAATTGATACAAGTCTTACCTCCTATTCCTTACCGATCCTACATTTTACAAAGGTTAAAAATTAACTCAAGGTAAAAACAAATGGTAAACCATTTGTAAAAAAACGATTGGATGAAAAATTCGTGGAGTTCGAGAAACTCGTAGTGACTAACTAAATTTGATGGTTAAATGAGCTTCGTTGCTTAAAACGGATAGTTTTTATAGTTTACTCGAAATTTTAAAATTCTAGTACGACAGTCCCGGGATTACAGAAAATATTCCGGATTCCAAGATCCGACTATTATACTTAGATATTGTTAACTCGCACTAGCAGAAAGTGCTGAATAGGGTATTTCGTCTTCAACAATGAAATACACTGAAATTAAGATCTCCTGAACACAGATTTGATAGGATTTCAAAAACATATCGTAAATAATAATTACAGAATTATGTGATTTTGTACTTAGAATTAAGAATAATCTTTACAGGGTTTAGGATATACAACATTAATCAAAATTTAACCGATGAATTGTAAATAAGACTAATATTGTACACGTCTTTACAAAACCAAGTATTTGACTGTAATAATGTTCTTTTCAAACATTTGATTTGTTTTATGTGTTTATCAAACCGTATCTTGATTTTAATATCAAATAACTCCCGATTCCAACTATTTTTCTACATGATTTTTTTGATATGTGTAATTCTAGATGGCGTAGATTCTTGCATATACATCAAGTATATGCAAGAATTTACGTTTCTAGAGATTGTATTTTTTGAGTTATTAAGGATATAAACTAATTAAAATTCCGTTTTGACGTTTAATGTTATTTTGTTCGCTTGCAGTCCATATTTTTATCTTGGGTAAAAAAATGTTTAGAGAATAGGATTTAAAAATACCAAGATAATTTATTGTCAAAAATTTTCACCTGTAAAATTACCCATACCACAACCCATAACAACGTCAACTATTGTTTGTGAATAGATGCTATTTAGAATTACTTGTATCCATACAAGTAATTTTGAAATTTAAATGGGAACGGTAGTTATATGGGTCCTCAAAGCCTATCTATGAATCTACATAAATTATAAGGGTGTGTTAAGATTTGACATTTATTTATCGTAGCCGTTTTAAATTTTATCTTGGAGTGCAACTAGAGAACGCGAATATTATAAAAAGGCAAGATAAATTATCGTTTACACGTTTACAAATTATCTTACTGGTTAGAGAATTAGGGCACAAGTCTTTGGTTTCACCGGATGATCGTACAAACTTTTAATTACAAAATATTTTTTGTTTAATTGTCCGAATTGTGTGATAATTATTTTCTACCACAAATATTGAGCATAAAGAGACAAAATTTTACAATTCTTGACATTTTTCAATTTCATGCCCAAATTTTGTGATAATTTTTTTAATAAAATTTCTTCGCCACTCAGTTTGAATTTTAATTTTAAAATATTGATTTTGGCCATTATAAGAATTAAGATTATATTATTAGATAATAAAACTCTAGATTATGATTTAAATCCTAATCTATTGTGGCAATTTTTAGTTACTGTTGCAAAAAATATTTCTGTCAGCTGGGGGCCCTTTATTTGTTTAATAACTAAAATATATACAAAACGAACTTTAAGGAACAGTGCAAGATTATAATAATCTCTCATTATAAATGAAAATCTATCAAACCAGACAGTGAGTGACCAACGAGAAATGCACGTCGATGGAAGATAAAAGATGGAAGATATTTAGAATCCACTACTTTATATGAAATAAAACACATGCATTTCGCATAGCATACGTTATTTCGCAAGTTGTCTCTATTTCTAAAAAAAAGGCATCGCAGCAGTATATGCAACACAAAAAAAAATAAAAAAAATGAATTACCGCAAACTTCACGACGACATTTTGATTTTTGAAAAGGATTTTTGTTAATTGTTTTGTGTATTCCGGATAAACATCATCATCATCTTTTAATGTCACACTCAACGGAGTACGATGTTGGTACAAAAGCATCAGTATCAAATGACTACGATCTCTTTGATACTTAAAATGCGGCCAGCTGTAGTAGCTCATCCTGTGCGTCTTTTTCTACTGCACAGCAAGTAGACAATGAGAAATTTTTTACTGAAAAATATGTAAAATTACAGGCGGAAATTTCCAAAGTAGTAAATGAAATATTGTATAAAAATTAAAAACATCTAAGTATATTTATGCCAACTGGCTGAAGAATATGAATTATTAGAATACGAGTACATAAATATTCAAAGGCATTGTTGTGTAATATTTTTTAAATGTTCAAATAAATGTTTTATTTGTTATATTTTATACATTTTGTTGAGAAAAATATATTTTTACAATTTTCTCGATATTTTCGGACATTATTTATCTTTACGAAATTCCACATGAAAATGTTCTTTATTTAGATTTTTACATTATTGAGATATTCTTTCAAAGTGGTTGGCGTTGAATTTGTGAACATCCTACATTGAGGAGGCAAAGGATTGACTTCGTTTCGCCAACCACCTGGTACCATTTCACAGTCCTCATTAATGGGATCCACAAAACTGTTTTAGAAGTAGTTGGCAAAGTCGTTCAGCCTATATCAAATTATGAATCACCAGTGTCGCTCGTACAACTTTCTCGGCATTCTCTGGGAGCATATTTAAAGAATTTCCGAGTACACGAAATGTTGCGGTTATGATGCCAAAAGCGTTTTCAATTGTGGCGTCTTTCACACCTTGCCCAACCAAATCAGTTAATAAATTATAAATAAATTTTCTAAAATTGTCAAGCACCGAAAATGGTTAGTTGGGTATCCAAAAAATATTGTAGTTTTTGGTTTTGGTAGCTAGCTATGAAAAAATAAAAAGTTAGTTGAGTTTTGTTTTTTCGTAGAAAGAAAAACAATAAAAAATAGAAATTAAAAAATAAATATAGAATAAAATTGAATAAAAATATATATAGTCAACAATAATATAAAATATGTATTTTAAACGGAGACAAAAGAATTAAATTATAAAATTAAATAATATCGAAATAAAAATATTATAAAATATTAGTGGTGTCTGTGTTGTTAAATTATTTAAAAGCTTGGTGGAGACTTTACCACTAAAACTGGTAACCATCCGACGTGATCGTGGCCACATAGACTATAGCCACTTATACAATCGGCTGCAAGTACGTCGCCGTTCACCACATCTGAAAATCTGTTTCAACAGTTGCAGCAATTTACACGGTTTCAACATTTTTCAACAACCAACAAAGTTCGGTTGGGTATATGGTTACGGCAGCCAGGTTTCAACCCCATCACTGCTACCAAGAGACCGAGGTGACTCCAATTTGAACGTGTCTCTGCATCGAGGGATTTTGAATAATATAATTAAAACTGTAAGTACCCAATTAATTATTTGTGGTGCTTGTATAAATAAATCTTTATTTTAAATTCAAATTTCGTTTTTTTTTTTATTCATAAAACTTTTTAAAATGTGTTTTGTTTCGGTGTTTTTTGTTTTTTCGGTCCTTTTTCTTTTGTGTTCGTTTCTTTTTCGGCGCGTTGTCCAAGGTGTGAACGATCCACCGGAGGCCGTTTTATCTGCGGAATCAACTGATGAAGTGGCAGCATCGGGCAGCGGTTCTAAGGAACCAACATTTTCGTTGACAGCCTCGCAGCTAACCGGTCTTATCAACGATGCTGTCGCTAAAGCCGTCGAGCAGGTAGGGCGGAATAGTACAATTCCTCTGCCAGGGACATCTCAATCGTTTCGTTTCCTTCTTACACCGGAACGGTTGCTCGAGTGGCATTCAAACCTCCACAACCATTACATTCACAAAACCCAGAGGTTTGGTTCGAAATACTCGAGCAACAGTTCACGGTGGCGGACATAAGAACTGAGGCAACGCGGTATGCTCATGCGGTTGCAGCTTTGGATTCACGACTCCATGACACTTTCGCATGTCTGATCACCAGCCCAAAAGGTAATGAACCTTATACGGTATTTAAGGCTGAAGTGATCCGGGTTCTCGGCGAATCGGAAAAGGCGAAACTGAACAACCTGATGCATGGCTTAGCACTTGGAGACAGAAAGCCATCACAGTTGTTGAGCGCCATGAAATTGAACGCTGGGAACAACTTTAATGAAGCAACGCTTCGCCAATTCTGGATGAAGAGGTTGCCCCAGTCCGTTCAAATGGTGCTCACACCGTTTGAAAATGATGTCTCTCTGCCAGTCCTGGCAGAACGGGCTGACAACGTCTTCGAGACTATGACACAGTCTCAAGTAAATAGTCTAGAGACATCTGCACCTTGTTCGGGTTTTCCAAATTCTTTATCGTCTTTAGATCAACAACTTTCGAATTTTAAAACAGCATTGTTATCGGAAGTATCGGAAATTATTAATCAAAATTTTAGATCTCGTTCAAAATCAAATTCAGGAAGTCGCAGGCGTTCACGGTCAAATTCTAAATTCAATAGATCGCGACAAAATTCACCAAATTTTGGAACAAAGTATGATCCAAATTATGGTGAACCTTCGATCGAAAATAATTTTATCTGTTTTTATCATTATTATTTCGGAACTAGGGCTTACAAATGTAAGCCACTTTGCAGATATGTATCAAATAATACTTCCGGTAACAATGTTACAAAAAACTAAGTGGTCATTTACAATTGGCGGGGTGTAATGACGTAACAAAAACCAGCCGCCTTTTAATTTTTGAACTATTTAATCAAACGCATTTCCTAATTGATACAGGTGCAGACGTCTCAGTCTTACCCGCTCGTTTTGTCAGGAACCCAAAGGTTGACCCATCATTTAGGTTGTTTGCGGCTAACGGTTCTTTGGTAAACGCGTACGGGACAAAAATTTTAAAAATAGACATTGGACTGCGCCGCGAATTCTCCTGGGAGTTTATTGTTGCTGACGTGTCGATGCCTATAATCGGCGCAGATTTTTTAAATAAAACTGGTTTACTGGTGGATATACAGGGACAGAGGCTCATTGACCCGTTAACCTCCCTGTATTCGAAAGGTAAACCTTCTACCTACAATGGTTCTACATTATCTAGGATCGACAAGTCAGCAATGGACCCAAGAGTTTTTAAGGTAATATCAAAATTCAGTACGGTAATTCACGGAAATATTAATATCGACGATACCAAACATAGTGTGACTCACAAAATTGAGACGAACGGACTACCGGTTGCATGCAAACCACGACGACTAGCACCGGACAAATTCATCATCGCGAAGACAGAATTCGAAAATATGATGAAACTCGGGATTTGCCGACCTAGTAGCAGCCCTTGGTCCAGTCCGTTACATTTAGTACCTAAAAAGAATGGGTCTTGGAGACCTTGTGGAGACTTTCGGGCACTGAATAAAGTCACGATTCCGGACAGGTATCCGATTCCACATATCCAAGATTTTACACAACGACTCGAGGGCTGCACTATATTCACAACAATAGACCTTGTCCAGGCTTACCACCAAATTCCTATTGAACCGACGGACATTCCAAAGACAGCAATTTCGACACCTTTCGGACTATTTGAATTTTGTAGAATGACTTTCGGCCTTAGGAATGCAGCACAATCGTTCCAACGTCTTATGCATTCAGTACTACGCGGACTTGACTTCTGCTTTGTATATTTGGACGATGTGCTCATTGCCTCTCGAAATTATGACGAACATCTAGGACATATTAAGATCATTTTTTCTAAATTAGAAGAACATGGACTGGTGGTTAATGTGGACAAATGCGTTTTCGCTAAAACTGAAATTATCTTTTTAGGCCATTTGGTAACTGGACAAGGTATATTACCGTCGCATGAACGGGTTCAAGTCATCAAAAATTTCGAACGACCACAGACTGTAAAACAATTGAAACGCTTTTTAGGTATGATTAACTTTTATCGACGCTTCATTCCAGGTGCCGCTGCTGACCAAGCGAAGCGTTCGATAACTGCAAAATTAAACTTACGAACGCGACTTTACTTATTCATCCATCATCATCAGCACCTCTGGCCATCATGGTTGACGCTTCCGATACTGCTCTCGGAGCGGTAGTTCATCCGTTTGTATCCAATTCTTGGCAACCACTCGGTTTCTTTTCAGTACGGCTCAATGAAACGCAAAAAAGATACAGTGCTTATGATCGTGAACTTCTCGCGGCATATTCGGGAATAAAACACTTTCGATATCTTCTCGAAGGTCGTACTTTTACGCTTTATACCGATCATAAGCCACTTGTCTACGCTTTTAATCAGAATCCGGAAAAAGCATCTCCTCGTCAATTTCGACACCTAGATTTCATCGGTCAATTCACAACCGATATCCAGCATATCTCTGGACTGGATAACGTTGTTGCAGATACTCTTTCACGCATTAATCAAATTTCTATTCCCGAAAGTATTGATTATGCTATCATCGCAGATGCTCAGACCAATGACGAGGAACTTCAAGAAATTTTAAGGAGTAACTCTGTTCTCAAATTTGAGAAATTTCCTGTTTCTTTCAATTCAAAAAAATTAATTTATTGCGATATTTCTACTACTACACCTAGGCCATTCATTCCCTTTAATTTCCGAAAACAAGTTTTCGAGGCTTTTCATAATCTTTCTCATCCTGGCGTCAAAGCTTCCGTAAAACTTTTGACTCAGAATGTAATCTGGTCATCAATTAAAAAAGACGTTCAGAAGATGGCCCAAAATTGTGTAGCTTGCCAAAAGGCTAAAATCTCAAGACATACAAAATCTCCGATTGGTAACTATAAATTAACTTCTCAACGCTTTTCGATTATTCATCTCGACATCATCGGTCCTTTGCCAGTTTCTGATAATCAGCGGTATTGCGTAACATTGATTGATAGATACACTCGCTGGTCTGAGGCGGTTCCAGTTCCGGATATAACCGCTGCAACCGTCGCTTTCGCTGTCTACTCACAGTGGATAGCTCGCTTTGGTGTGCCAGAGTCCATTGTCACGGACCAAGGCATGCAATTCGAATCACAACTTTTTCACGAACTGGCTAACTTACTTGGTTTTGAGCGCAGGAGAACAACTAGCTACAATCCCAAATGTAATGGCATGATCGAGAGATGGCATCGAGTCATCAAATCTGCCATTATGTGTTATAATCGTGCTGATTGGACTACTGTTCTTCCTGCAATCTTACTTGGACTACGAACGACTTACAGTGACGAACTAAAAGCTACTCCGGCTGAACTGGTTTACGGATGTACAACGCGAGTTCCTGGAACATTTTTAGATGCGACGAACGAACAAATTTCACAATCAGACTTCATTATTAATTTAAGACGACACTTTGACGAAATTCGACCTGTACCGGCTTCTCGACATACTACGGACAAAATTTTTATTAGTAAAGATTTGCTGACCTGCTCGCACGTTTTCCTACGAACTGACGCAGTACGCAAATCACTGCAACCACCGTATACGGGATCGTATTTGGTTATCGACCGTACAGACAAATTTTACACTTTGGATCTAAACGGACGACACGCCAAAATTTCCATTGACCGACTCAAACCATGTTACTCGGACAATCAACAACAAACTACGGACGCACCAACTTCGCAAACTGGATTACTTGTATCGACTGACCGACCAGAACCTATTATTTCGGCTGACGGACCTAAATCATCTACCGTGGAACCGAAAGTTCGCAAACAGGTTCGTTTTGATCTCTCGTCGAGGCCTGTTTTGATTACAAGTTCGGGTCGTGAATCCAGGACTCCAACCAGATATAGAGATTGAAGCGATAGATCTGCGATCTCTCTGGGAGGGGAGTATTGTGGCGTCTTTCACACCTTGCCCAACCAAATCAGTTAATAAATTATAAATAAATTTTCTAAAATTGTCAAGCACCGAAAATGGTTAGTTGGGTATCCAAAAAATATTGTAGTTTTTGGTTTTGGTAGCTAGCTATGAAAAAATAAAAAGTTAGTTGAGTTTTGTTTTTTCGTAGAAAGAAAAACAATAAAAAATAGAAATTAAAAAATAAATATAGAATAAAATTGAATAAAAATATATATAGTCAACAATAATATAAAATATGTATTTTAAACGGAGACAAAAGAATTAAATTATAAAATTAAATAATATCGAAATAAAAATATTATAAAATATTAGTGGTGTCTGTGTTGTTAAATTATTTAAAAGCTTGGTGGAGACTTTACCACTAAACAATGTTAACCTTCGCCGAAGATAATTTAGTGTCTTTACGGAAATGCGGCATCACCGATCAAGAAAAATGGGAATTGTTCGGGCAATTTTCTCATCTTTAGTATATTGATATTGCCTTACAATACCTGATTCTCGAAGCCGCTCTGTTTCAAAATACCATCAAAATGTCACTCTGGCTCCCATATGCGCCATCATCTACGGCCGAAAATACATAATTGCTATCACATGCAGCTAGCAAAACAATGCTGTGATACTTTTTGTAGTTAAAATATTGAGAACCAGAATGAGGCGAACATGTTATACGTGTAAAATGCTCCTGCGATATTTGGCATTCCCGTATTGGTGTAAAAAGTCGTCAATAACTCTCTCGTACTCGCCTTCAGTCAGTGGAGTCAGGTAGATGCTGCTCAATGCATCCCAAATTGTTTCGAAAATCTCTAATATTATTTCACGCACGGTATCACTGCGATACGAAAAGATCGTGACAATATTTACCATGCTGGACCATGAGCTAAATATCTAAACTTTACAATTAAATGAATTAGTTTAATATTAACATTAAATTTATTTAAAATAGTTATGTTTACACTAGTGTTAAAACCAATCTAAATACGAAAAAAATGTTTATAATTTTTTTAGTAAATTATGCAAGATTTCAAATTGGGTTATTCCCGTTCTAGTGGGTTTTCTAAGTTGCTCCGAATCATGTTGTTTAATTTTAAGAAATAGTTTAGAGAAGACCCGTGACATTTCACGGGTCCATACTCGTCTCGTTTTCGATCTTCCATGAAGATCGCACAACCGATTTAATTTGATATATTGTACATAACATAAATAAAACCGAATTAGTCTATTGAAATTATTATACTTAGTCATTTGTATTAGGTAAAAAATGGAAATCAATCTGGTACACACAAAAGTTTATATGAAACTGACAGTTCGTAAAAATTTTTTAGTACCAACCAAAAGAAATGAATGTTAATTAACACTGACATCATGTCAAAAAACGCGCATCTGCCGCGATACTTGTAAATTTGGGTTTTCGATTTTTTTTTTTAAATGCATGTATTTAGTATAAAACCACTGAGTAGAACTGAAAGACCTACTCAGTGGTAAAACTGTAAAAATCAGCAACCACACCACACAATTTATCTGCTCAATTCAGCCAAATGTATAACTATACATACACAATAACTATTCCACCGTCCACGTAATAAGTATTTAGCGCTTCCAGAAATCCAGTCAAATTTATATAAGCTGCCTGGGTCACTGTCAGTTTGTATTACCGCCTAAGGTAATTATCTGAGCTATTAACAATATATTTCATCCTGCGAATCATAGATGGATCTACTATTAGTATGTTTTCCTTGTCCAAATATCAAGTGAATTACGCTTTTAAATAATATACGAGCAGTATGCTTCGTTATAGAAAATTACTTTGATATTTATTAAAAATATCGATACAAATGAATTTATGTAATAATTTACACCTGAAATTATTGTAGTAGCGTCATTAGCAGATGTCAGAACCATAAAATAATCTATAATATATTGATTTAAAAATTTCAATAGATGTAGCTACTTGTAATAGTTGAATCATCTACTAGAAAATAATGTATTTAAATTATTTTACTAATTTAATTATTTTCATGCAAGTGTCGCTAATTTTATATATATTACAAGTTTTTACCGTAATTTATAATTATTTACGTAAAAAAAAATATTTTTCATACATAATTGCACATCACTGACGATTACATACAGAAACATTATAAATTAAATTTCAAACAGACTTTATTCTGATAATAGTTTTAAATTTCACCGGAAATGACGAGTTTTGATAAAAAAAAATAATTATTTCACCAAAAATTCGGCATTTCGGTAGATTTACTATTCGAAACGAAACGTCAAACTTAAGTTTTTCATAAATTGGGAGATTCTTATGAAGAATGGTGAAAATTTGTGTTTCTGAAGTGGCAGCTTCTAGATTAGGTTTTTGAATTTTTGCAATGATGTTAAAAAGTATAGCATTCACAAAAAACGAGAAAGATTTAAAAGGTTCAAATAAATTTAAAGAATAAGTTACTTATATCCCGGTAAGTTTAATATGTTGCTTAAGAAATCAAGTGTGATGTATTCAAGATCTATATTTATACAATCGTGGTAAAAGAAAGTCGAGTATTAGCCACAATATATTCACCTCTCCTTTTGTTTTAGTTAGTTTTACGATTTTACGTCAATTAAAATTCGTTCAAGGATGGATAAATTAAAGGAATCTGAGAAAATAGAATTATCAATACGGCGTAAATTACATGCTTTCGATTAAATTGTGAATGGTAATAATAAATTGGATTAAAGTAAAGTTGGACCACATTTTTAATGTTTAGTTATGTACCAACAAAAGTACGTAACCATAATCTTTAAAGCAAGGTGCAGGAATAACAATAAACTGCGACGTATGTGAATCGTTTGAAAATATTATAAATAAGTGAGAACTTAATTGAATTGGAAGTCGCTTGAAATTTGTTTCGCGAGGAAAATCAATTGAAAATTTGTGGTACGGTGCGGTATTTTGACTAATTCCAAACAAAAAATGGATCTTTACCATCATTATTGGCTAAAGTTTCAAAACAGCCCCCCTTATATTAATGATAATGGTTAGGGAAGATATAGAAAGATCTGGCTCATGAGACATAAGCGATTACATCTTCTCATCTTTATGGTGAACGATAAGGGGATTTGAATCAACTCAATTATTCCTACATATGAAAAATGCAAAACAATAGGAAAATTCAAAGAGATAGCGCATGGCAGACAGAGGGATAATGCAACCAGAGACACCATCGACCTCAAGCAACCGTTGCCTGGGTTAGTACAAATTTGATTTAATTGTAAAAACGGAAGGAAAAATAGATCTGTGACAACCCTCCCACCTCCCCAACATGTCATTATGTTTCATGCAGCAGCTAAGCTAACCTGGCTAAGATGCAGTTCGACAAATCACACATTGAATCTTCTATGGGATCTAGCGCCAGCAAAATAAAAGAATTTAGTCACATATGTTTTTATCGTCTTCACATTTGGTGGTAGAAATTGTGAGTGAAGAAAAAGGGATTGACATTCTGCTCACTCTTTTATCTCCACTTTTACCTTACCTCTTCGCAAATCAAATTTTATTAAATAAGATAATCAATTTCTTTGAAAAATGCATACATATACAAGATATAAGACATGCGCTTGAAAAAGCTTCAGTTATTCTACGTCGTATTACCAAAGACGATAAACTAAATTGGCTAAATGTTTAAATATATTACAACCTACTCAAGTAATTGGTTGGTTTTCTTATTATTTTGCTGATGCCTAATTTTGAAACGTTATAAAGGATATGAACTTTGATATTTATTCGTTACATAATAAGAATTTCTGAGATTTCTTCACATTGGAATACATATTTTATGTTTAGATTTTTATAGCTCCTTTAAATTGTTCAAATATTTGATACCGAAAAATTCAGTCACAAAGCGAAACACATACATACCATAACCAAAAAAATAATAAATTCTCATTAGTAAATTTTAAAGCTTTCTCTCAAGTTCATATCGATAATATTACACAATAAATGATCTCATCACTACCTTTTTTAAATGCGGTAAACGTATTCTGACAAAAACTAAAATAAAATAGCACTATCATAGTAGAAGCATCAGGGTATAAACCTACTGGTATTTGTACCCGTTGTTTTTAAATGAGAATTGTAGTAATTTTTCTGTTTTCTTCCTATTGCTTTACATACCATTTGGGTACATTCAATCCTGATAAGAAGATATCAAGCTGGATAATAACGATATCTCAATAATAGAAAAATTTATAGGTTTTGTAAACACAATGAGAAACAATTTAAATTTCTATGAAAAACACAATAACAATCAGGAATAGGAAGAACAGCAAGATGAAGACCATAATAAGAGAAACCCAACATTTTTTTGAATATCCGGTTTGAAACCACTTTATTTGCTTTTCAATGTCGTTTTAAATTGTTTTATTACCACCCTATGTAACAACCCTCTGTGCCCTTTTACTTATATCTACCCTAAAAATATTATTTTTCTGTTGTTTCTCCTCCTACTCAAATTTAACTTTAATTTTTTTTATTTTTAAGTCAACCTTAAAAAGCTTATTTGTTTCTGATTGATTTATTTTATTTTTTTTGTGCTTCATGTCGATTTGAAAAAGTTTTTTTTGTTTTTGTTGTTTTCTTGAGTTGTTCTTGTTATTCATAAAAACAGTGATGCTTTTTACATTTTTTCCACAGCCTGGTTTGAGGACAAGAAATAAATAGTTTAATTTATACATTACGAGCTTTTTTCGAGTCGACTGCGTTCAAACAATGCCGCATTTTGTCCGTTGATGTAATATTCGATCATTATAACATAATTTTTTTGTTTGAACGCTGTTAACTTTTATGATTGATTGTGCTCGGTTGAATAACACATTTTTCTCTCAGCTTCCTCAGTTTATGTATCAGATCTATCTCTCTATATTCAGGGTATGTGTATAGTGTACTAATCACATCATCAATCATTGTAATGACAACATTCAAATTACGGTTGTAAAATTGTTAGAAGGGTTTGGTTTTGTGTGCCATTTAAAGCTCTCATTGATTAAAAAAAAATTTGACTGATTTTTGTTTGACGACAAAAACAAAACTAGCGGGAATGTGTTGTGTCGCGAGTTTTTCATTCGATTTTGTAAAATAAATCCGTGAGTTTTTTGTATTCTGTTTCAATTTATTCATGGCCAGTACATGTATGTTCGCGATTGAAAACAGAAAATAGGTCACCCAAATATTGAGCATTTGATTAATGAAATTGTATTCTGATTGTCGCGCAAACTAAACTTTATTGTTCATTTGGCTTATACATACGACAATTTTATCTCTAAAAAATGTTTTGTTCGAAGCTCGTACCTAATCGAATTTATTAACTAAACTTTCAAAAGTTCTCTCTATATTTGTATGTAGTGTATGTATTAAAGCCTAATCCATTGATCCAAATAAATGTATACAATTTAGTTTTCCTTAATCCTCACTATGTTACTAGTGCGTGTCCTTTTTTGTATGGGTAAAAAAACCAATAAAAATATTTTTTTTATTTGACAATATTTTCATACACAATAACCATTTTCTACAAAATTTATTGTTAAAATTGTCAAATTGAATTAGACAGAAAGTTGTATAGAACCCAAATATTTTCTCAATACATTAGGAAATGAAATGATTTCATATTTTATTATGGAACATTTGTGAATGTATACGTATTTAGTTTGTATACATCTGAAGTTAATGTTTGCAAACCGTAGCTATGTGATTTAGCATTAGAATGTGTGTTTCTGATGGTTATCATAGTTATTGGAACTAAGTACTTTATCCTCGTGGCTAAGTTGCTGCGACGGAATCAATAGTATATTAATTGTCAACTTGAAGTGCTCCATTTACCTATCGGAAAATTATATTTTCAAAAAAAGGGGTGGCGAACTGCTTCTCAGTATTCATTTTCCTGGTTGCAATATCTTTGGTTCCGACCCCGTTGCCTCTGAGCAATCTATTAGTTATGCTGCTACGATTGATTGGTCTCTTTGGCGGAGACTATTTACGGAACGATGTTCTGCAATGGAGTTTGTTCTCATTGGAACCATTTAACGCGGGTCGTTTGAATTTTTTTCGCTGAATTACCAATTTAATTTGGTTTCATTCCAAGCTCGGGAATAAGGAGTCGTGACGTTTTTATACCTAATACTGGCTTGTATTATACTACTATTATATTTAATAGTTTTTGCCGAAAAAGTTACTGGGGATTAAAAAAATTTAATTCTGCTTCATTTTTATTTAAAAGGTCTTATTTATACATAAAATGTCTGCTTTCTAAACAGTTTATATGAATTAGACAAAATAAAAGAAATGTTAAAAATTAATCTTTACTACATCGGTGTCGGCTTTCTGGAAATATTTCCGACTGATTATTCTGAATGTTAACTGATTATTCTGAACATGTGTTGATAACCCTGTTGAACTTACCTCAAAATATTCCCGGGCTCTACCCTAAGCATAATATAAACTTTTTACTCCCAAACGATGCTTTCTTCTGGTTGTGTTAGTGGTGAAGGGGGTTTATTAGTCGTGACACATTTTATCCGTAATTTATTTATGAACCAGATGACTCCTATAGCTATAGCACTCCAAAATTGTATGTGGATCATCACATAATGATGAATATGATGAACGTTCTGGTGATAGAAAATAACTTGTTCGACATCTTTCAATGTCTATCTGTTTATCCAATTTTGTTGAAATTGTGTTGGACTGTACCTATAGCAATTATCTGAACATCAGATTCTCGAGGCCGGCTGTGTGCTTAAGCCGGCCTCGATTTTCACGATACTGGAGCCTAAAATTGAAGGATCTTGGAACCACATATGACAACTGTCGTTTCGTTGGGTGTCCATTGGGCGGTAGTGTGAAGTTTGATTTAATGATTACTAGATTTTATTGTTCTAATACTGCATTCTACGGCATCTAGTCCATTCTTGCTTTTTAGGATCGCTAGCTCGCATTGCGTTTGGTTGATAGGAGTTTTGATAATTGGTGGTATCGCGCATAAGAGCAGGCGAGAATAATCGACATCAAGACTTATATAATAAGTGGAACTAATGACGTGCGACTGCGTGTGTCCATAACTGATATCAAGAATTGGAACCGCAGATATTAGTGTATGGTCCCACATGAACGAACGGGAAGATAATTTCAATTATTACATTTTTCCGAGTTAATGGTAGAACCTGTTCCTTTCGTCGCCACTATTTTGAGCTTGCCTAGTTCCTCAAAGTGTATTCCGACCCAGTGGACTGGTTATAAAGATTTATTTAGATGGTGTCTTGTGGAAGTCCCAGAATGCAGCACATATAGAATATTGGTAGTGCTAATTAATTTTTTCTCCCTACATGTTTTGCTTGTCTATGTGGTTGTTGTCTCAGAGCTGAGTTGTTGGTGGTAGTTGATCTTCTATCACCGGATTTGGTTATGTAATGGTGGCAATCATTCTTTGTGTTTGTCTTCAATCGGTAGCTTGCATAGTTTTATAATTGGCCTTTTGTATGTTGCGTCTTGGCATTTCATTGTAGCGACTCGAACCAAATCATCCTTACCAGCGTTATCCTTACTCAAGGACCAGTTCAAACTTCCACCGTGTGGCATCCTTTAATAATACTAAATCGTTTACCATCAAGTTTGGCTGGATCTTTGTGCATTTGGTTGGCTGCTGCACTTGGGAAATGTATTAGGTGGACCAGCGCGTCCAGAAGTGTTGTTCTAATTGTTCAGTCATATGCCATTTTGTTTTTATTCCCACGGTTTCGATGTCCGTACATGGTGGTGCCTTCAAAGAGTCGCCAATTAAGAAGTGCCCTTGGGTTATTCCTGGTAAGTCAGACCCGACATCTGTGAATGTTGTTAAGATCTTGAGTTGAGGGACGCTTCAATTTGAAGCGTTTCGATTTTATTTGTGCCTCCCAGATACCTTCGAAATGGGGAATGTGAGGTGGGATAAAATGTCATTTTATTCCATCAATAGCTAACACATATGCAAGATCACTTGGTAATCTTGTTACGGTTGTACGATAGTTATTTTTAATACAGCGTTTGCTCCGGCAAAGTAAATTCCAGTGTTTTAGTAAATATCGGTACACAAACTTCCCCTGGAAACGAATTGTTTATAGGTAACAATGAAAGTTTCTGTTGAAGACAGCTTACTATTCCGATATGGATCGTCTTAGTTACCATACATACCATATACCTTATGTCTCCTTGCTTTGGTTGTGCTCAATTGGAACGGGCATAGTTGATTTTTGCAACTGCTCTCCCTGGTTATACTCTTGCCGCTAGTAACGTTCTTACTAATTGTTCCGTCATGCGTTGTTTATGGTGGAATCATTTTTAATATTTTTTAAAATGAATGATACCATGCAACGTGCTGTGGTGTGCACTACTGGCTTATTGGTTGTAAGCGTTTTGTGGTAGATATTTATCTCAGTTGTTCCATGTTGCTTTTGCCGCAATATTAGTTGTGGTGGTACCAGTGGAGAGATTATTACTTGAAATGGTGCCGCTACTTGATGTAACGGTTGTGATCACATACGGTTTTGTATTGCTGGCGCAAATAGCAGAGATTGCGTGATGTCGTTATGGAAAAGAGCTGTGGATACCGCTGCAGGCTGAATTAAAATGTATACGGTTGTGGTCACTTTCCAGTAAATAAGTCACAATCTTTAATTGCTGCTAGTTATGAATCTGCCTTCCTCGCCTTATTAATTTCTGTGTGAATATTGAATATGCTCGCTCCGCTCGACGCTTCAGGTTAATCAATGGTCTCAAATCACGCCAGGGTCACCAATGTGGGGTAAAAAAATAGCTCCACCGCTTCATTAAAATTGAAATATTTTAGTATATTCATTTATGAATTCGAATTTTGTTGCTCATAAAGGTTTATTCTGTTTAAACACACACAAACATTTGTGGTTTTATTTTTAGTTTTATAATTTTTGTTATAAAATTTAATTATACAAAATTAGTTTTTAGGAACATATACGAGTCAGTTACAATGCAAGGAGTTTAGTAAAAACTAATTTTTTCATTTTTCGTTGGGCCATTTTGGTTCGTTATTTATTAAATCGTGAGACGCTGCTTGTATTGCTTTAATAATGTGCGTACAGTTAAATAAATTGGTTTGACAAAATAACTCTGGTTGCAATTGGTTTGAATATTTGATTTGTATGCCGCCACAACCTTTCCCACAAACTTAAGCGGAATAATAACTAGTCGATAAATGTTAGATCAAGTTATTACCAGATTGAAATATTTGTATGGGTTTGATTACTTACAGAGAAACTAATTGCTAATTTATAAAAATTTAGATCGAATATGATTCCTCAGCAGAGTTTTAAAAAAGCTGTCCCGTTTTCACCGGATCGCGGATGTAAACTAAAGTCCCATTATTCCGGGACATTAAGCAAGTTTCTCGGGAACTCCATTTTTACAATATTTCTTCTAAAACTCAAGTCCATATTTAACCCGAGAGTCGGACTTCTTCCTTCAGATCCGGAGAAAACGGTGGGTCGTATGCCACGGTCAAACGGCTTGTGGCACGGTACATTGTCATGGTGAAAGAGCAATTTTTATTTTGCATTGATTTGGAGCCATTTTTTCTCAATTTCTTGGAACCATCGACTTTGTGCTATTTTTGGTCCAATGTGAGCAAGCGCGTCGCCAACTTTGAATGCAGCTTTTACATGAAACAGTATATACACTGTACTATTATCTCTTAGCAATGAATCGTTCTATGGTTGCTTTCGATGGACAAGATCCGTATAACACTTATGAAGCCAGTGCTTTATTTGAATGATTTTTTCCATAAAACAACAACACGAAATTAATATTTTGTCAATGTTGCGAAATCAACAAAATTAGCTTTATTAACACAACTGTAACTGTAAAATGTAATGGTCGGATTGTCATCAAATTCTGATACAAATTATTTGAAAGTCGGTGAGGCGTATAGAGTTTCTAAGTTTCAAGCTCGGTACTTATTAAATGTCGTGATTTGTAGAGCAAATTATTTTTGCTGACTCTTACTTTTGAACAATATTTCAAGCAGATTATTAAGCAGAGTTTTATAACCCTTATATAAATATGTAAACCAAATCTTTAGGAGAAGAAGTGATGTATACCTCCTGTCGGCCTACAGGCCAACCACTTTATCTTTATATCCTCTCAGATGATGACACAGTATAATTTATGAAAAGATAATATTTACTCGAGCCTCTCAATCTCAAACACATATTTAGGGTTTCACAAATTTTGTATGTAAAGGGTCGTTCAATAGGGACACTCGAAATTTGTTTGGTTATAGCAGCCATCATGTTACAGCAACATCTGTTAAATTTATTGTGAAGATTATAGCGTTGAAAATCGTGTGCAAATCATCAAATTTTATTTTCAAAATCAGTGCTCCGTTCCAAAAACGTTCCGTGCATACGTAATTTTTAACATTGCTAAAACCGTCCTGCCAAGGCGACTAGTCCAGGACGGGTGGCCAAATTCGAGTCAACCGATCCATCTGGCGGAATCATCGGCCCGCACTTCTTCCAAAACGGAGCTGGCATTGCCATAACCGTCGACGGCGAGCGCTACATGTCGATAATAAGCAAATTCTTGTGGTCTTAACTGGATGATATGGATACCGACGACATGTGATTCCAATACAGCGATGCTGCATGCCACACACCGCATGCCACGGTTTGACATTATGGACAAGCCATTTGAGGGCATGGCCACCGAAATCGTGCGATCTAATCGTGCGATCTTTACACTTGTTCCTTTGGGCTATCGTGAATCGCAAGTCTTTGCGAATAAACTAAAAATTTGATGCCCTCAAAAAAGCCATCGAAAATTAAACTTGTTTTAATTACATTTAAAAATCGAGTGTCCTTAATAAAAGACTCTTTATTTCTCAATCGTGATTTGGCACGTTTTGATGACCATTTTTTTTTTATTAAAATGGCCCTAAAAATACTGGGAAATCTCAGAATCCCTCCAGCAAGGCATTTTTATCAATTTCCCGGGAAATCAAAATGTGCAGGAAATGACAATCCCTATTCCTCAGTAGGCCAGAAAAAAGTAATTTTAACAAAAATTGGTATGTAAATATTTTTTCTAATTCTTAGGGAAAGCCAGAATCGTGCCACAGGCCGAATTTGCTAATTGAGGCCGGATTTGTAAGTTTAAAGGTTAAACAAAAATGGGAAAAAGGTCTGCAGTTACCGTTTTTGTAAAAATTTCGTAAATATAACTTTCTAATATTTTTTACAATTTACAGTGCTGGGAAAAAAATTGGGCAAACATATTTTATTGCAAATTGGAGTCTTTTTTTGCTAAAATTACAAAACTTTTGAAAGCAATTGGCTTATTGTTTCATTTTAAATACATGTATGACGTAATTTTTTGAAAAATAAAATTTACCTGGAATTTAGGGGAAAACCCCCGAAAAATGTCAAAATATTCAAAATACGTTGATTGGTGTTAAAGTAATGGAATAAATTAAGCACCTGTTTTTTAATTTTTGTTTTGTTTTTTATTGATTTATAGAAGTTCTATCTTTAATATTAATATTTTGTTGGACCGCCATTTACTTTTATTACAGCGATACACTTCCGATTAATTGAATTTGATAAATTTTTCAAAGTCGTAGGAGATATGGATTCCCAAATCAACAAACTTTTTAAAGCTTGAATCGATTCTTTGCCCTTTCTTGCTACTTATAGCTTCACTATAGACCAAATATTTTCAATGGGATTTAAGTCTGGACTATACGGGGGCCTGCTCAACACATCGATACTTCTATGAATGGTTAAGAAAAAAAAATATGTTTTTAACAAATTATTTATATCTATCTGAAAGGCAATTTTTCTATCTACAATTCAAAATTAATAACTCACAACTTTGGTGGTATGGCACGGAGCGTTGTCCTGTTGAAAAATAAATTTGCAAGTCGCCTAAAAGCTTAAAGACAGAAGGCTCAAATTCGTTGTGTACGACCTGCAGATAAACAACTGCTATAATGCTGGAAATAAGGAACCACAATCGACCGGTTTCATTTCCAGAAAAGCAACAACAGACCATAGTTCCTTCCTTTTTCGGTGGAAGTATTAAAAGACATTCGTTGCTAAGCCTCTCGCCCGGTTTTCTTCTTACGAGAATTCTTCCATCTCCAACATGCAGCTTGAATTTTGATTCATCGGAGAAAATCACATCATTCCACATCTCTGGAGTCCAACAAACATGCTCCTGGGTCCATAGCAAACGTTTTTTTTCACTAGTAATGTGAACTCAGGCTTCTGGATTGGTTTAAGTGCTCTCAAACCAGCTTTAACAAGTCTTTTTTTCATTAAGCTGGCTGAAATTTGTTTTCCAGTTGCTCGCTCAACATCTCGTCTTATGTCCGATGAAGTTTTAAAACGTTCCCGACGACACTGTAATATTATGAAACGATCTTCCACTGGCGTTGTCTTTCTGGGTCTTCTAGAGCCTTTCTTTCTTTGTGTACTGCCCATCTCTTGCATTTTTTTTAATATTCCACGCGAAAGTACTTTTAGGAATGTTTAATCTTTCTGCTATTTTACGCGTGGTTAAATTTTCTCGCGCCAAAATCAACATATTGCTTTTAAACTGCTCACTAACTTTTCCCATTTTTTAAACTAAAATTGCACTTTATTCTTTATTTAACTAGGATCACTTACAGAATAACTTAATCTTACAAAATATGCACTATTTATACTCAAAAAAAAATAAATTACAGGCCATAAAACATCTGCACCCTAATGGCGGCCAAGAACGGTAGGCGTAAAATAAAATAATTGCTTGACCAATTTTTTTGCACATCAGTTGCTGGGTTGTACCGGTGTAATTAAAACAAAAGGCGATCCAACAAAATATTAATTTTAAAGATAGAACTTCTATAAATCAATAAAGAACAAAACAAAAATTAAAAAACAGGTGCTTAATTTATTCCATTACTTTAACTCCAATCAACGTATTTTGAATATTTTGGCATTTTTCGGGGGTTTTCCCCTAAATTGCAGGTATTTTTTTTTTTTTTTTTCAAAAAATTATGTCATAGATGTATTTAAAATGAAACAATAAGTCAATTGCTTTCAAAAGTTTTGTAATTTTAGCAAAAAAGACTCCAATTTGCAATAAAATATGTTTGCCCAATTTTTTTTCCAGCACTGTATATTATTTCTATTGTAACCTCAGTCCAATTTGTTTAAAATGAATATCATAGTTTTGCTTTCTGGAATGGGTTTGCTTATAATGAGTGAGTGACGTGAATAACATACTATTATTTACCTCGAATTTCTACTTTGATGTATAATACGCGAGTTTCTGCACGTTACCTTTTCCTTTATATAAACTAAAAAATACAATTTCTCTAACGTATTACAACCAAACGTAAAAAAAATAAAAAATATTTTGTGTATCCGAGTACATACTATATGGATCGAATTTTTCATTTTTTGGCGGAAAGTACGAGCTTGTAAGCTTCAATGTATCCAAATGCTAAACAAACATAAATGTACCATATACATATTACGAGTATGTATGTATGTTTAACTTCAGAAAGTTTGTTCTTTTTGTGTGCTTTATAGTTTTGTCAGAAACAAAAATTTAGTTTTTTATTATTTCTTAACATAACAGTTTTTTGTGCCACCTCCTTTATTTCCAATTTGTTTGTTTCTTGGCAACAATCCAGAAGCGTCAATACACAACAATGCAAGTTGATGACAAAGTTATATAACTAGAAATGCAGAGAGTAAACCCTTTTTACTAAATTGCCGATCATTAAATGCATTTATCGAATTTTTGTAATGGGTTCCCATAGGCCTTCGACTTTCGTTTGAGTTGACTATTTGTCGTGGTAATGTTATATTGTATTAGTACAATAAGTTAAATAACAAAACCAGCAGAAAATTTCTTAATCGTCTAATCTTATGATTTCTAATTTAAGAAAATTGGAAAAAAAATTGTTTTCTATCGTTTATACTTATTTTTTAAATCTAAAACTTATTTTATGGATTGTGTTTATTATAAGTCCGGGAAAAGAGCTTTAATGAACTTTTATATATTGTATTCTGTTTTTATTATTATTTTCCTGCCAGTAAGAACCAAAATAAGCACAACAGCAATTTAAAGAAAATTGAAAAACACAAACAAAAATAACACAACAAGAACAAAACTAAATTAGGGGAAAACTCATTATTTTCTAAATGAATTCATCTTTCCGTGTTCATGTTTCGTCTTAAGATAATTTTACATAATCATAACATTTTAGAAAATTTTTAGAGACTTGTTTTCTTCTTTTTTATTCGCGCATATTTTTCAGAATAATAATATGCCCTTACTCTATTAGGCCGTTACCTAGGAAGAATATAAACGGGAACAACAAAACCATCACCATCACCACTTCCCCCAAAACCTGAGAAATCTTTTATAACGTTATAACTTTTATTTTGTTTTGCTGGTTTTTATGTGCATATCTACAGTCTACACACTCTTATCTCACGGTACACAATACAAAACCAAACCTTTTCAGATTTTTTATTTTGATGATTTTATGCTAACTTAATAAAAATGTTCAAAGTATAAACCTTTTGATTGTTAATAATTTGTTTTTCACTGTCTAAAAAAACCAAACACAGAGAAAAAAATTCAAAAGCTTGAATGGTGATTTGCTTAATTCTTTTTAATGGTTTTAGCTATTTACATTGGAAGAGTTTATCAGTTTTACATATTTTTTGTGTTGTGTATTTTTTACATGTGCTCTCTTTAAACATAATTTTTTATGCTTTGTGTTAAATTGCTGCAAAAACATACTTTTATAACGGTGGTGTTGGCTATGCCTACTCGAAATTAATGGTTTAACTGAAATAAGTTGGAGACTTATGAACAATTTTTTGAATTGCAATTAAGGCATATTTTTTAATAGATAATCCAATGTTAATTTATATTTACATTACATTGATTGAGTTTTATATGCAATGCCGATGAGTAATTGGTGTGTGAATTGTTGAAGTTGGTTCGAATATAATTTCATCCAATCACATTTATGTTAATTTTTGTAAAGTGTGCCATACAATTCTAGATGATGCTAGTACAGTGATTTGTATTAGAAATCTTGTAATTGGTTGTTCTAATCAGTTTAAATTACAATTTCTTTCAATCAGGTGTGATATTTATAAATATTAGATGAGACCGAACCAGCCTTGGTTGAGGGTTTCATATTTTAGTAAAATCTTGATGAGTCCATTTATTATTATATTACAATACTATATGACATATCATTACGATCAGAAGCTAAATAATTATTTCTTATCCTTCCACGGCTTAAAATTCACAACCGCAATGGTTTAATAAATGAAAATAACAAATAAAGAAATTAAAAAAGTAGGCAGCACATAAATTTACAATTACTCGTGAATAAATAATTTATTTTATAACTATCTTTCCTTCGTTAAAACTTATATTTATTGCCAGACGCTTTACCAGAACAACCCAAACAATAATTTTTAAGAATCATTTTCTTCGTTCTTCAAACAACAGGAAATTTTTAACGGATTGAAAATTTTATTCAATCCTACTCGTCATAGTGGAAGAGTAAATGTAACTAAGGTAATGTGATTTATCTACTAGAAGAACTTTAAAAAAAAATATTCAAACGAATTTTGACCATTTGACGAAATAAGTTTTATTTGCTCATAGAAATACTTTAGAACAAGCGATTTTTTGTGATCTTTTTGATTCTGCTGAAATGGCACTCCTCTACCTTTCCCTGCTAATTGGCAATCTAGAAAATGGAATATTTTCCATATAAAAATCTAGGAAAACATTTGTATGTTGCTTTGTAAATATATTTTTGCATGTTGCTTTGTAAATATATTTTTCAATTCTCCGGAAAAGCCAAAATAGTTCTATCAAAACTGGACGAAAAGCTTAAAGTCAGTAACGCACCCACGTATCGGTTCAAATAGCTTAAAGCAGAGTAGTGACAACAACGGCTTTCAGGTTTCACAAATTTGCAAACTCTTAATTTCGAGACATTCGAATAGAAATTAGAACTTGAGAAGTGACATTAGTACCGACCATATGCTTATCTTCTAATTAAAATGGAAACGGCAAATTATCATGGTAAATTTCGATACAGAGATGAAAAAACAGAAAATAAAAGTTGAACTTTCAAATTTAACTTATTCCATTTTCATCATAAATCATAGGTCTCGCGTTATGAACTATTACAGCTATGTATGTATGACCATACATGACCATACAAAAAAACCTTACATTTTTACCGTCAGGAAAGTAATTTACAGTACTCCTCAGTTTAATATTTTATAAAATTTTGAAAACTTCTCAGACGATCAATAACGGTAATTTAAAATTTGATATAATTTGTGCAAAAATTAAAAACTAGTGGGTATACAAATAAACCTCCGCCGTTCGACAAAAGATGGTACCACCAGTAAGTTGCGCAGTATAAAACGTCACATCCTAAGGTTGGGCATCTGTCTACAACATAACCTTAAAATATTAGTAATTTTGTATCAGCATGACATATATTTTTTCTTGTAAAAATATCGAGTTTTGAGCTGAATACAGCTGATATATAGCGTGATTTACACGAGCTTTTGATTTGCTTCTTAAAATTGAAGAAATCTGCAGCTGAGGCACATCCAATGTTTGAAGAAGCATAGCATGAGGCTGCCTTAAGTTAAAGAGCGAGATGGGTTCAGATGTTTAAGAACAGTGAATTTGATGTCGAAGACAAAACGTAGTGGAAGTCCTAAAGTGTACAAATAAGCGGAATTGGAAGCACTATTGGACGAGTTGCTAAATCCGAGCGAAACCATTACTTCGGCTCTTACCGAACAAAATTGATGATACTGAGCCAAGCACTCAAAGAAAAACGCGCCCACTACTACTCCAGATACGACAAAATAATTCTCCTGCATGATAATGCTCATTCATATGTTGTGGCGCCGGCCAAAACCTACTTGGAAACACGCAATTGAGAAGTCATACCCCACCCGCATGGCCTGTCTGAACAGCAGCACTTCACATCACATGAAGATACCAAAAATTGGGTTGATTCATGGATAGCCTCAAAAGATGAAGCGCAGAAAGATGAAGAATAGTTGTGACTAGCGTTGAACAATACTCTGATTAAAGTATAACTTACCGTTCTTTCACGATAAATGCCCACTTTTTGATAAAGTTGGCGTAGACTATTGGGGGTACAAATAAGTTTTGAAGGATTTATAAAACATAGCGTAACTAGTATTTTACCGTATCGGGCCATCTATAGCTATATTCATGTTAAAGCGTCATTATTTCCCTCTAAAAATCACAATGTGAAATTTCGCTGAAGTGTAAACAACTATGTTTTGTGCTCTAACCATATCGACCTTTGTGCCAACAAAACACAATTTGCAGGAAGCGCTGCTGGACATCGATTGCTGTGTGAAGCATACGGGAAGCATGCTTAATCAATGGAAACATGTCAGTATTAGTTCAGAAAGAGCAACAAGAAAGAACACGAAAGGAGACAAATAAAGCTTGAAGACGCTGGGTTGAAGGCGTTATTGGACCGCGATTCATGCCAAACTCAAGAGGAACTCGCTAAAACTTTGGGATTGACTCATGAGTATGGTGCAAAAACAAGCAAATTGAGTTCTGTGTGAACTCTAGCCAAGAGACGTCGGACGTCGTTTTGCCATGTGCGAACAACTACTCCAAAGACAAAATCGGAAGGGTGTTTGCATCGAATCTTGACGGGGGACAAAAAGTGGATCCTCTACGACAACCGAAAGCGCAGAAATTCGTGAGGTAACCCCGTCATGCATCAACTGACAGACCGAGTATTCATGGCAAGAAGGTAATGCTATGCATTTGGTGGGATCAAATCGGAGTGATCTTCTACGAGCTATTCCAGCTCCTTATTCACCAGACATTACTGCTTCCGACTACCATTTGTTCCAGTCTATGACTCATGGCCTGGCCGAGCAGCACTTCACTGCTTACGGAGAAGCCATAAATTGGATCGCCTCAAAACACGAGGAATTCGTATGCTACCTGAAAGATTGGAAAAATCGTAGCTAACGATGGACAATACTTTAAAACAAACACATTGTACCAATTTTTCTGAATAAAGCTTCGAAGTTATAAAAAAAACTCAAAATTTATTTGTATCCCTAATAAAGTCCTACGTGGAATAGTTAATGCACCGTGGTACGTAAGAAATTGCGACTTCTATACAGACCTGAAGATGGATTTCGTCAGTGAAGAAATAAGCAAACACGCGATAAAACACATGCAACGTTACTAGTCTACACCAAAATGCTGAGATACGTCATATGTTGGATGAATCAAATCCAGTAAGAAACCACTTGATCTACTAGATCCAATCTGAATCGACTAATATAATAGATATAATAAAAAATGTATTAAAACTGTAAAGAGACTAGCCAAAGTGTTACAAACCTTCAATCAAGAATATAAACTTTGAAAGATAAATTACTAGATGATGTGTAAATCAGAAGTAATAAATAAATATAATCAAAAATACAAAAAAATGGGATGTAAATTGTGATTATGACCAGAAGATGTAATTTGATCCTTTGTAACTATAACACATCACTTTATAAATATTAGGTGTCCAAGTAGAAACTTTGCGTTTTTTGGTCAAATTCAACATTATGAAAATATAATTGTTACAAATATTAATTATCAAAATATGCGCCATAGTATTTTGCCATTTATCAGGTAGATGATAAATCCCTTCGCGATAGAAACTTGGTGTTTTCGAAGCAAAATAGTCAATACTATCACAGCGTGGTAACGTCCAGCTGTTTTTAGCATGAATATTCATTTTTGCAACTGATTTTGATGGCTGGTCTGGATCAATCCATGCATTTCTGCGTTTAGGATTATTGTACAAAATCCACTTTTCATCACCCGTAATGATTTTGAGCAAAAAATTCTTTCTTTTCGGTTTTTATTTTCTTCGGTCAATATATAAGGCACCCATTTTCCTTCCTTCTGTGTCTTTCCCATTGCATACAATCGAAGTGATATTGCTTGGCGAGTAACTCTTAACTGTTCTGCAAGCTGTTTTTGAGTTTGACACGGATTTTCATCCAGTAAAATTTTAAGTTCTTCGTCTTCAAATTGTGTTGTTGCACCCGTAGATCGTCCTCAAGATTAAAATTGCTATTACGAAATCTTGCAAACCAACTTTTACTGTCGAATGACTCACATAATGTTCACTTAAAGTCGAATTAATCAAATCCATAGCTTCAGCAACATTTTTTTTCATTTGAAAACAGAATAAAATACAATGACGTAAATGTTGCTTATCGACCTACATCTCTTAAAATTGATGCACACGGAACGATAGGTGGTAAATGGCTGAAACTTATGTCATAAAAACAGCAATGATTAAGCTACGTATATCCCAAATGGCGGGCGATTTTTATGCGATCAACTATATTTTAATGCAACCAAATTCAGAGCCAAGTTTCTGATACACACCTATATAGGTTAAAAGAAAATCTATTACTGTTTCCTTTAAATCCGAGCGATTAAAGCAGAGCGAAAAACTTGTATCTGTTAATCAATATTTTATAAATTTTTAAAATACCTTTTATTAAAATTTGATGTTGGTTCTAATTTCCTCGATTGCCAGAATGACAAAATAGCACTTTCCTTGAAGCGAATACAATTTTACATGTTTTACGTTTAATTGAGTAAGGTTTTTGTATTTAATTCACGAAACGACGTTAAAATTAAAAATGGACAAACGGAAAAGCTTAAAATAAAAATACTTAGAAAAATTGCTAATAGCTCGTGTACAAACAAGCGTAATTAATTTTAATGCAGAAAAATGTAATTAAATTATTATTACAAGAATTAATAATTCAGAATAACGGCTATTTAATAGGTAAGGATATATTTTGTACTTTTATTAATCTCAATTAGCTGTACTAAATTATTTTTAATTAATTTGTTGCTTCTAATTAACAATTTTTCACATAATTTATTCATTTATGTTATTATAATTTATTCAAATTAGCGAATGGGATTTTTATTTAGAACAGAAAACGTTTTGCTTACATGAAAATGATGTTAATTCTGAAGGTTGAGGGGGAAACAACATAAAATGTTTTTTGCAAAAAATCTCAAATTATATTAAGACAGTGAAAAGCATAAATTTTTATCACAACACCACCAATCAACATTTAAAGTATTTTAGTTTAAATAAAGTATCACACCATCTCATAAATAAGAGCTTTATTGAGACAAATGTTTTATATAAAGGGTGTTTTTTTAGAGGTTCACAACCTTAAATTAAAATAGAACAAAGAAAAACATTTTGAATACCAGTGAAACTAGCTTTTTTGGATATATAATTGTATGCCATTAATGCCTGAATATGATTTCGGCCATGTGGCCGCCGAGGTCCAATTTTCGATCACTCTTCGCAGCAATTGCGGCCGTATCTCGCTAATAACTCGCCGAATGTTGTGTTCCAAGTGTTCAATTGTCTTTGGTTTGTCAGCGTAGACAAGTGACTTAACATGTCCCCAAAGAAAATTATCTAACGGAGTTAGATCACATAATATCGGTGGCGAATTAATAAGGCCATTACGTGAAATCAGTGTTTCATCAAATGTTTCTTTGAAACGTTGTGTGGCATGTAGCATCGTCCTGTTGAAACCACATATCAACAAGACTATGCCAGCAATTGGAGTAGAAACAAGTTATAAATCATGTCTCTATACCGTTCACCGTTGACTGTAACATTCCGCCCATAAAGCGCACCAAACAGTGATTTTCTCTGGATGTAATGGTGTTTCGGCAAAGGCTTGTGGGTTATCTTCATACCAAATCCGACAATTCTGTTTATTAACGTTCCAACGTTCACATTCCAACAAAAGTGAGCTTCATCGCTGAACAAAATTGTGTTTGGAAAATCAACGATGATTATGATGATCGTAAAATGGACGTAATGCACGATGAGATTGGCGTCTCTAGCTTGGCGACGTGAGTCTATTCATTATGAAATGGCAAACCAAACTAATAACAAAGCAAATGTCAGCTGTCAAATCGGCTGTCAAACAAAGCGGTGTTACCAACTTAAATTAAAACATTGTGTACAAGATTCGCATTTAGTTGAAATTCATTTAAAAACAGTTCTAAAAAATGTTTACCAACATAATAATCTTAAACTTATGTTGGTAGTACTGCAGCGCTGACCACAAAACTAGAGTAGATTCTAAAAACAATTCAGCGACAATGTCGTCGTCGCCAGCGACATTGGTTGCGTTAGCATCCTATGGTTTATGTGTATTTAATTTGACAGGCGTTGTATTTTGTCCTTGTATCTCGCGACTCACGTCATGAGATGTGGCTACCCATCTTCTTGATTACTAGATTATTAAATCGAAATTTACAAAATAATTGTTCACAAACCTCGTTGTGGCTGTTTTTTAAATCTTAGTATGCTGATTTATAAATATTTCCCTGCGACTCCTATCACATCAAATGACAATTTCAATCACTTGAACTCTTGATGCGACAGAATTTTCTTCAAGCTAACGTAGCCAACTAAGATATAAAAAAAATTCATTGAGAAGTTTGTACAAAATTATTTAGTAAATTTTGGTTTTATAATCAAGTAACCAGGAAGCTCCATATTCACGTCGCATGAATTGATACGAATAAGGAAATAGTGGCCTTTATTTAGTAATATTTTCCACGATTGTTACATTGAATCACTACGACACCATGAATCAGCTGACTACGTTATTAAATGGAAATTACGGAATATGGTCAATACTAAATCAATGTATGACGCATCGCAAATAGGACTGAGTTGGCTGTTCCTTTCAAGACGGTAACATGATAATTTTATTTTTTTTGGATAATTTTTAGTTAGACTCGAAGTTAGAAGCTGGAGTGGAAAAAATAATGGCACTTTAACAACAGAACCATCTACACCCGAGAGATTTACAATGAAAACATTATTACAATTAATTAAATATTAATTTTTAGTTTTTGTTATTTATTATATTTTAATACAAAAATTACAAACGGATGATTTAGAAGGTATATTCCATTTATATAGTTCTTTAGCGGGCTGAGTTATAGAGTATCTTACTCAGAACTGGTTAAAGCGATAAAAATAAAGATACATAATTTTTTTGCTCGTTACAAAACAGATTACAAAGAATTATTGCAACCAACTAAATAAAATTCCTCGTCGACTTCATTAAGTCGATTTATCCGAATCTGACGCAATTCTCGATAATGATAACGAACATCTAGTTATTTATAGCGATGAAATCTAAAAGTACCGATTGATTTTGCTACACTTCCCATATTAACTGCTTTCGCTCACGTTCGCCTATAACGAAGGTAACTTTGATTTTAATTTTCCATTTTTAATATTTTGCCCCATATTTATTACTGATTAAACTAATTAATTTAAAGCGATATCGTATATATAAGCCCTAAGGATATTTAGTTGTCTTTTCAAATGACAGAGCACATTAGAATAAACACCGCAGTGAAAAAAATCCGCTCTATTCTGTTCTAAAACTGCAATACAAATTATTTTCGCTTATTCGGTTCATCTCACGTTTTTCCGCTACAACATATGAACATTTTTAATTTTAAGATTTTTTATTTGTGTTACATTTGTGATTACTGTCATATTTCACGTCTTTTAATCGCAGATGACAATAATCGCGAGAGCACCACATCTTCTTGAAATGACGTTCCTAAATAGTTCAATGTTAATTTTTTGTAATTTAAATATTTGTAGTTAATCTTATTTCAATTTCATGTATTAATGTTAAAATGTATGTTAAATTATAAAAAAATACGATTAATCTTAAATTACAGCACAGCTTTATGTGCTCTGAAACGCTTCAAACCGGTTTAAGCCGCTCTAAACTGGGTTAGACAGCTCTAACCTGCTCCAAACTGGGCTATAAATTGCTCTAAACTATTGTTAAATTCTAAATGTTTGGTACTAAAGTGTACACGGTTTTATTTTTGTTAATATTTCAGCTAATATATTAAATTTCATTAAACCAACAAAGTCAATCCTTGTTGAATTAAAATTTGATCTTCAAATTAATTTAAATCTTTTAATTATTTGTCGTTTAATGCAAATACAAAGCTTTTCTACATCATTAGAAAAAAATTAAAAAAATCCCATGAAAGCTGTCGCTTACGGTTCACAGATTTCCAACAAATGTCATAAGGATCTTCCAATTAAAGGAAAAAGGTAAGTTTTAAATTTGATTTCGAACAGTCAATCCGCGTGAACTGTGATCGATTGAATGATTAGAATGTACGGCCAAGACTAAGCAAAGATCCCGGATCCGCCGGGTCTACCGTACACCCCTTTTACATATAACATGATGGAGGGATAGGAAAGGTTATTAGATATGATAAACTTAACCCGGTTACAGACATCTAAGTAGTCAATAGTTAATAAAGCACAAGACGGCATAATAATTTTTGTTTTCTGGAAATAATCAGCAATCACGATCCTAAAAGATTTTTAATTGGTACATTTCCTGGAATAAAACTTCATTATTATGAGTGATTAACCATTTCCTCCACCCATAAAATTGACAACCAGCGATAACTATTTATCCAACTTAGAACAAGCTAACCCAAACCTTTACCAATTTACAATCTCCCTAGACAATAATTTAATTAAAGAAGTACCAGTATACAAAAACTATCTAAGTACAGCAATATTTGTCTGCATTTAAATTTTATTCTGTACTCTCCAAGCCATCTATAATTTCAAAAATTCAAACATCCGCTGAAACATCAAATTTATTAGCAAACCCGGTGATAGCCATTGCGATTCCTACCTTGTCTGCTTCCATAAAAAGTCATGAAAATTTGCAAGCTTCCCAAAAAAATATTAATTAGAATTGAAATTTAATTTAAACAGGAATCAGGCAACACCACTGTTATGTAACTTTATAAAATTTCCTTCCTCCGATACTTCAATTTTCCATACAATCATTTTCGTTTGATCTATTAAAATAATCTTATTACACCCATTGACGTATTCTTAAATTCCCAAATAAACTAAATCAATAATTTGAATAGTAATTATCAAGTAGTTAAAAGAATTAATTGAATTATTACTACTAATTACAATAAATTAAAATTTTATTTTTTAATTAAAAAGTAGTACGGCTTCAAAAATATTCTGTAATCAAAAATCTTCATTAGAACTAAATAAATTAGCTTAATCGGGAACTGAAATGAATAATAGTATTAATACATAATGCACACCTGATAAACCTCAATAACTCTGCTGCTAATCAAACTAAAATTTAATAAATATAATAATTTATTACCCAGAAGCTGAATAATTGGATACAGGAATATCACTAAAATCAGCCAATCTCTGAAATCAAAATACTAAACTCTGCCCATCCACCCTCAATCCCGATAAACTATACCTTTCACTTTCAAGTCATTCCTCATTCAGAACTTCACCATTCTCCGCTAGGACGTCCCTAATCCGACGATCACCGTACAACATACAGAACAAAATTTGTGTGTATGCACGTAGAGTGGATGACGAACGAAATTATCACTCTTCAAGAATACACCCCAACCACGATCAATACATTTTATACGACGATCATCAAATCAAAGACACCACCACAGAAAATGGTAAATTTCTAAACGAAAACTACCCTAAAAATAAAAAAACAATTCAGCAAAATCAAAGATAAGTAAACAAAATGCATGCTCAGGCGAATGAAAATTCATTTCTCGGCCGCATCTACAAGATACAATCAAGTAAAATGAAAAAACTCTTCAAAAGCAAAATTCTATAGCACTTGTATGAAAGTTTCTTCTCGAGTTTATGTTTTGCGTTCGTACATACAAAGTCTATATATTTCGAGACGGCCGTATACACACACATAGGCCCTATATTTATCGTTTATTATATATTCATTGCTGCGCGACCATCACACATAAATATATCATATTCGTTCGAAATGTCAGGCAACAAAAATTTACCCGGATTCGGCTGTCAGGGTAAAAAAACTTACACTTTAAAAACGTAAACGTCAAAACGTAAACGTCAAAACATAAATATCAAAACAAAGACACCGCGCCATTTGTACAATTCAATTTTAAATTTATTTTTGCTTCTAATAGATTTATTAAAATTGTAAGGATAATTTGTAATTTTGTTTGTGCGACGTATTTTCAAAATATCTTGTGTACAATAAATGTTGTGTTTATGTGCGAAATTATATAATTTCTTTGTTTTTAATTGAAAATTATTGATATTGAGTGGTAAATAAATTAATAAACTTGAGAAATGGGAGACACTGTATTGAACATTTTAATTCTTTGCTTTATAATTTTTTACATACTATACCGATGCTAACAAGCTAAAATGATAAAACCGGCATTCTTAATAAACAATTTTTTGTCTTTCTTTTTTACCAATCGGGTAATAATTTTCATGTTCGTTTACATAAAAATCGGGTAATTTTTTTTGCTAAATTCGAACGAATATGACAATACACATATTGAAAACCTTTTGGCAATAGAAATAATATACGAGTAAATATGTATACAAAATAAAAGGTAGGTCGTCGATCACCAAAACATGCTTACTCTACTAGCAAAAATATAATGTACGAGTAAATATGTATACAAAACAAATGAGAATACACACGAAAAATAATCTTCGTAAAACAACAACAAGAAATGTTAGCGAGCGTAACAAAACAGAGCAACGAATTAAAAAACCCTTTGTCGCGCGAACAATACACGATAACCCACTACATAAGAATTCTAAAACACTACACCTTTAAGAATTATAAAACACAGTTAAAATATATATGTTTATAGACTTAAAATTTATTTTGGAAAAATATGTATTAATTCATATTTTTATGTATGTATTAATTCATATTTTTGTGTGTAGTATGTATTACAACAGTGAGAACAAATGAAAAAATGAAAAAACACTTATATTATGCATTTTTTGGTATCAAAAAAGTCAAAATATTGAAGGTTTACATAAAATGCATATGATGCATGCAAGCAACGGTGCAAGCAACATATTCTACACCATTGCAAGCGCACCATACACAAATTAATTCAACTTTACAATATGACTATATTAAAGAATACCTTTCCACTTTACTTCTTAATTACACCAATTATTATTAATATTATTATTATTTATTATTTGTTTATTTATTTATTTATCAACACATATATATTATTATATTATTTAGTTAATTAATTAATTAATTAAAACATATTAAAATTATTTATTTATTTCGAGGAGAGACAAAAACACGTCTTTACTCGACGACGATCAATCGCCGACCCAGTCAATCCGCGTGAACTGTGGTGAAATAAATAAATTTTCAATTGTGAAATTTGTGAATTTTGGCGAAATAAATTTTTTTCATCGATCGTCATATCCGAGAAAATTTAAAACAAATGATCTAAACAAACTTTATTTGAAACTTACTTTACAATCTTTATAGAATATCTTTAACAAACATACGCACACGGAGATTTTTTATAAACTGCTTTTCGACTTCGACGATATAGCGAATGGTATATCGATGCCAAGATTTTTCATGATTACTATACTTTATTTTACTACGTGAAAGAAAGTAAAATTAATGGTAGGTTTCATTACTTATATTTTACTTGTTAAGGTTTCATTTTACTTGTTAAGGCGTTACTTATATTTTGTTGTTAAGGTTTCACCGACTTTAGTTTTATTTGATTAATCAATTTTACTCGAATTATGCATTTAATTTAGATACATTTAGTTTTGGAATATTTTGAATATTCTCGCAGATTGGACAAGAACCTCGCCTTAGTAATCTACAGTTTAATGTTTCGCTTTACTACAAAATTTAGTTTTTGTTATGAAGCACCTTTTATATCTTTTTAATTACTTCGTCATATAGTCCACAGCAACCGGTATTATAATTTTGAAACAACAAATAATTTACACAGATATATTTTCGTTAATTTAATTGCTAACCTAAACCCATTCATCTCTGTTAAATTATAAACATGGTAGTACAAAACACATAATATAATGTTATTTCAGTAAAATAAAAAACTTATAAGCCTACCAATTAAAAATCCATAATCTGATATATCCAAGATTTTGACTTTCCTAACTCAGTTTCTAAAACATTAATAAAATCCTTAATTTATGGTTTTATCCTAACAGAAGAAAAGTAAATAAACAAAATCCAACAGCACGAAAAATATGGAAAATTATGTACTCCCATTCCAAATCCAGATTCCGCCGTAAATTATATAGAGCGCACATAACAATCGAATATTGTATGTAGGTAAATTTAAATGTCCTTGCCAAACACACCCTGAAAGCATAAAATATAAACGAGGAAAAAAACTTTCATTCAATCATGATTTATTGGTTTCTCCCTTTTTGTTGGCTTCATAATTTGTTTTTTCCCGCCTAAATCATTGCGATAACGTGAACTTCATCGTTTTAAATTGTGTATTTATTGGTCTGTGGATGTTTGGAATGCGAAACTAAAGAAATAAATCACCCCTGAAAGGAAATAACCGTAAGTCGAAAACTTTTTGCTTTCGATATGTAAACAACATAAACTGTTTTCGAACTACTTTTTATAGTTTTACTTTTACACATCTTTCTATTCTGTAATACGCTAGTTGTTTTAAGAATTAACTGCAGCTGCTTTAATACTACTGTATAACAGTTACAGTATAAACTATAAAGATATCAGAGTGCAAGTTGCATGTCGTTTAGTTTCATCGTTTTTTACTAGTAGGATTTTTTTTTTTTTAAATTTGTGTTTACTTCGTTTATAGTAGATAACATCTTGAACCAAACTTGTTGATTGTTTATATCGAATTCGTAGTTGTTTTATGTATTTTGAAATAAAAAGTTTTCTAGTTTAATTTATGGGCTAGTTAACCCTAACCGAAATCAACGAGGGAATTGGTAATGCAGATTGTTAAGAGTTGTTATTTAAAAGTTTCGAAATAGGCACTGCGTTTACATTGATTGATGATAACAGTATACTTTAATATATAAAAAATACCGTGGAATCGTTTCCATATCATGCCATTGAAGTATCTTTATTTTGTTTGGTTCAAATCACTTATATTTTTAAGATTTAAAGCTTCTAACCCAATATATGTAATATGGATAAATTGTAATAAATGTATAGCTTGTTATGAATAGGGTAGGCCATATATTGGCTTGTTTTTAAATCATAGACTATGACAACACTTTTTTGAACGATTTGCCTGAAATTTTGACAGCTCGAAACAATCATGTTTCCGTTTGAGGAGCGTTTCGAAATATTTAAAATGTATTTTCAAAGTCCGCTGTAGTGAAATTAGTGAAGAAAGTTCGTGAGAAACGCTTGCTATTGGATGATAGAAGTGGTTCTCGACTCGGCGCCGATTGCAGCAACTGGCCATTAGTCGCATCAGCCTGAGAGTAATACAGCACAAAGACTTCGGATTATTGACCTACAAGGTCCAGATGACTCAGCAGTTGAAAGCAAACGGCCATCCGCTTAGATATCAATTCCCTTCATGGGCCAGAGACAAGCTTCATAATGACGTCAATTTTGGTCGGAAAATCATCTTTTCAGACGAAGCGAATTTTCATATCGGGGACATGTAAACAAGCAGAACTGCCGGATTTGTGCTTCGAGGTCGCCGTAGAGATGCCATTGTATCCACCAAGTGTGACTGCTTGGTGTTGATTTTGGAGGGATGACATAATTGGCCCATTTTTCTTCGAAAAAGCTGCTGGAAACGTCGTTACCGTCAATTGCGACCATTACAGAGCCATACTGACCATCTGTTTATGACCTAAAATCGACGCTATGAATGTGAACAGCCTTTGGTTTCAACAAGATGGTGCCCCATGCCATACAAACTGACCGACAATCGATCTCTTGCGCACCAAATTAGACAAGCGAATAGTCAGTCGTTATGGAGAAGTCAATTGGCTTGCGCGGGGCTGCGATTTAATGCCTTTACACTTTTTCTATGAGGTTTCATTAAGTTAGATGTTATGCGGATAACCCACACAATCCCACCTTTAAAACATAACATTGCGACAGTTATTCACGAAATAGGCGCCGAAATCATCGAAAATGTTCTTTGGGTCCCTATTTCTAAATACGATACGAATCTTCCTACGATACGAAAATTCAATCCGTTCCGTAAATAAATTGGTATTTCTGAATACGAACGTATCACATGTTTTAATTTTTACAGTGTGAATAAAGTAAGGGAAATTTATGTTTGTGAAATTTCCTTTACAATGACAGTGTCTATTCGAAATGAATTTCGAATTTTTGAAATTTAGTTTTTGTTATTTTGTCGTGATTTTTATGTTAAATAAAAAATTAAATTACTTCAAATTGCGTTTAATTAGTTCGAAATGGATCCCGTAGCGCATTTCTTCTGAGATAGTAATAATGAAGAACATACTCGTATTTGTATTTCTGTAATATGTAATATTTGTAATTCTTTAATATAATAAATGTTTATTTTATTTAACATATAAATTCAGTCATTTCATTTAGATATTAAATACATTTTAATAAATAATTATTTCAATATTTCAGCCTTCAAATTCTGTGTTACTGTCGCAGATATTATCACACTTTAGGGTCATCATTTTTTTGATACTCGTATATACATTTGAATTTTATTACATTTACAATTCTTGTAATTCTATTTTTTTTTATCTCCAAATCTTCAATTTTCATTTTATTTTTGTCTAAAATATGTTCTTTAATCCTTATTTCCTTTTCTTTTAACTCTATTTCTCGTTTCTTCAAAAAGTACGACTTTTTTGAGACGAACTAACCATTTCAAAGAATTTTGAATTTCACGCGCAGTTGTGTTTAAATGGTCTAAGTTTGTTGTCAAGTCCTTATTGCTGCTGCAAAAGAGTTTTTTTCTGTTTTTTCTCACAACTATTCTTGAAAAATTCTCTTATTCTTGAGAAATCTTTCTACCTCAATGTCTATTGAAGTTATATCCACTGATGTTTGGGATGATTGTATCTGGTAAATCAAGGTTGGTATCACCAAACGATAGTGTATCGCTGGTTCCTTTGAGAATGGTTTCCACATCTATTAGTCTTACAGCGTTCTCATCAACCGATGAAAATGTTTTATTTCTGGATGGGCATGCTCCCGCACCCGAGATATTAATTATATTAATTTTTATTTTTATTTTATGTGGAACTGAAAGTCTACTCATACGTTTTTCCACTCCTCTGGAGTTCTTAGTAGAGATCCCTGGCTATTTAATTGAATGGTAATTGTACTCCATAATGATCTCGCTTTTATTCTAGCATTTGATGTGGTGTTATACCCTATCTTCAAGTCGGGATGCTCCTCCAAGAATGAAACTAACATTTCATACTCTTTTGCAGTCGTTACTTTGGACCTAAAATACACAAACTTAGAAATTATTATTTGCCATTCGCTTTTAAAAATAGCATATAATTTATATTTATAAAAAATTGTACATACACAAACTTTAGAACGAATAAAAATTTAAAAATAATTCACTTACATCTATCGTAAGTATCTTATTTCCTTCTTGCATTCGTTAACTAACATGTCATCGAACAAATATCCGTTCTTGAACGTACACAAACTACTCGAATTCGTATTGCACGATAGGGGCAATTTTAAAACGTATAATGCATTTACGGATTCGTATAAAAATTAAACGTATTCGTATTCAAAAATACCAATGATACGAATACTAACAATTTGTATTCAAATTTGTATTAAGAAATAGAAGCCCTGGACTCTGAGGTTGGCTTACTGTAATGTCAGCAGAGAAAGAGATTTAAACGAAATTGTTTTTCATTCTTAAATCGGAGTACGGGATTGACAGCCTCCACGAAGTATTCATAAATGGATACGGGCGTACTCTGGGCAATGTTCTGAAGAACGAACGGTTTTAGTAGTGAAGCAGAATAGCTAATTAGTCAATCAAAACTTTGCAATGGTACAAACAAAAGGAAATAATACCCCAGGTGGTATCAACATTGGTAATCCACTCTCTGTGGAGACTGGCCCTTTGGATTCTGGGGAGGGCCATCTATTGCATTATCAGGGAACATCAAATCCGTTCCATAGAAGATCAAATTTACAAAGATCACTGATAAAGAAAAGTATAAGCAATTCGGTAGCTGACCAAGCCGATACGTTTTCTAACGCTATACCTAGATGTACTGGACAAACATTACACGAACTAAGTGATGCCTCCGGAAATTTTACTTTGCAAATAACTGAATCTAGTAAAACAACTATTGACCTAGAAAAGGAGAATATGAATCTCTTGGCGAGACTAGAGCATTTGGAGCAATTACTTTCCAAGGTAAGCGAAGAAATTGAGTATCTAAGGCAAGAAAATGAAAACCTAAAAATGGATCAGGGTTCAAAAGAAGATTGCGATATAGGAAGCATTGAACCAGACAAACCCATCTATTCCAATGATGAAGATGAATTACAAAGAGAGCCGGACTGGATCCTAAAGAAGAAGAAACAGTCCAGGAAGAGTAAGAAAGAAAAAGCTGAATCGTCATCTGTGGCTGGGCAATTAAATGGTAGGAGATAATCTAGTCCAGATTCAAAAATGTTCTACCCAAAGCTAATCAACCAAAAGGCAGTAAATCTACCAAGACCATTACAGAAATTTGGTGCAACCGAAAGAAAAATCACCCCCACCAATAAATATTGTGGGTGTAACCAGTTACCCAGAAATTCAGTCACTGTGAAATTGGTTACTGACGAAGACTATAAGGTAAAAGCGCTAAAGAATGATGTTTGGAAAATTAATACTCTAGGCTCAGATACTTATAGAACCTTATATATAAATTGAATGCGGAAAAGTATCAGTGGTTCACTTACGAGAACAAACAGGCTCGACCTACAAAAGTCATGACAAGAGGTTTGCATCACACTTGCTCAGGCAAAGAAATAATAGAAGACTTACAAAATAAAGGTTTTAAAATACTAGATGCTGTGAATATTGTTAAAAAAGAGAGAACGGAAATCCAGGAAGGAAACCAAATTATCAGTAGAAAAGGACTCCCTCTTTTTATGCTAGTATTTGACAACAAAGAGAATGTTCAAAACATTTATGGAATAAAAGAAATGCTTCACATGAAGGTGAAAATCGAACCAATGAGGAGAACCACAACAAGCATACCCCAATGCAAGAAATGTTTGGCATTTAATCACACCCAAAGATATTGCGGCTGGGATCCAAGATGTGTAAAATGCTCAGGTAATCATTTCACCCAGGCATGTACAATAGGGAGAGATGCGCCAGCCAAGTGTCCAAATTGTAAAGGCCAATCCGGCTAATTATCGAGGCTGTGAGGTTGCTAAACAACTACAAAAATTAAGATATAAAACAATAAATCAACCGCAAAATCACGAAAATCGAAATGTTCAAATATCAAATCAGATGGATCAAAACCACAACCAAGGTTGCTTGGGCAAATAAGTTCATTTGCCCAGGTAGTGAAAGGTTTGGGTTCAAGGTTGGGTTCTCTGAAAATAACCAAATTATGGAAACCATTATGAACAGCATTGCTGCTATTACAAAGCGGCTAGATGACCAAAGTAATCTGAACAACATGACACTTGATCAACTGAAGAAAATGCAACTCCCTCTATGCAATCCAACAAAAAATGTTAAGTAAGAACTCAACTTTCAAAATAGCAATCTGGAATGCGAATGGGATTATGCAACATATTCCGTAAATAAAAATATTTTTAAATACAGAAAAAATCGCGATAATATCTGAAAGCCATCTAGTTAAATCTTCGTTTGTTAAAATACGGGGTTATAACTTATATCACTCCATTCATCCAGCGGAAAGAGCAAGAGTTGGTTCGGCATTATTAATAAAAGAAAAACAAATTCAAAAACAAACAGGGATCTCTTTCGTGAAGTGGATGGGGGAAAAATCAATATTCAGGTACCGATAAGAAATCCCCACCAGTTGGAAAATGAATTAGAACAACTTAATGACGCAATTCACTATGCTGGTTTCGCAAGTACCCCCATTATACAAAATAAGAAGCTTAACGTATCCTACCCAATGGAAGTTAGAGAGTTGGTAGGACAAAAACGACGGGCACGTAAAACCTGGCAAATAACTAGAACACCTGAGAACAAAACAATTCTTGACGATTTAGGTAACAGTCCCAAATCTCTTGTTAAAGAAGTTAAAAATGCATCAATCAACAGATTTCTGGTTAGCCTAACCGATGAAAAAAATTCTGATTATCCTCTGTGGAAGGCGAAGAAGGCACTCAAAAGACCCAAAATGCAAGTGCTTCCACTTAAAAAGGAGGATGGAACCTGGGCAAGAGGTCCTAGAGAGAAGGCTGATCTATTTGCGGAGTATCTCGAGGATACCCAACCACTACCAGGGCACACGGCCAATGAAAATATAATGTCAATCCAAAAACTAGATGATTTTGATATACGCCCAGCAATTCTCAAAGAATTGAAAGAAGAAATGAAAAGCAACATGAATGTTAAAAAAGCCTCAGATATGACTTGATTACTTGCCAAATAATCAAGGCTCTACCAGATAAAGGATTTCGTAAGCTATTACACATAATCAATGCAAGCTTTCGGTTAAAATATGTTCCGCGGCTATGCAAAATAGCAGAAGTAATCATGATAGCAAAACCTGATAAACCACCTAGCGATAAAAAATCTTACAGGCCAATTTCATTGCTGCCAATTATGTCAAAACTCTTTGAAAAATTATTACTAAAAAGACTTAAACCAATAATTGAGGACCGACAACTAATTCCGCCACATCAATTTGGATTCAGGGAAAAGCACTCCACAATTGAACAGGTGCATAGAATCACCAACATTATTGAAAGAACGTTAGAATGTAAAAAAGTATGCTCCAGCATATTTCTGGACGTCGCCCAAGCATTCGATAAAGTCTGGCACAGTAGACTGGAATTCAAGCTGCACAGAAATCTGCCGAGGCAATTCTATGCCATACTAAGAAGATCTTATTTATCCAATAGACATTTTCGTGTGAAATATGAGGATGAATACTCCGAACTAAAGAAAATCTCTGCCGGTGTCCCACAGGAGAGTGTCTTAGGACCAACCCTATATTTATTATAATATACAAGTGATATTCCAACAACAGATGAAAGAACCATAGCCACCTTTGCAGATGACACAGCAATCAGGGTCATTGGAAGTAATGTCGCTGATGCAACGATCAAACTTCAGAAGATTACCAATGCGGTTTGTAACTGGACTAAGCGCTCTAGAATCAAGCTTAATGAGACGGAATCAACGCATATTAACTTTAGATATCAAAAGGCTTCCCATCTACCGATAGAAATTAACTCACCACCGGTGCCATATGCAAACAAAGCTAAATATCTTGGCGAAGCTCAAGTGGAGAGAGCATGTCAAAAAGAAAAAAGAAAAAATTAATATTTAGTTCAGAAAAATGTATTGGCTCATAGATAGAGGCTCTGAGCTTACAATATACAACAAGCTGCTGCTATATGCGCAAATACTGAAGCCGATATGGACCTACGGTATTCAACTCTGGGGATGCACTAAGCAAACAAACGCCAAAATGATACAGACGTTTCAAAATAAGGTTCTACGTAGCATCGTAAATGCTCCGTGGTACACAAGAAATGAAGACCTTCACAGGGACTTACAGATGGAATACATCAAAGATGAAATAAAAAAGCACGCCGCCAAACACGAAATAAGGCTCCAGGAACATGGAAACCCCTATATTCGCCATATGATAGATAACCCTGTTCGAAGACTTCAAAGAACGAGGACACTTGCTCTAGTAAACATACCAAATTAAAATTATATTTTAAATAGTTTTAATTAATTTTGGGACTAACCATTGGGTTTCACCCAACAAATCAGAATTACTTAAGAAATGTAACATTTGTAAATTTGAAAGATAAATTGTTAAATGAGCACAGTCTCAGTTGTAATTAATAAAGCAAAAAAAAATCTTAAATCGGAGACTCCAACCTACACAATAAAAAAAGTTTCCAAAAAATAAAGATGTATGCTCATTTAATAGCGTTTTTTTAAAATACTTTTAAATAGCCCACCATTTATAACAAGTACAAACAAGACTAAGAATGATAAAATGTTATTAAAGCCACATTTTAAAATCATAGGCTTAAGCCCTCCCTGTCACAGTGCCCAAATGCAAATTAGGTATAAATTAACCTATTAAAAATTAAATTAAGATTTAAATAGAATAATCGACTGTTCAATAATTTTTTATCGTTCCCATTCATTTTGCGTAAATTTAATTTAAATATGTAAATATTACAATTTCATCGAATTCTGACCCGCTAGAAGCAAGGAGAATAATGATTTACTTTATTCTAGATCTCCTAAATATTAATTGGGTAGGAATATAATTGAATATTGATCACAACGAAAGTTATTTAAATTTTACAGTAAATTAAAGAAGTATACTATTATAGTCGACCGATAAGTAATTGCCCAGCAGGAAAGCTCGATTAAGAAATTGTCATGATGGCAGAACGGTATATGGTATGACCTACATTTGTCGTCTTACGTGGCCAGTTATTGGATAAGTTATTTAAGAAACTGATGTGTTATAAATTAGTCAAATAGACAACCTACCATCAAAAATCGATTTAAACTGTTTTTTTTTCATTTTCATACACATTTAGAAAAAAGGTAAGAATTAGAAACGTAAGTTTTACGTAAAAACATACTCACATGTATTTTGGCAAATTTCCAACTGGGTAGAGACGAGAGTCATAGAGAGCAGCGGCAACCTATAGAAATGCCTCATCCTTTGTATACGTAAAATGTAAACAACAACGTAAATAGCGTATACATAATTAAATGAAAAATGACAGTCAAAACCATGATAAAGTGGTATATCAAAAATGATTTTGCTTTTGACTTAGTAGGTCAAATTAAAAATCTAAATTGATTTTATTTTATTTTTATTACATTTTAGATACACAAACATTAAATTTTAAGTCTATGTTGTTCAATTGTTTTAGATGGATATGAACTAAAAATGCGATTTTCGTACGTTAAAAGTTTTACGATTTTTTCGCGGTGTCTTCCAATACGAATTTTTTTTCCATGGAGTATAAAGCAGCTATTTTAAAAGCTTCGGTATTCTATTTCTTCAAATTACAAAAATTCGCATTATGTTTGATAGACAACAGCTCGTTCAAGCTGTTTAATCGAAAATATTGTTACAGTGAGAGGAAGTATTGCAGTGAACTCACGTGTATCACGGTGAACACATGGCGAATTTTATGGCCGTGAATATTAACGGCTTGTGGTTTCAACAGCCAATGAAAGAATCGGTTTATTGAGAAACAGATTTGATGCACGACTAATTAATTTATTTAGATTATTTATTTTGTGCTTTGTGAAAGAGTTCAATCATAAGGCCTATGAGAATAGCCCACAATCGATCGAAGGTCTTAAAACCGATAACGAATTCGTCGTTCGTGAAATAGAGCCCCAATTATGTAGAAATGTGATTGAAAATTTTGAAAGGATCCATTTCGCAAACGTGCTCATGATGGACATTTGCTAGATACATATTATGTGTCATCCAGAAATGGTGAAGTGCCTTCACTAAATTTCAATAAAGAATCACATATAATAGGTTGGGGAAAAAGAAATACATTATGTTTTCGCTAGATGGCTTTAGTCACATAAGTCTCGTGATGTATTTATGCCACTAGGACATACTTATAGCGGGATTCATGTAATACAAAAATCTTTCGTCATTGTTTTGATTGACAGTTGTGAGTTATAACGTGTCAAGGATGGAGGCAAGCAAAGAGAAAATTACTATATTTTACAATTTTGCTTCTATAAAATTTAAAACGCAAGTCAAGCGGCCGAAATTGTGAATGGTGTATATGGTCCCGATACTGTCACCGCCAATCATGCGCCGAACCACGCACTGAAAGGCCTACTGTCGAAAATGTTGATAACATTCAGCTCTCGCAGCATCGCCCAGAAGATGAAGATTAACCACAAAACAGTTTTAAACCATTTGTGTAAGGCTGGTTTTAAAAAGAACCTCGATGTTTGGGTGCCGTGCGAATTGACGCAAAATAACTTGAAGAACCTTGGTTCCATCTGCGAATCCTTGGCCAAACGGAACGAAACCGAGCCATTTCTGAAGCAAATGGTGACTGGTGACAAGAAATGAATCACATATGACAATGTCAAGTGGAACCGATGGTCATAGAGCGGCGGATGCGGCCCAAACGGTTCCCAAAAAAGGATTGCCGGCCAGGAAGGTTTTGCTATGTGTTTGGTGGGATTAGAATGGAATCATCTACTATGAACTGCTGATCAATGGCCAAACACTCAATTCGAACCTCTACTGCCAGCAATTGGGCCGACTGAAGGAAATAATCGACCAGAAGCGGCCAGAATAAGCCAACAGGAGGGGTGTCGTGTTCTAGGACAGCACCAGGCCTCACACGTCCATGATGACGCTCCGGGAGCTTGGTTTGGAAGTTATTATGCATCCACCTTATAGTCCAGAGCTGCCACCAAGCGATTATCATCTCTTTTTGTCCATGGCAAACGCTCGTGGTTGTGTAAAAATCGCCATAGGACAGACTATGGAAACTGGCTATCTCAAGTTTTTGCTACAAGGCGTTACAAGGCGTTTGGAAAAGCGGCATGAGAGAGCCAAAGCGGATGATTGTAACAAAAATAATGGATTTCTTTTCTCCCAACCTAATGTTTTTAACAAAACGTGAGTTATTTTCAAATTTAAAAGAAAAGTTCTTATTGGAGACCCAGTATTTAATTTTAAATTCTCTCCGCAGATAGCGCTTATCGTACTTATACAGTCGTTAATATACTCATCACTCTAACACACAGTTGGGGTGGGGGGGGGAGGCACCAGTACCATTATCACGAATCCTGTGCATTAAAATCCGGTCCACGTTTAACCAAGAACTATGCTCTTTTAAAACGCTACCTAGTTTTTTATAGAATATTTTAAGCAAAATTTATTTATTCATTTTAAAATTTATGATTTACGCAAACTCATCCCAAACTATTACACACCATTTTGAGCTAAAGCTCATACCTAATCGGTGTGCGACGTGATGATGAAGTGAACCAAACAATTTATTAATGAAGTTGCACCAAATGTGAGTATCGATGTGGTTTCAACGTAATCTGGCTGTATTTGGACCCTTGGCGATATTTTAATCTATAATTGAACTACGTTTTATGGATGTTAGCTACATATTTACTCGCAGACTCTTTTAAGACTCAATCGTCCTTATTAAAAATATTGTTAAATTAATTTATTGTTTTTATTAAAATTAGTACGCAAATAGAAAATCTTCTGACATTTCTAAGTCGAGGTGAAACCAATGGAGCACTTGGAATACCGTAATGATCACATACATTATTGAATGCTGTACTGTACAAGTTTATGTATACTATTGCGACATTTAATTAACAATTATAACAATAAATTTAAATTAGGAAATAAATATTTCCGAATAATAACTAAAAAATAAATAAACATATTATAAGTTTAATAAAAACAACGAAAAGCTGTGACATGTGTAAATAAACAAAACAAAATTTACTCTCCAAAAACTATAATGACAGTGAAAGTCAAATCAAGATACAAATGTTACTAGCATATATTTTGCAATACAGTCCTTCCAATTCAACCAATATTTGTTGGCCGGACTATCGGTCACAAAAATTGATTTTAATTTCCTCCAACGCCAGACACAAGCCGGTAATCCGCCCAACGAATATGTTCTAAAAATTCACTGCAATTACTTTAAGTCTTCCTCCATCGCCAGACATAAGCCGATAGTCCGGCCAACGAATATTTGCTGAGTTTTTAGGACTTTATCTCAACTCTGCCTCATAGAAAAATTGACAAAAATTACATTAAATCATCCTTAATCACCAGACAAAACCCGATAGTCTCTATATCTCAACTCTACCCCATAGAAAAATTCTAAAAAATTGACAAAAATTACATTAAATCTTCCTTAACCCTTTCGAACCGATTGGGACAATGTAATTCCAGCACAACTTTGTACAGCCCTAAAATTTTTATTTTGAATTGCAATCGATATTAGATTTTCCCAAATGGGATTTTGTTATTTAGTTAACGGTAAAAAAAATAATTTTATGATATTTTGTAGTTTTTTGTTCCTCAGTCATCTCTCGAATGTGGTCGTGCTCGAACGTGCAATTAAATAATTAATATTTTTTATCAATTCACGTGTTTTTATTTGTTTATGATTATCGTGGGATATTGTACGATATAAATAAATAAATTTGGGAAAAGGTAAGCGCACTATATGTAATTTATTATAACGGTATAACGGTTGATATAAAATTTTTTGTGGGTGGAACATATACGAGTATGTCCCAAAAGGGTTATTGCTGGTACAAATATATTCCATTCGGAGTTTGGCAATGCATGTCCCGCAATGCATTTTTTTATTATTTATCATTATTATCAAGAACAATAATTTGGAAATGTATTATAGCGTTTCAGTTATGTCGGAAAAATTAAGAGGTGATGATATATTAGCGATGCTAATGGAATCCGATAGTTCTGGTACCGATTTTTCGTCTGGTAGTGGCAATAATTTTGAGTCACGCTTTTGGGATTTTGAATCGTCTTCCGATGAGGTACAAAATAAGCCATCTGCGGGAAATCGACCGGGTTGCTCTACCGATACTCATCTGAATTAGTTCAAAGGATCAACAAAGAATCAACAAATGATTCTAATAACGAATCAGACCACAATACTTCAACTGTATCGGAACCGAATTTCTCAGAAAACAACCGCAACAGAGAACAAGCGTTTGAAAATGTCACAATTTGGTCACCACTTTTGATGGCTTTGAGCCACGGATGAGACTGACCGCTCACCGAACACCAAGTATTGGTTCTCATTTTGATCGATCCGATACACCAATCAAAATGAAAATGTTTCCACCAAGTCTTTTTAATTACATAACGCAATGTACCAACGAGAGAATCACCAAGTTACTTCAAACTAATAAAAGATTGGCAAACACAAAGTTAACGGACATCGGAGAAATAAAAGTATTAATTGGCTGTAGTCTCATAATGTGTTACAATCGAGTTCCAGCATTAAAAAATTATTGGTCGCATCACAAGTCATTGTGAAGTAAAGCAATAAAATCAGTTATCTCTCGTGACCGTTTTTTGCTGTTAACATCGAAATTATACTTTGCACCACCCGGAAAGCCAGTAAATGCTAGTAAAACGTACTACGTCAACGATATACATAGTACGATGTTTAAAATCGCGGTTCCAGCTAGTGGCGATAGTGCTTATCAGAGCATCGATGAATCGATAACGAAATTCAAAGGGCGCCTTTCTCTAAAACAATATATGCCGCTAAAACCAACCAAGCGTGGTATAAAAATGTGGGTACGATGCGATGCTCGGACAGGCTATACCTACGATTTTAATATGTATAGCGGCAGAGAGGAAAGTATTGTAGCCGGCACTTTGGGTGAGCGAGTTGTCAATGCTCAAGCAAGTACGATAAAGAACCCTCAAGTCACATTGTGTTTCGACCGCTTTTTTTTACCAGTGTTCGCCTGTTGGAAACCCTGGAGTACCCTGCGTTGGGTACATGCATGGGGAATAGAATTAATCTACCAAAGGTTACACAAAAGTTGAAAAAGGAGAACCCCTATTCAAATCTAGCCATTCTGGTCTAATGTATACCAAATGGCTGGATACAAAAGAAGTTGTCATAGTAAGCAACTGCCACAATGCCACAATGACTACCGTAGAAGCAAAGCAAAAAGATGGATCAGTTATTCAGATGAATCTAGAAATGATAAAATTTTATCGAGAGATAATGGGTGGAGTAGACAGAGCCGATCAAATGTCAGGGCTGTACGAATTAGACACAAAATCCAACAAATGGTGGAAAAAACTATTTTTTCGTCTGCTAATGATGTCTGTTGTTAATTCATGGATAGTTTATTCTGAACTACGTCACAAGCAATCACCATTAATTGATTTTATAACCGTTTTGGCAGAAAATTTAATAACTGAGAGGCAAAAGACTATGGCCAACAGCCGCAACGCAAAGCGAACCAGCATCTCCAGAAACAAGAAGAGGTTTGGCATAAGGAGAAGCGTAAAGAGTAAGAAGTAGCGTAAAGAGAAAGGAAACTCGAACAAGAACAGTTTGTGAGGAATGTCAAATTCCGTTATGTAAAACGTGTTTTGCGCCATATCATAAATAAAATAAAATAAAAATGAAATACGAGTATGTGATGAACTAAATGTGATTAATAAATGTTACTCAAAAAATAATTTTTATAATTTTTGTAAATTTCGGGATCGGTCTAACTAACACATGGATCCCACCCAAAACACCGGTACGAGACATATATGTTCAAGCTACCAGGGCTCTATTGGGCTACAAAGAAATTTAATGTTGGTGTTTTTTGTTTAGTTAGGCCATAAAAATACCGACCAAATGGAACAGTGCTTAAAGCTTTGGCGTTTGGATCGGGAGGTACCGGGTTCGAATCCCGATAGGGGCAGGATGCAAAAGGAAATTTTCATCAACAGATTACGATCTGTGATTAAAAGGAACACAACTACGACCCCCTATCGGCGTGCAAAACTCATGGGCCGACCCATCTTCAATATTCAGAACTATAGGCTGACATGGAGCTAAGCAATGCGCAGATGATAACTTAAATCGGTTCTATAGCCGTACGCCGATTTGGCAGGAATTGCGTAAAATACGACCAGAAAATCAGTCGCGAAAGAGCAGGGAGTGCTTCGGCCCTGGAAAAGAAGGCATTTGATTAAAAAAACAAAGGCCATAAAATCCCGAATACTCAATAAAAAAATAGAATTAAAAGCTATCCTGAATTCCGGTTCGAAAAGATAAATCACCAGATATAAGCCGATAATCCGGCCAACTAATATTTGCTGAGTTTTAAGGACTATATCTCAACTCTACCCCATAGAAAAATTTTAAAAATTAACAAACATTACATTAAATCTTCCTTAATCACCAGATATAAGCCGATAGTCCGGCCAACGAATATTTGCTGAGTTTAAAAGGCGATGTCTCAACTCTACCCCATAGAAAATTTCTAAGAGATTCACTGCAATTACTTTAAATCTTCCTCCATCACCAAACAATAAGCCGCTAGTCCGGCCAATGAATATTTGCCGAGTTTTAAGGACTATATCTCAACTCTACCCCATAGAAAAATTCTAAAAAATTCACAAAAATTATTTTAAATCTTCCTTCAACGTAAGACTGCCGATAGTCCGGCCAACGAATGAGTTTGAAGGACTATATCTCAATTCTATCCCATAATAAAATTCTAAAAAATTCACTGCAATTAATTTACTTACTTCTTCCGCCATCGCCAGACATAAGCCGATAGTTCGGCCAACGAATGTTTAATGAGCTTGAAGGACTATATCTCAGCTCTACCTCATAGAAAAATTCTGAAAAAACTATCGAAATTATTTTAAATCTTCCTCCATCACTAGACATAAGCGGATAGGCTGGCCAACGAATATTTGTTGAGTTTGAAGGACTTTATCTCAACTCTAGCCCATAGAATAATTCGAAAAAATTCACAAAAATTTATTTGAATCTTCCTCCACCGCCAGACATATGTCGATAGTTCGCCCACAAAATATATCACGTAAGATTTCTAAAAAAATTCGGGGTTGGCAAATAATTAATATCATTTGTTTGTCCCAGCCCCGAAAAATTGTCTATCTTCATATTATCAAGAAAATGTTATATTTTTTATCTCAGCCCTGAAAATTTTTTGTGTCGTGATAGATTTAGTTGTCATGCCAGTAAATATTTTCGGGGCTGAGAGTAAAAATGTGACATCTCTCGGAGCTGATAGCCAAAAATGGCATGATATTAATAATTAGTGTTACCACCTCATATTTCCGGGATGAAAATTGGGCTATTCCGACATACATAAAATTGAGCTTACTTCACAAACATATTTTTATAAATATTATTTCTACTCTCAGCCCCGTAAATTTAAACTGTCATGACAACTTTTAACTATCGTGATAGCAAGCATTTTCGGGCTGAGAGTAAAAATGTGGAGCATTTTTAGGCTGAAAGCAAAAAATGTCATGATAGCAATAATTAGTGTTGCCATCGCATTTTTCGGGGATGGAATTTGGGCTATCTTCGCATACATCGGTTTGTGGAAGAGCGGCAAAAACCAATGCAAAAACAAGTTTGCTAACCTAAACCGTATGTATCATAAAAAATTTGATAAACATTGCCGCACAAGTGCCGCTCCAATGGAGTTCAATTTTTCAATAATCATTCAAACCCTATATTCAGTTCGCCAGGCTTAAGAGAAAATGATTCAATTACAATACCAACATCAAATTGTAAATCATCGAATGGTATATCACACATTGGAGTATGTACGTAAATAGTTCATCATCAATGTGCACTCCATGCAGTTCATCTGTGACGTTAGTTTGGAAAATTTACTGGTGGCAAAAATGGCAAAGCGGATGATCACATATTGCCTTAAATGTTCATTGTGTCTCTCTCACTCACTAAAAACGAAGCATGCACATATAATATAACATGTTATTAGTATTTAGTTAATTGTTATACCGGAAAGCGCCATGATCATGTGATTGACAACTGTAATATAATTTGTTGTGGCGAATGCTATTATTGACAGTTAATAATCATAAGGATAATATAATGTTTTATTATCCAATAATTTTTTATTTTAGATTCTCGCATAGTAAACTCTCACGATAGTGATAGTGCTTATGCTGCAAGACACCCTGTTTAAAGCAGAATTTGTTGATTATTAAATATCCAATTTTAAAATTAATCATTGAAATGTTGTGTGCAATCGAACGAATAAGTTGTAGAAGATTTTCCATTTAAATTGAGACGAGTACAATTTTGTTTTTTTAACCCCATTGCAAATTTTAATTCTTCAAAAACTCATCACATTTCTATTTTACATGCGGATTAGGCATTAACAAGAATTAATTTATTGTATATTTTATAGGTATATAAAATGCTTACCCTTCGTTATTATACGAATGTAAATAAATAAATCCTTAATTTTAACAATGAGCTTTAAGAATTCTTAGAAATTTTATGATCTATACGAGAAGACAATTTTGGCTGTTTACAAAATACATTGTACAATCACAGAACATGTCATATAATTTGGAACGGGTACACAGATTGAGTTATTATCAATAAAATAAGATTAAAGGGGTTACAAATATGGGATTTGCTTTCGAACATGTTTGTTATGGGATACAAAAAATATCGGTACGATCGAACTAAAAATTCAACACAGTCAATATCGCTAGATCTATTTTCAGTGAATTTATGTATGCCTACTTTTGAAGGTGAATAAATAATATCTATACGAGGTCGGTTTAGTAAGAAAACGCGTTTTGACTGGTAAATTCCATCCTATCTTTCAATTCCTCAATAGAAGAATATGCCAGTTCTTTAGCCTCTTCTATTCCATATAGCACAGCTTCAGATTAATTCAGCAATAATTTACAGTATGTTTTATTTTTGTAAAAAAACATCATCTGTTTTGGAATTCACCCACAAATTTGCCACCATTAGTCTAGTAGGACCAATGTGGTTTTTATAACCATCATAGGCTCTGATTAAAAATGTTTTGAGAATTTATGTTTCCAAAAATTAGCGATAATTGGCTGTTTGAGCCATTTGTCAATGTAAAGCCACCAGTACCAAAAACATTTATTTAGATGTGTTGAAACTGTCGACAGTACGATGTAATCTTAGAATTCCTAGAACAACGCATTTGATGCTTCATAAGAACATATATACATATATATTCTTCACCAAACTACCAAACTATTGTTTTTTATTATCTGGTAGTTCGTCTCTGTTGTCTACTACTGATAATCCAACGATATGATGTTAATCTGAAGATCTAAATGAATCCAATTTCCGAACAGGTCGTGCAGTTTGAGTATCATTTGATCGGCTACCCAAAAAGTAAATAGTTTATATGTTCAATTTTTTATTCCGACTGGAAAAAGTGCAACCGCTTGTACCAGTGGCCCTATTCTAGGAATTGGGGATAGAATTTGCACAGCTTTTATATAGGGTTTTCCAATAAGAGTGATATGATCCAAACTTTTCTCGCAATAATTCAATTGTTGCACTTGCTGTGTGGCACGTAGCCCCGTCTTGTTGGAACCAAATGTTGTCAAAATCAACTTCTTCCAATTTCGACCATAAAAAGTTGGTTGTCATCGATCTATACCGATCTCCATTGACAGTAATGGTGTTACCAGCTTCATTTCGAAACAAATACGGACCGATGATTCCAGCAGACCAAAAACCACACCAAACTGTCAATTTCGGTGAATGTAATGGTTTTTCATGAATGGATTTGTGGATTTTCTTCGCACCAGAATCGAGTTTTGTTTATTTACCGCACCACTCAGATGAAAGTGAGCCTCATCGGAGAAGATGATTTTCTTAAAAAAAATCGTTATCGTTTTCAAGTGATGATTTGTAAACGTTGTTCTTGCGTATATCTCACCATGATTAAATTGTAAACATTACTGAATACAATGAAACAAAAAATGACAGATCATGACATAATACAAATGGCCGAAACGTCACTTAAAAATCATATCACTCCTATTGGAAAACCCTATATGTAAATGTGTTTTTACCTATACTGAGGAAAAAAGATTGATGTTAGTTTTCATAAATTGGGAGAAACATTTCCATAGTGAAACTAGCAGGGAAACTTATTCCCAATTTTGTTTTGTTTTCAATAAAATACCACTAACTGTTTACCATAGCATGTCAGAAAAAAATTATTTGTAAATTTATCATATGTAAATTTATTCCCGGGGAATTACCAGAATAGGGAATAGGAAATCTTACACAATTTGTCTATCGTTCATAAAAACAATTTACATTACAAAGAGTGAAAATTTCACATAAAGCATCCCATGATCCTTATACATAACGGGTGTTTATTTTAACTTGACAAATCAGAAGTAAGTATCCCGAAAAACACGCATCTTACAAAAAAAAATGATCAAGGTCAAAGTTAATATATATAAACCAACCTAGAGAGCGCTTCATTCAATAGAATGGAAATTATAAAGATACGAGTACATACAGAATCTGTATGTTTTATTGCAGAATATGATTCTACATGAAAGATAGATTATGAAAGGAACAGTTACTTTCAAATCAATTTAATTTTATTTGTTTTTGTTCTAAATGGTCAAGCAGTATTTGCCTTTCCAAGCAAACTCAAGTGCGGCATGGGTCTATGTATGTGTAAACTATTATCATTTTATACTGGATGCATGAGCGAAAAGTGGCCATTACCACCCAATATGCAAACGTGAAAACAGGTAAAAATTAATTAATATATTGATTAACTTAAAAATGGATTCAGCTTTACTTACAGATTTAGCTCTACAAGGAGCTGAATCGTCTTGAAATATTAATTCTTTAGTATGATCCGAAAGTTGTTCTAAAGTAGACACCACTCCTCTATCAATGATACCTTTACACTTTTCCGCATTCACTGACCCTTCTAGTAGCATAATTTGTTCAACAACGAACATTGTTATTGCTCCCCACACCATTACATAAGGAGAATGTTTCATAGTCGGCAGAACGCACTCATCTGAATATCGTTCTCCTTTTCTACGGCGCACCACTGCGTTTCCATCGGAACCAAACAAGTTAAATTTTGATTCATCTGAAAATAAAACTTGTGTCTATTCATTTCGAGTCCAGTTTTTGTAGGTTTTAGCCCAATCCAACCTTTGCTTCTTCATTCTTGGAACTAAAAGTGGTGTTTTTGCCGGTCGCCGTGCCTCTAATTTCATATTTTTGAGCTGTCTTTGGACAGTTCTGTCACTAACTTTTTTTCCAGATTGGATTTCAAAAGTCCTGTTTATATCGCCAGCATGTTTGAACCGATTTCTTAAACATATGCGCTCCATTAAAGTAAAAAATGAAAAGTAAGGGTTTTTATGGCGCTGGGTGTATGTATGCGTGTATGTGTATGTATGTATGTGTGTGTATGTGAATCTATATATATATATATATATATATATATATATATATATATATATATATATATGTATATATATATATATATATATATATATATATATATATATATATGTATATATATATATATTTATATATATATATATATATATATATATATATATATATATATATATATATATATATATATATATATTTATATATATATATATATATATATATATATATATATATATATATATATATATTATATATATATATATATATATATATATATATATATATATATATATATATATATATATATATATATATATATATATATATATATATATATATGTGTATATATATAATAATTCATTGTTTTTATTTAAATATTTTAATAATTAGTTTAATATATTATTATATTATTGTAATATTATTTTAATTTGTTTATAATTAATTGTTTTTTGTGTGGTGTGTGTGGGTATCTCCATTTATCAGCATATTTTTGTATAAGTTGTTTTCAATAAGTTATATTGGGTACATTATGCGAGGATATTAAAAATGATTCGATTATTAATGAGTCCGCACTCATGAGATTTATGTGTGAACGCGAACGGTATGTTGAGACCGGTTTCATGGGTCCTTGTGTGGATTCAATTGTATGGTAAATTATTTAATTGGTTTATAATTTATTTAATTAAAATCAAATATCAGAATTTCGCGAAAATCCATTTTTAAATCCCCACCCGGTTCTGCATACATGATTTGACATTAGTTGGTTGGTATATCGCCTGGTTCCATTCAAAATGGTCGAATTGTAGAAAAAATCGAAATACAAGTTGACCTTAATTTATTAGAATCCTAGCCCAGCTCTACAAACTAAATTGGAGAATTATCCGTTGGAAAACGGCCTAGTTCCATTCATTATGGCCGAATCCATACGCACACCAAAGTTGGCCAATATTTGTTGAGAGATGGCCTCGTTCCATTGAGCATTATGCTACAGCGGCAATCCAATTATTTGCCATTCCTCAACCAATCACCGTCAATTCCAGTTTGACGGTGATTGATTGAGCAATGGTAAGTTCCATTGAGCATGATATAAATATGTCCTATGCAGTATAATTACACTTAGTAATTAATCAAATATTCTTTGGTGACCAAATTAGTAAGGCATTTTTTTTGCGAAATAAGCTAAATTTATTTGAAATATCCAATCCGGTAGTTAATCTGGCATTGAATAACATTAATAGTTTTCTAGGAATCATTGCCTTTGCGATGTTTAACTTATATTTTGCAACTTTTTGAAAATTTTTATTTTATTTTTATTTTTTATATTTTTGGCTATTTCGTGGGGTGCCCAATTCAAGTGTTAAATACTAATGGATGTTAGAATAATTTTTAATATAATTCAAATAACTATATGGTTCCAGGAAATTCTATTGTAAGTTGTGGAGTTTGCAGAGGATTAAATTAATAAATGTTTATATTATTTGGGAAGCCGGAAAATATTAATTTAGAATTAAATTTCAGGATATCTACGAATGGTTGTGAAATAATAATATTTCTTTGAAATATTAATTGCTGATTATGTAGACTAGAATTGTGTTACTAACTAACTTTACCTAGGTGTCTGTAACCGTGCCGATTCAATCAATCAATTATGTTTAGGTAAAACAAAAAGTATTAATGCAGAAGTATATTTCAGGAAGTTTCCAGATGCACGTGAAATAATAATATTTTGTCCCCAGGTTGCTGATTTAGAGAAGCAATTGTTGAAGTCCAATACCATCGTTATCCGTTAATCCTATTAAGCCTTTATCCTTTCTCTAGTAGATTAGAAGTAGATTAGAATTGTGTGCCGTACGATCGCTAGGTGTCTGAAACCGGATCGTTCCGTCCCAAAATAAAATACCTTTCCTATCCTTCCTATTGTTATGTGTAAACAGGCTGTAGGAATAGGCCCTGCATTATCCGGAATACTTGTCCAGTACTTGGTTCTACAGTCCAATCAATCAATTTTTACATGAGAAACATTTGGTGTCAACCAAATAGTTGTTTGTGAACAGAAGTTTGCTATGTATAAAATTTGATAAAAATCGTTATGTTTAGGTTTGTAAACTTACCGTAATTGAAAGATTTTGAAATAGTTTTAATTTTAGTCATTTTCCATTTTTTATACGTTCATAATTACGTTAAATAAACAACCATGCAATTGTCAAAAAATTTTATACAATTACAGATAAAAACTTATAAAGTTAAAAAAAATACCATGAATAAATTTTTAACTTTTTAATTTTTTATGTGGCATTTAAACCAATTGAAACACACACTTAATACCAATTGAGGCCTGCGTCGTAAATCGGCAATCGTAATAGGGATCAATATTCAAAAGTTGCTATACGTTTATTGTGTAAAATTCCAAACACGATCCATCTAGATGAAAACAATTTAAAGTTAGTTATCTGAAGTGTAAGGTAAAAAAACACATTCATTAAACATACATACGATAAAAATAATAGTAGACGATTTATAAATTCCACCTAAACCAACTCAAACAACAATTTTCAATGTTCAGTTTTTGGATAAATATTACGGTCTAAAAATCATTGATGCTTTGATTTTATTTTTGGCTGGTCTACACAAAATAGTTATTAAAATAATAAATCATTCGAAAATATTTGTAGAGAACAGTATCGGCAAATAATAAAACATTTTCTATACGAGTATATGTAGGTGGAATCAATGCGAAACTATGTGGTATAGGCAAAGATACGGTTTTTAAACGATAAATTAAAATCAACTCAGTAATCTAGTATAAGCGTAGCATTGATAAATATTTGTTTTGCATTAAACTAAATTTTTTAGCTAAGAGTTGGATGAAAATGCATCCATTACAATAAAAATATACTTGATAATGAAAATATTATCGGTACGACATCCATATTCAGCTTCAAAAGTTAAATCGAGGAAATGTTAAACTTATTTCATCAAAAAAATGATAACAATAGCAGGATAAAAATTACAAAAGTAATAAAATCCTCAAACGTTCGTCGCTAAACTTTTTTATTTCAGAAAATTTCAAGAAGATTTACCGTTCAAAGCTGTTAATCTTTAAATCTTTAACAGCAATCTATACTATCCACTTAGAGGAAATTTCTTGCAAAACATTCTCCTTTCAGTCTTTTAAGGTCGTTTTGTGTACGGTTTATATATGTTGTATATATTTTGTTTGCGATAAAAATTGAGTGCTTCGTATAAAAGAATATAATGGTACATTTTTAAAATTATCATTAAAATTAAAGCTTTGCACAAATTCTAATGGACGCTTAAACAATATGATTGGAACAAAAATGTTTTTAAAGCAGAAAAACTGTTACTTGATATTAGCCTCCTAGTTTTAAAGATTAATGAGTTAAACCTAAATCTGCTAAATCGGAAGATTTTGTTTAACCACTCACTATCTTACTCGTATCAAGGCGAAAATATTTCAAATAATAATTTACTTTTTATAGTTACTTCAATAATATTATATTTACGCATTCGAGTAGTAGAAGTTATTAATTAAATTTAAATTTCAGTTATTACAAAACAAACCACTAACTATTTCTAAACAATAGAAAATTGTATAATTAGTAGGAAAAGTACTGCATTCCCGGACGATAGTGGAAATTGGCAAACACGGGAGTCCGGGAATGCACTTTTTCTTCGAATTGTACATACTATTTTTTCTCCGATCGGACTTTAAAACGAATATAACCCCAAAATAATTTTTAGTATTATTAATTAATTATCATATTAAGAAATCAAAACAAAGTAAAAAATCGAAAATAAAATAAAATTATTGCTTAGTTAGCCACGACATCATAAGACATAAATACATTTTTTTTTTTTTTTCAAAAGTTGTCAAGTTTGTGTACCTATTTGATTTATAAAAAACGTGTGAACGAAATTTAAGGGATATGGACAGTGAAAGCGAATTATCCTTATCTTGTACCCCGCCGGATATAGTGGAAGCAGCTAATTCAGCTACATGTGATTTACTCCCTCAAAAATTTAAGGAAAAATACGAAAATGTTTATAAACGCTTTATGGATTATCGTCAATCTAAACACATCAAATCATTTTCGGAAAGCGTCATTCTGGCGTATTTGGCTGATTTATCTACAAAATTGAAATCATCCACATTATGGTCAAACTACTCAATGATCAGGTCGATGCTAGTGGTTGAAAATAATGTATAGCAATAAAAATAACAATAACAATAACAGCTATATAAAAATAGTAATATATCAACAACAATGCTGGGATACGATACTACTAATCCACCAATGTTCAATAATTGTACTAATTGTACGATAACCGTTAATATTACAAATAAGTAAAATTAAACTCCTATACCTAACACTTAATCAGTTTGGCATAGATTTATCAAATAAAAATTGATTATTACGTATACTGTTAAATTAAAATAAATAAATGCGTTTGACCTTATAAGTGTACTTTTATTTATTCTAAACAATTAAAAATCCATTCGGGAATATATTCCCGGCCTAGGCCAGAAAAAATATTCTCGTACTATTATTACTTGTTGCTTAGCAACAAATACAATATACTGGAATCATGAGCTTTTCGTTTCGAAAAAACAACAGAAACATATATTTCTTCCTACGATCGGAGAAAAACATAATTTTTGATGTTATGTATATATTTACAAAAGCTCCTGATCAGAAAAATATTTTACAATTTTTGTTAATTTGTGTAGCTACATTTTTAATTAACGTTAGAAACTTCACACCGGTCTCTGTGGTTGATATATCTTACTATGTGCTAATCCGAATTCATCAGTTATGAGCTATAATAATTGAAATACGTACTGCCAGATATTTTTATTGCGAATTTTAAATCCAATTTAACAATATGCATTAAGCCAGTTTTAATATTTGATCCCACTCTTAATTGAATTATTCGTAAAAGTGTCTGTTTCAAAAACCACAGAACACATACAATTTTAAGTAAAAGACATATTCCACCTTTTCTACCGCTGCAGCAACTACGATATTCGTTTTAATCATTAAAACTGATTTGACACACGTCATAAGATTGGATTTAATTTTGAACTAATATTTCTTCTCGTGATATTAAAACAAAATAAAACATATTCTTCGGTTCCGATTTATTTCTTGTTCTTCTATACGCTTTCTTGAATAAGTCGAACAAGACGTCGACTTTTTTGTGATGGGAGTTACTCGAATGGAAATAAAACCTGCTTGCATTACATTTAATCAACACATTTTTGGAGAATTTTCTATGTAGATGTACGTATTCAAATAAGTCTTCTCGCGAGATAACATTTTTGATTAGGTCTTTGTCCAAAAATAATTTGTTGTTGGGAAAAGAGCCTAATTTTTTTTATTTAAATTTTAATGGTTTAGATAAGTAAAAAATATTATTTGAATCGATTTAAATAATTGATGTGCATGTTTTTTCCAAAATACGGGTGAGCTATCTATTTACGCCCAATATATTCGAAGTCGTTTGAGTTAAATAATATTTGTTAATAACCAAAACAATTTTTGGGCAATAGTATAATTTTTAACCATTACCAAATCACTAGCAACTAAAAATTTGTTAGAATTTAACGTGCAGTTTCAGTTTGCCGGTTCTAAACTTTATTACCTTTATTACTTTATTACCTTTATTACGTAGAATATTGGTTGATGAGATACAATATAATCAACAATTAATACAGCCAATTTTAACACAGTTAATAATACAATTTTTTTATTGGTTTAGGCCTCTTTTTGTTAAAATAATTTATTACTAAGCTTTCGACGTTTAGATCTCTAAGGATATCTCATTTGGCCTAATCATTTTTATTATATTTGGTCATAATACAAACTTTTGTTAAATGTCCCCTCCCCTGAATGGGGAGCAACTGAATAATTTTTTAACTGACAATGCCTCCAACTAACACCCCATATACCTGAGGTTGTGTTAAGATCTCTAGGGATATCTCATGTGGTTTAAGAATTTTTGTTATATTTGGTCATAATACAAAATCCTGTAAACTGTTCCCACCCCTGGATGGGAGGCTCCTGATAATTTTTTCTGACTGGCATGGTTCCCATATACCTGAGATTATGTTAAGATCTCTAGGAATACCTCTTTTTCGAGAATTCCTTAAAGTTTGTTTTATCTATTATATAATATAACTTGTTGGTTAGAATTATGAACACTATTTATTTTTGATGTCTAAATATGAACATCATGAGAATTTTAAATACTTGTATCTTTGAATGAAATCAAAAATTTAAGTAACTAGTCGAAATAAAACGGTTAATTATTATTATTCAATTAATTTTAATAGGATTTAAATACATGCAAGAAAACTCTAATCTTCGATAAAGTTCCGTCTTACTCAGGTAATATCACTAACACAATCACAATTAATGAAACTAGCAAAAGATTAGCATTTTCTTCACATTCGTTGTTTTATTAGCCTCGTGAGCGCAGGTGATAACTTTTTATCGGCTTCATAGCTTAATTTTATTTTCGTAGGTAATATTTTCCCTACATACCATCGTCCATAAACAAAAACAAGGATAATTTTACTTTCTTTACGTAGTAAAATAAAGTATGGTAATAATGAAAAATGTTGACCTCGAGCTTTTGCTAATTTACCGTTCGAAAATAGGCCGAAGTATAGATATACAAAACAATGAGTTATAAATCCACGACAAAACAATAACAACAACAACTTTTAATATTAGCTCGAAAGATTACATAGCTACCACGAACATATCCGATTATTTTATTTATTTCCTAATTACAAACACTTCAATAATGCGACGATATGAACGATTTTATTTCATATTTGATTTTTACTAGAGGCTCGTATTTACTCGTACCTAGAAAATAATCTGTACTTTTTACTTCTACATACATTAATTAATTTAATCTTGATCGGCAATATACACTGACACACTTTACCAAAAACACACTTTAAAAATTATATTCTACAGTTTCTTCCATGCACTCGTACGTTCAATTTCAAATCAATTATCAGTTTTATTACTCGATTTTTAGGCGCACATATTTTAATTTTACGTACAATTGTTTACTAAAAAGGATAATTTTTTGTTCCCGCTGTTACGGTAAATTTCTTTTGGCCTAAATATGAAAAAATATAAACGAAACTCATTTGCAATACAGTGAGAAGAAACGAAACAACAAGAAATTGTTTTCGTTTTCCCAAAAAATTGTGATATTTTCCATTTATTAAGGATTAAAACATGTTCAATTCCTTGGACCAACCAGAATAGTTAATTGGTCGATCATCTGCGGAATTCATTTTAATGAAATTGACATTGGCAAAAGATAACTGCGGAATGGTGCACTTCCAAATTTGTTTTTTGCCTGAATCACCAATGGAGATAGATTTAATTGAGCATGTTGAATATGAAAATGATGGCGACCACACTAATAATAAATCATAGTTTTAATGAAGCTGAGAGGAATGTTGGTAGCGGAGGAGTTGAAATTTGTAATGATAAAAGTGAAACTACAAATAATAATGCGTCACCTCAATTTATTAATACTAAAACTTATACTTGTAAAGCAAGTTCACCGGCAAAAGAATTAACGATATTTGATTTTGAGAATATTCAAACTCCATCAACATCACGGAATAAATCAGTAATTTCAGTCTTGCAACGTTTGCTTAAAAATATCAAAAATTGTAATTTGTGCCAAAAAAAAATACAGCTTTGAAAAGACAAAATCGGTTATTGAAAATACAACTTCTCGAATTCCGTCGTAATCGTACTACCTCGCAAAAACAGAATACAATAAATTAGGAAATTGATAACTTATAGTATTGGAAACAAAGTAAAAAATTTTACAAAATTTTTTTTGCCATGCTTGTACGGGAACATAAAAATTTAGGAAATCCTGAAGAACAGCGCCAAATTGCCCAATGTCTGTACTTTACTTCGTCGAGATGTGATAGGTATGTTCTATATACGAGTATATTATAACCTTAGATCACCTATAGGAAACCATAGTTTTCTCATTCAGTACTATGTACTTTCGTACTAAGTACTGACAAATTTCTAAAGTCGTTGCGTTGGCGTACTTTAGATGGAAATTAAACATCTATGTTAGGTAAATAAATGTTCTCTCTGCTCGTACGCAATAAATAAAAATTTTGTCCAATTAGAGGTACTCTTAATTTTGCACATGTATTTCGGCTTGTTTTAAGCCTAGAATCATCTAATTTTAAACACATACACCTTAATAAATTAAACATTAATATGTTTTGTTATGTCATTGTTATTACTCATAATGCAGGTACATGAGAAATTGTCTCGAATTCAACTTGCCATCGCATACCTTAATTTACAATTGGATGCCGGTAAAAAATTTACTAATGTATGATCCACCTCATTTAATGAAACCTTTGCGAAACAAATAATTGATGCTGATATAATTACACCACACGGAAAAGCTAGTTAGGAAGTAGTAAAATAATTATTTAAAAGTGAGCAATCAAATACTACAAAGCTATGTCCAAAGCTAACATCAGCTCATATTTTTAATAAATAATTTTGAAAAAATGCGAACTCGACCGGCAGTCGAAGTGTTCAGTAGAACAGTTGTAGCCGCTTTACGAACTGCAAATAATATGGGAGTTTTGTCAACTGCGATTATATTCGAAAAATTGGATAAATTTGTTGATACCATTATGTGCAGCCCACTTTATTCAAAAAATGTTAATAAGCAGCCGAAAATTAAAAGAATTAGCGAATTGGTTCGAAGGTTGTAAAATTTGCCAAAAAATCTAACTTATTGCATTAATGGTAGAATTATGACCATTAATGTTATTGTAGAGCTTTCTTCAGATTTGTTGGATGAATATTCATGCATAGATTTTGTTTTATCGGGCGATACAAACAAGATCCATTAAAATGCCTTCTCCACTCTACGAAACAAAGATGGCCATTGTAGAAACACTTCGGTATTCGAATTCAGTCGTATTATGGCAGATGACGTCTTTAAAACTTCTAAAAAATACAAATATGGGAAGCTATGAAGATAACACTGACGAATTACTAACTGCTATTTATAATTATAATGACCCGGCTAATGAATAAGATGAACGTTTCTTTAATGGTATATGTTCGGGACAAGATAAGGAACAAGAAGATTTGGGTACAATCCTGCAATATGCGTTAAATGAGAAATCTGAAATCGTCGATAGCACCGAAATTGAAACTGCAGATCCTATATTAATGTTAATAATGTAATTGATGTCATAGTAAATGATACTATAATAGTACATTCGACTGAACAATTTTGTGTAAATTATGAAAGTGACGAAGACAATCGTAGTGAAATAGATGACGCCGCATTCAGATATTACATCGGGTACGTTATTTATAAATGTAATAATAAAATCAACTGCGACCTGTGCAGGTGCACACTTGACTTATTAAAATCCGATGATAACTTTTGCTGCGTTTTTTTGAAATATGGTGTTCGAGACCGCGATAAAATATAGGGAAAATACAGGGAAATTTAAACAAAAAAATTTAGAACAACAACTTTAACTAACTTCAAGTCAATCATTTTGAAATTTAATTTTTGGTTTATAATTAAACACAATACTATCCAATATTAAAATAAATTAATTAATTTCACCAGCAAACATTAAGATATCCATTTTTTCTTATTAAAAATACAATTCAGTCATTTCATTTTCATTCTTTCAAATTTCCATTTGTAAATGAAGTAAGGAACAATCAAAAAATTATGTACTAAAAAAATGTCCTTGGTTCAGGAATTATTAAGTTTTTGATGAACTCGGTTGTACCTACATAATATCCAGAGTTGTTCAGAGTTGTTGAGAACAAGCATAAATAAACTTTATTCGATATTATAATGCTAGATATTGACTTAGTAAAAGCTCTTTAGGATTCGATTGAGTAAATCCGAAGCACAAATATTTTAATAATATGTGAATTGTTTAAAAAATCAAAATATAATTTATCGCGGTCTAGAGCAGCTGTTTCAAAAAAACGCAGCATTTGTCAATAATAGTGAATATTTTATGTTTTATAAACAATTTTCATTAAATAAAAATTTTGGGAACCTTCATCAACCGACAGATGCTTTCTTTCGTGTATTGAAGCTTTTTGTAAAAGTATTTTCAACGATTTTTAAAAATTCACATCACCATAAAAATATTACAATTTATGATAATTGCTGCGTTTCTTGACGCTTGATCTGATCCGGTTCAGTTCATGTTTCATGAAACAACACAAAGACGCTTACTAGATTTTAAATCAAAATTTATGATCTAAAACAAAATTTGGATCAGGTTTTCCGTATAAAATTTGATCTGATCCGGATCAATGGTTGTCATAAAACACGGTAATTATTGTTACTAAGAAACCATTGCAAATGGGCAGTGAAAAGAAATATTGTACCTTCAAATCATAAATTAATCAATATTAAAAATATTAAATAAATAATTAAACAATAATCACGAACTTTTTTTTAATTTTTGTAAGCCCTCTCCCTTATCCTCCTACTCCGGTTCATTGACCTATCATATTGTTAATATGTGGGTAAAGCACGCATATGTACATAACTGCCGATTAAATTAAATGTGGGTGTAGCAAAAAGTAGAGATTGATTTATATTTTCTAGCAAAAATCAAATATTAAAAAAACAATAAATATCAAAATTCTAAACACATACAATCGTCGCATATGAAGTTTTTGTAATTAGGAAATAAATAAAATAATCGGATATGTTCGTGATAGCTATGTGGTCTTTCGAGCTAATATTAAATGTGTGAGTGTGCTCGAATAAAATAAAAATAAAATATCAATGCCATGGAGATGCAAAGAAGAGACATATAAAACATAAACAGAGATTAAATATTTTTTCAGTCTCGCAATAAAATGTTCGGGGAGAATTAAATATGAAAGAGAGCACGGTTGGGCGCTAATAGAAAATTTACTTTTTTTATTGTTTTGCCGTGGATTTATTTCTAGCCAAAGTAGAAAACAAATAGTTTTTAAAAATCTCTGTATGTGGTGCCGCACCGACTAAAAACCAGTAACTTCTCTATAGCCTAGCCGGGTCGACCGATCAGGATGAAACTTTATACTTAAATCGGTCCACCGGAATTGACAGACTTTATATGAACTTTAGTTTTTTGTAAATTTGTATTTTGAAAAATATATCGTGTACGAGAAAAACTGCTACGTACAATTTTCTAAATAAAATTTGCAACAATACCGGTTCAAATTAGTTTTCCAAAATTGAAGCAGAAATTACGATTTGTGAAGAAACCCCGTTTTCAATTAAATTCGGCAACTGTACAGCCCAGATGAATTTATTGATCGGGATGGAACCAGATATTAATCTTTTTCCATAAACTGGGAGATCTCAGTGAGGTTTGGCCTACACTGGTCCACCGGAAGTAGTAGCTTTCAAAGGAGCTTTTAGTTGTTTACAAATATTTTGTAAATTAAATTTCAAGCAAAATTAGTTCAGATCATTTTCAAACTTTTACCGGAAATGACGAATTTGATAGAAAACACTGTGTTTCACCCAAATACGGCATCTGTACAGACTAGGCGGACTAACTATTCAAACCGAAGCTTCTAAACTTATTGTTTTTGCATTAATTGGGCGATCCTTGTGAAATTTGATTCAAAGCTGTGTACCGGAAGTGACAATTTCAATGCGAGCTTCATCAATTTTTGCAAGGATGTTGAAAAGTTTAGTATATACATAAAACGACAAAGAATTAAAATATTCAAATAAATTTAAAAATTGAACTTTCATCCAACAAGCTTTGACTTGGTTGGTTTTCTGAAACTTTTTTTTAAAGAACAGAAAGTATTAATTGTCCATTAACCACCCTCCACCTTCATTCAATATCCTTTGAAGGTCAATTAATACCCCCCTCCCCTTCCATTTACGCACACACCACCCATTCTCACTATTACAGTATACCATTGCAAGCTTCATGTCAACCTGAACATTGACATGAACGGTGAGTCGGCGCTGAATTCTGTACTCCAACAGAGGGTCTTAGTTGTAATTATTAATATCATCGATCGTAATCGATGACGAAAATTCGCTTCGCTCTGGTGGGATTCGAATTTAGTGCCTCCCGGTCGAAGTGAAGAAGCTTTAACCACTGCACCACTTGTCCGGTAAACCAGAGATACTTAACTAGAGATAATGTTTTTTAGGTTGTACAAGAATGTTGTATACATTCGTGGTAAAAGAAAGACAGGTGTTCGCCACAACATATTCAATCCTCCACCCCTCCCTTTTGTATTATTTATTTGTGGATTTTAATTTGTTGTAACTTTTTGCCTGTATAATTTTATAATCGCACAAGAATATAAAATTTATGAGCTGGTTATAAATATAGTCTGGTTAACAGTTCAACCAAACTGTGAACTCTTATATCAAATTCTGTAAATGTGGTGTGAGTTATCGTGTAGATTGTCCCGTTTTTATAAAGAATGTGGGATGAGGTATCGGACTAAGTCGCCACCATCATCTATTTCAACATCAAGTGGGGATTCTTTTGAAGAAATCTTTTGTTTGACTACGAACATATGAAGAGAAGTGCAAGACCGCAAGCAACAGCAAAATTTACTGAAAGTTGTAGATATTTATGAATGTCTAAAATCAATTAACAAGTTAACAGTTCAACCCTAAATATAATATAATTAAATTTACTTAGATATGCTGTTAAACTTGCCACTATAATATTTTTGTAGACCCATACGTGCACTATACTAGTGCCAACGCGATTCAAATTCTAACGAAGCTCGCATAACCTAATTCATTCATATCTTACAAAATATTGAGATATAAATTTGTCGAGCTTAACAAAAATGTCGTTTTAGGTATACAAATTTTAATTTTATCAAAATTACAAATAAAGTAAAAATTTTATTTTTTTGAAACTCATCTCAAAATGCTCCATTTGGCTTGACAATAGTAAAGTACATATATGGGTCTACCAAAATATTATGCTAACAAGTGTCACGTGCAGATCTTCTCAGGTCGACAAAACTAGTAGCTTGGGTAGACGAAAAATATTCTTGATCCTTTTGGGCACCAGTCTACCTGCACGTTTCGGTTTCCCAGCTAAGTCGTTTGTTTGAGCTGATAGACTCGAGTGTGGTGAAACACAACACATAAAGCTACCGTTTTTAAATTTCAAAGATCGATCGCAATTAAAATAAGAAATGAAAAAATAAAACAGTTTTATAGGTCACAACAGAATACGTGACATTAGGAAATAGTATGATGTATTACTCACCTGAATATTATGGATCCTCTATTTTTGTGGGGACACGAATCCATTCACCACTCATCCTCCTAGCTCTTATGGTGCACTTTTAACTCTGTTATAAGCGTTTATTTCTTACTTGTGATGCACACCACCACCCACTGCACAACATAAAATAAATTTAAAAAAACACTTTATAAATAAAATAAAACTGTTCACAACTCGCAGTTGTGACTCTGCGAGCCACACACTTAACCACTATCATGCGTTTATACAACAGCAAAATAACGTTTAACACAAACCAATTGTGTCGTCGTTCCAGCCGCGTTTCGAACCCTAGGCCTTTTGCACACCGAGATTCACACCTCACTACTCAACTATTTCACTCTTTATATTCACTACGACCGGTCCGATGTCCATGTATCACGTTTCTCATTTAAATAAATAAATAAATTATTAGATGTTTATGTCTTTTATACGACGTTATAAAAGTTAGTTTTTTATTTATTTTTATTGATCATCACAACTGTTACTTTTAGTCATTGCTTCATATACGAAGTTATATCAAAAAAAATAGTTTGATTCGGTAAAAATACTTTAACACCTTATCACATTAACAATATACTGTTTAAACAAGTTTATTTTTGATTATCAGCCCGACATCGCTCGTCACGATATCGCTTCTCCTCCTTATTCCACTCACGTACGCCCTTTTGTAATTGTTCCTTCCAAACTCATTGACAGCCCACCGAATTTCCTCCAATTTTTAACAAGCCATCGGCTGGGCAATTCACTTTCGCCGTATGCGAAGCGCCTCTTATGGTTGTTTTGATATTATTACTTACTTTGCACCAGATGTCGATCTCCATGTACTAAAAGGTACACTTCTACGATCCATATGGTAGTTTCCTCAAAATTTGTCATGAAAAACATTGAACGAAAAATTCACTCATCATCAGTATTAGTAGAATTAATATGATGATAATTGATTAATATGATGCAAAATTTACGAGGAAAACGACTAATGTAAAAGATTCTAAATTAATTTTGCAACAATATCGGTCCAGAACAGTTTCTAAAATTTAAGTGAAGACGAAAATTTTTGAAACAAATAAACTGTTTTTCAACAAAAAATCGGCCCCGACGGCTCACATAGATTGATTAATCGTGATCGGGATGAAATTTTTTTCATTAATTGAAAGATCCTTGCAAAATCTGGTGGAAACCTGTGTATCGGATGTGTTTCCATAAGAGCTTTATCAAATGTAATGTAATGATGCTGAATAATTTAGCAGTTACAAAAAACGATAAAGAATTAAAAAATTCAAATAAAATAAAATCGGGTGTTGGCCACAACATAGTCACCCCTTCGTTTTTTTTCTTTGTAGGCCTTTTCAGTGTCGACTTTCATCTATGTCAGGTTCTGTTCGTCCATGTCGGCCTTTTGTCCTTGTTAGCCTTCTATCCGTGTCGGTTTTTATCGGTATCATTATTTCCTCCATATCCGATAACGATAAGTGCTTGGGCAATTAGTCTTCTCAAATTATGTTCCTATTTTTTGATATAGTTTATGTGATTGAGCTTAGTTTTTATTCCTCAAAATTGTATTGTATTTCTATATACAATTTAAGTACCGCTAAATATGTTTTAAAGTAATTATGATTCGATATAACTCACGGGAATAGTTTTTTTAGTTCTTTAATTGAATTTTTTAACATGACAAGAATAAAAATCGAATTTTAATGATCTTCTCTTATAGAGCTGAGCTATACCATTAAACCCAATTTTGTCAATTTTTATAAAATGAGTACAATTTAGGGAAATGATGTTCTTAAAATATAAATTCATCACCAGAATGAACACATTCATATATTCCCTCTAGACTTTTAACTTTCCTCATCGTTCACATTTTAGTACGTATGAATATGGAACATGTATGTACCCTTATGTAGACTTAATATAGAAACGAACAACTAACTACAGTTGCTACAATGTAACAAGGATCTTTTTTGTGCTTTTTGTTTTGTTTGTTTTAAAGTCTCGCGAATACGAAAATAGAATTTAACTTTGATTTCACTTTAATGTTGACATCATCGTTAAATAATCTTCTTTTTATTCGTAAGTTTCGCCTGTCGTGAATTCCACCTACGATGTTGATATTTCAATCGTTAAAATGAGTTTTTAATATTCCTTCCTTCATTATGAATCTGTTTTTTGTTTTTTCAGTTGTGCGCTCGCTTTTCAATTTGATCTCTTTCCAACGGTGTTAAAGCTTAAATTTATACAGGTATTTATTGTCTGACATATACTAAATGTGTACATATTCAAAACTGTATATGTGATTCCCAATTTGTATTTTTGCTATCTGTCTCCCCTATTACCATAACCGCATCGTATGCCCCGTACAAAGTTATTGGGTTGGAAGAAAAATAAAAAATTGATGCGCAAACTGATTGTGATGATGAGACTATTATGGGATAATGTTTGGTGCTTGTGCCGTTACGTAACATATAAATAATACGCTTTTGCTAAAGCACATTAAAAGCTGTTATATTTTAGAAAGTACAATCACATCACCAATGTGTTCATACTACTTAGAAACCATATTGATTTCTATATAGGATACGAACCGAAAATCAGGCAGTAAGTTATGTAAACAACCATATATGTATGCTTTGAAGGAAAAGCTCATAAATTAGAAAAAAAACAGACAACAGTTGCAAAAAAATCCAAATCCAGCAGAATATATTAGAAACGAAAACTAATTTCTTTTCTACATTTAAATGTTGTTGGTACGTTTTCAAAGAATATTCACTGAAAACGGTACTTTTGTAACATAAATCATTTGCAGTCTTCACGAAAGCGTTTTTGAATATTATGGAAAAAGTAAAATATTTTCAATTACGATGATGATTTTTTCACTTGTTGCTGTAAAGTGTAAATGAAATCTATACAAATAATATTTGATATATTTAATATTACGTCTAAAAGCATATTATTAAATTTTTTAAGTAAATTGTGATTTAATGATTTATATTTTATAATAAGCATTTAATAAGATAACATATTCTGGGAAAATTAAAGTACGAGTATGTGTATTTGTACTTATGTTTTAAGTTGTTCTATATACACAATATACATTCGTACGATATGTACATACTTACTTGCTTTAATAAAATTACTAAAATATTTTTAATACAAATTAGCGAAGTAAAAAGTTATGATCGTTACACAATTACCAACTAATTGGTTTTGTGGAAATTCGTTTTAAATTTTAATTTACTTCATAGACTGGAGAAAGAGTACATTAATGCAGGGTAATTCATTATAACACAACCATATTTTTGCTGTTGTGTTTATAGGTACATCTACATGTGAATGCACGACACTTTTTAAATTTCTAACGTGTCAGCGTTGTGATAAGATCGAATTCTAGATTCGGCCAAACTGGTTACAGTGCTTAATCACGGGGCTATACTAAAAAGCGTTTGACATTCTTTCAAGAACAAAACAACTAATATTTTATTAAAGCTACTCGTAAATTAGGTGGAGATTTTTTATCTTACTTAATAATAGAAAACCCACAGAATCTTGTAGGTGTTGACCAACCGGAAGCAGCTAGGAAGCTCATCAAATTATCTTTGTTAATGTCACATATACCTAGAACATGCTAACGATAGAGGAGACTAACATAGCAACATTTGCAGATGATACGGTCACCAAGTAAACTTCACCAACATAAAGGTCAACTGGATACCAGTAGAACTAAACTCTCAGCAAATTCCCTATGCAAGCATGGCAAAATATCTAGGCGCGATACGAAAATGGAAAGAGCATGCCAAAAAGATAAAAGATGAGTTAAACATAAAATACAAAAAGATGGATTGGTCTTTATGAAGAAATTCTGAGCTAACTTTACATAACAAATTGCTACTATACCGGCAAATTATAAAACCTGTGTGGATTCAGGGTACTCAGCCCTGGGGCTATGCAAAGAAAAACAATGTCAACATCATCCAGTCATTTCAAATCAAAGTACTACGTGGACTAGTTAATGCACCCCGTTACATAAGAAATGATAACCTCCATAGTGATCTAAAGATGGATTTCGTCAGTCAAGAAATAAACAAACACGCGAGAAAGCACATACAACGTATTAGTATCCCAGTATGCAATTTTTCCAGTATGTGGAAAAAACAGCTCCAATACCACACTAAATTCCGTGCTACAAATTATCAAAGACACAAAAAACTCGATTTTTAGTAAAAATAATTGTCTTTCCCTTTCTGATTTACAATTTTGTTTTGATGTTTTATTAGATTTGTTTTGTATCTTCACTCTTGTCTTCAGTTTCGTGAGACATGTCGACGAATGATTGAATGAACATGTACGCAGTTACGGTTTTTTTTATTGTTTTTTGTTTTATTTTTTAAAATGTGTTTTAAGTATTAAAGTAAAATTTAGATTAATTTTAAGTGTAATTATGATCGTATTTCGCCATCACCGCGATGAACAACATTGGACTAAATAGGTAATAAAATTGAATTTCGATCATCATGTACAAACTTACGATGTCGATTGATTTTTATTAAGATGGATGCCGAGAGAGATGTAAATACATTGGCGGGATTTATTAAATTTAAATTAAAAATTATCAGGTGTAATTTGATATTAAAAATTAAATATAAATAAATTTTACAATACAAAAAATGCATAAACAATTTTTTTAATTTACGTAAACGTACTATGGAAATCTGCTCTAGTAGCATGCAGAAAAGTGTGTGCAATTAGTATGGAAAAATATATGGAAAAACCCCGAGTTTCCGACGAAATTCCATCTTCTTTCCAATTTGATTTTTTCTCTTTTTACTCGGGATTCACACCCACACTGGAATTTTTGTGACACTTTTCTTTGGCGAGTAGTATGGATTTACGTGTATTATACATCTTTCTTTCAATAGAAAGAATGTGGTTTTTGAGCGCGAATGTAAACGGAATTCCGTCGGCATTGCATATTGGGACGCCAAAATTCTGAGATACGAGGTATGTTGGGTGATACAAACAGAGTAACACGGCAGCGAAGGAAGAAACCATTTGATATATGGATCCAATCTGGATCAAATAATACTATAATAAACCTGTAAAGGAGGCTAGCTAAAGGACTACAACCCTCGAAACGTATATTCTTGTTGTGAAAGATAAACTATATCTTTTATCTATTTTACTAGATGGTAAAAGAAAATTATCGTTGAAAATGAGAAAAAATGAGAATCCTCATAGCCGATTAAAGAATTTAAAATTGTACATAAAATTGAATGACAAAATAAAATAATAATTTCAAGGTTCTAGATTGGTTTAGAAATGTTTATACTCAAAATACAAAATGTGTAATTTTGTGCACCATCCCACCAAATCATGTGGTTTAATAGGGGGTTTAAACCCATGATGCGCAGTCCGCTGTATTCTCGTTTGAAACCACGTGATACCATTGGCTAGGATTGCTGCTGGATTGTATCTCTGTTATTCTGTTGGCCACGTAAGTTTTATGATGTTTTGTCTTTCATTTTATCTAACCTAGAACTACCATGTACCACATTTTTACTAGTCTTGAAAGAAGCAAAGCGGCATACTGTTCTAATCTTGGCAGTAATATGGTTTGGTTTAATGGTGCAACCTTTTTCGGCAGTAATTATTGTTACTTCATTGTTTATTTTACTGTATATCATTCAAATGGAGTTTGTTATCCCACCGTACACCAGAAGCCCATAAGTCTTGAAGTAGGATTTTTCCCTGTATCACTACTGGTACTAACCATCCTAGTGGATCGAAGAGCCTAGACGCATCTGATAAAATTGTTCTTTTAAATATTGTTGTGTTTGTATGTGGCATGGAAACTTTACATTGAAACGTATCTGTTGTGGAGTTCCAGAGTAGCCCAAATGTTTTAACTGTGTCAGTAAATTCTATCTGGTGTAGTCTTGTTTCTTTTAGGTTTTTTGGAAGTTCTTCTAAAATTGCCTTTTCATTGCTTGTCCATTCTCTGAAACTAAATCCTCCACTGGAAAGGAGGTTAAATAATTCATTTTGTGCGATTATTGCTTCTGTTATTGAATTGGCTTCTACATAGGAATCTGTTTGCATATTTGCAAGTTGCGGATGCCGTACCATCTGTGACAGTTTTTAATCTATAACATTTCATTGGTTTATTTGGATCTGATCGCCAAAGGAATTTTTGAAAATCTTGATCTACCTTGGTCACATTAATTTAACGATTACTTAACGATCCAAACGTTATTAAAGGTATGTGTGGTGTTCCCCATGGATCACATATCGGGCCGTGGATATTTATTGTTTGCATAGATCAAATATGCGACATAATCAACAACTCAACTCATACTCTGAGTATTGCAAGTATTGCAAAGAGTCAATGAAATCATAGATTTAGGTGTTACATTTGTCGATACTGCTAGTTTTGAAACATATAGGCATATTGAAAATTGTATTGCGAAAGCGAATGCCATGTTTGGATTTGTTAAAAGATTGACAGATGAATTTAAAGATATTCAAACTTTATGTACACTCTATTTCGCTTACGTTCGATCTCAACTGGAACACGCTGTATCGGTTTGGAATCCATACTATGTTGTGCACATTAAAAGAATTGAAAGCATTCAAAAGAAGTTGCTGATTTTCTTGTTAAAGAAAAGTGACTGGGATTACTACCACAATTTACCATTCCATGAAAATGGAGCTCGGTTACCTCTGTAGTCAAAAAGATGCACGGATTACAAAATATGCACGCTTGAAAATAGAGGACTTCTCTTAGGCGCGGCTTTTGTTGGTAACGTTTTGCTTGGTCACATTGATTTTGGAGAACACATCAATCCATTAGATCCATTGTTTTTAACACTAGAACACCATTCCACAAACTATGGAGAAAATAACCCCATTAATAGGTTGTCTAAATCATTCAACATCGTCGACGATCTATTTGACTTTAATTTATCAAAGGACAACTTCATAAAGATCCTGAAGAATTATTTTTAAAATTTTTAATGGTTAAATCAAAATTTGATTTATATTTTTGTGTTTTAAAGTTCTTTATTTGAAACTTTAATATTTTTGTTTTAAATTAAATTCTAAAATCATACATGTAAATCACAGAATAGATTTCTTTAAATAAATAAATTTGTTGCCAGCATACGCAAATAGAAGTTGGTTGTTGTGTTAGTATTGACTTGTTACTACCGATAAAAATTTCAAAAACTGAATCTCTTGAAATTCTTTTGGGTTTTCTAGGAAACTTTCATATAGACGTCGTGACTGATATAGTGATGAGGAATGGACCTCATGTGTCTATTCTAATGCCTAGATTCCTTATTGCGTATTTGCATTCCGTGTTGCTAACTAGCTGACTTAATAAAGTGTTTAGTAGATTAGATACAAGTAATCTTTTATTATTATACCGATTCTTCAGAATCTCCCAGGCTATGTAGAATTGTCGCCGATAGGTTTCAAATGGCTTACTAGTTATTCAGCTGGCCCTTGAACTTGGCTTTTGCATTGTTTTTCTTCTTCCAACAATGTCGTTAGTGATAATACGATTCTGTCGTATTTGTTGTTTAAGTTTTCGTAGTGTTGTTCTACGTAGTATTTCAAGTTAACTTCCCGTTCTTCGGAAGCTTTCATGTAGATAATTTCATGTAGCTCCATGATCTGCATCGTCATCCTCTCCATATTTATTAAATTAAGCCGTAACGCTGGTCTAGAACTGTTGTTACTTGTCAGTAGGTCTTCAACTGTGCAAATTTCTCTATGTAAACCTCGCATTCAGACGTCCTGTTGTTTTAATCGTTTGACGAATTTTTGAAGTTGATTTTGCTGATATTCAGTGTTTAATTTGGTTCTTGATGATTCGGATTATTGAGTAGATTTGCTGAATGATGGAGCCTCATTTTCTTGGTCGTTGTTATTTGACTCTTCAGGTTCGGCGAAGTTGAATTTTGAGAATGCATCTGGAGTTGATGTTGATGGCAAGGATGATGAATTTAGGCATTGACACATCTCGTCAACATATTGTGTAAAACTTTACCATACTATTTGCCTGTCTTATAGTATTGGTGTGTTGATTCCAATTGTTTTTGAAATTCTCCAATTTTGTTGGCTCTACATCAACGCACTCGTTGTACGCCTTTATAAGAGTTGCTATTTTCAATTCAAGATATTTCTTGGTTTTCAGAGCTGTATCATATTTTTGTAGTTCGAGATGGAGTGCTCTATCTCTTCTGCTTTGACTTGTTGCTGTGCAATAACTGCTTCATGTCTGTGATTTTTATTGACTGCGGTGTTCGACGTATGGCGTAGACTCTCGTTTGTTTGCCGGTTTGCTGAGTTAGCATATATGTGCACTGTTGGATTCAACGGAAAAGGCAAAAAGTTACCTTAATACAACTAATCCAAACAACGTTTAAACTAGACGTTCGACTAATCACAACTTTGTACAGTTGCAACTCTAGTTACAAAACGGTTTATCAAATGTTGAGTAGTAAAGTTAAATGTTAATTTAAATATTTGAAGTAGTTAAGTCATTTTTGACTGGAGATCACTTTTCGTGACGAATAGATTATTCGTTATGCAATTTCAATTTCATTTATTCATTATGCAATTTTATTATGCATTTTCGACCTCTACTATTAATCTTTATATATTTAGGTTTTGAAGTGTTCTAGTTTGCCTTCTAGTGTCTAGTCGGTTCCATATAAGACAACATGGTTTTACTAAATATTTGTATTACACGATGTTATCCGATTGTAGTTAATTTCTTTTGCATTTGAAACAAATTCTCGAAATTGTGGTAGTGTTAAAGGTTTTTCGTCAAGTAAGTTATTACGGTGACAAGAAAATTCTTGTTCATGATCGAGTTTGAATTTAAATTTCAGTTCGAACTAATTCCATTTGCATTTGAAATTAATTCACGGATGACAAGTATATTCTTGTTTGATCTTATTGATGATCACGTGTTAAATTTAAATTAATTGTGAATTCATTTCTTTTGCTTTTAACCCTTAACCTAACTTTTATATTTTTTATTAATAAATGTAAAATTTATGATATTGTTTAGCACGGTGATTTCGTCGAAACCAGGCACCTGCATCTACTTCCTCTATTGTCTAATGGGATATTGGACAAAGACCTCTTCAACTGGTGAAGCAATTGCTCTAATTGGCTTCATTTCGTCATTCCGTTTTAGCAAATTTAAGTGAGAATAAAATGAAATCCATGTTGTTCGCAGCTCTACTAAGATGAACATATGAGATCCCTGGCGTTAGAAATACAGTCTCTTGAGTTTCGTTGATCTGCTTGGAAGCTGATGTTTTCGTTGCATTTCCTCGCATGTTCGCGTTCTTTTGCCCCGAGGTATTTCGATTTCCTCGCACGAAGATATTCTGCTAGAGGGCTTTATGTTTTCAGAAAGGCATTTTTCAGAAAGCGTTTCTTTATTTTCGGCAACCATACGGCACTGATCATTGAAACAATCATAGCGAGACTTCGATTGGTAACTCTGCTCGGATGCTTGTTACATGATCTTTTACAACTTCGATCAAACGGTCTTTTGTGCTTGTCTGTTGAATATAGATGACAGTTTGAAATTATATCTGGATATAAAATGATCGCTGTCCAGGTCGGCATTTCTGCCTGCAATGTCTCTTAGAGATCATGACGTGATCGAGTTGGTTTTCCGTTCTTCCACCATTCGATCTCCACATTACTTAGTGGATACTTTTATCTGGAAAAAACGTACTTGATATCATGCAATTGAATTGTATATTCGGAAGCGTTGGCCGTTGTTGTTACTGTTTTTAGGTGCAAGCTGTTGACCGACATGCAATGTTGTTGGTATGTTTTTGATGGTTTCCCCCAACCCAACTCGGCAAAGAATACTTTTTTGATATCTAATTTATCTACGGTGGTTGCATGTACTTACCCGCATACTGATAAGGCGGAAGTCGATGAAATTTTTGTTCACATGGATGGTGTCATGTATCCCAGTTCCAGGCCATCTAAACTCTTTTAGTGCACGCACTTCTGATGTGTAACTCATTGCCTGGCTTGAAATATTTTGGAGATCTCCCAGTCTTAAGAGCCACTTCTAACCCAGAGAACAGAAGCTAATTTGGTATTGGCTTTTACTGTTTTTAATTTTAATTTTTTAATTTTAATTTTTAATTTTAATTTTTTTTTAATTTTTGTATATAATAATCATTAAAGTAAGAATGACTACTAGTAGATTTAATGTCCTTAAAAAGTTCGTCATTCACACTTATATGTACAAAACATATTCAGCATACAGGCTTTACGGCCAATAACTCGTTGTGACGTTTAGTATTAATGAATATAAGCAGAATTTCTCTGCATCGCTTCCATTGCACCGTCTGATTCATTTAGAGTTACCCAGAAGTGATCTCTGTTCATAGAATGTTTGAATCGGACTTCGCTAGAAGAAACCAATGTTTTCTAAACCACAACCAGAGGAATATACTAAAAAGCTGCAACACAAATGACAGGTTGTTACCTATACATGCGAATTTGTTTTGTAACTGTACCAATATTATTGTGCTTTACAATTCATATATTGTGAAATCGAAGCATTTGTTTTAAAGGATATCAATTAAAATGATTAAGTGTAGCCATTTATTAGAAAAACAAAGTAAAGTTTTTAGATAATTTTAATTATTAATAAATGACGTAACAAGCAATTGAAAAAACAAATGTCTGTCTTTTAACTCTCTGTGAGCGCTCTATCCTTTTTACTATCGATATTCCTTTTATCATAGGGCAACTAACGTTATAAGTTTGGGATTTTTTATTTTTGTTACGAATACCGCAATTGTAAAACTATTATTAACGTCCGCTAAGAACCTTGTCTGCTTCTTGGCTTTTAAACGATAGACCTTTCTATAATATTACCGGGCAAGTGGTGCAGTTATTAAAGCTTCGGCACTTGGACCAGGAGGTATCGGTTCGAATCCCATCAGAGCCTGGATGCAAAACGAATTTTCATCATCGATTACGATCAGTGATGCTAATAAACACAACTAAGACCACCTGTTGGAGTGCAGAATTCAGCGCCGACCCACCGTGCATTTCAGTTGGCATGAAGGAATATGCAGGTGGTATACTGTATTAATTATCCTTTGAAGGGACATTAAATCCACTGGATAATTAATAGTTTCTTTTGTTAAAAATATATACTAAAATAGTTTCAATATTGCATTAAAGTTAAAGTGGAAATATATCTTCAATATTAAGGTAACACGTGGTATTTCTTCTGATCGTATCTTTTCTATCAACGCAAAAATAGTTTAAGCACCATCAAAATTTGTATATCTGCTACATATGATGCTAATGATTTCACATATACAATAATTATATCACAATCACACACACCAATTTAATCTTTCATTTTTTAAATAAAACAACCCAATGTAAAGTTTTGTAACTCATTTAAATAATTTGAATATAAAAGTTACGCAATTAACGCAAAACAAGGTTGTACCCATAATGTACACAATATACGTATTTATTTTATTTTCATTAAACCAAATAATGTTATGTACGTTACTTTTTAACATCTGTTTAAAAATAATTCTCAACGTTTAAAGAAGTTTCTGCAAAAAGGATTTTGGAAAATATGTAAAAACGTTATAAGTATTACTGTTATAAAACAGAATTATTATTTCCCCATTAAAATTTCCCCAAAATTTACGCGAGTGAACTTTTTACTAAATTTTACTAAGTGTCACATGCTATTCAATTGCATATATTCAGGGGCAAATATTTAATTTCTTTTCAAATATGAAATATATTATAATTTATTTTGCAACATGATTTAAAAATTTAATAAATAATTATTTAATTATTTTAAAAAGGATAATTTATCAAGACGAATTATGTAAATTTATTGATTTAGAATTAAGAATTAATTGACCATAATTTATTTATTAACAAACATGCCTTTGATAAAAAAATAGAAAATCACACAGAATAACCATCCAACCAACCAATAGACAACTGTAATACTGTAACTGTAAAAAATGTCAAGAAAATCCCTTCAGGTTTACTACCCCTACGCGCTAAATAACTGAAAATAGCGATTATTTATTAAGTTTCATCGTCAATACATCGAAGAATACTAAAGGTTGTTCCGCCAAATTACCATCGGTCTCACACTATTTTTACGTTAGCTTATTAGTAATACTGTAAGTGTAAACAATTTCCAAACAATCCCTTGAGGTTTACTACCCCTACGCTATAAATAACTGAAAATAGCGATTATTTATTAAGCTTAATCGTCAATACATTGAAGAATACTTAAGGTAGTTCCGCCAAATTACCATCGGTCTCACACTATTTTTACGTTAACTTATTAGTAATACTGTAACTGTAAAAAATATCAAAACAATCCCTTGAGGTTTACTACCCCTACGCTCTAAATAACTGAAAATAGCGATTATTTATTAAGTTTCATCGTCAATACATCGAAGAATACTAAAGGTTGTTCCGCCAAATTACCATCGGTCTCACACTATTTTTACGTTAGCTTATTAGTAATACTGTAAGTGTAAACAATTTCCAAACAATCCCTTGAGGTTTACTACCCCTACGCTATAAATAACTGAAAATAGCGATTATTTATTAAGATTAATCGTCAATACATTGAAGAATACTTAAGGTAGTTCCGCCAAATTACCATCGGTCTCACACTATTTTTACGTTAACTTATTAGTAATACTGTAACTGTAAAAAATATCAAAACAATCCCTTGAGGTTTACTATCCCTACGCTCTAAATAACTGAAAATAGCGATTATTTATTAAGTTTAATCGTCAATTCATTGAAGAATACTAAAGGTAGTTCCGCCAAATTACCATCAGTCTCACACTATTTCTACGTTAGCTTATTAGTAATAGTGTAAGTGTAAACAATTTCAAAACAATCCCTTGAGGTTTACTACCCCTACGCTATAAATAACTGAAAATAGCGATTATTTATTAAGCTTAATCGTCAATACATTGAAGAATACTTAAGGTAGTTCCGCCAAATTACCATCAGTCTCACACTATTTCTACGTTAGCTTATTAGTAATACTGTAAGTGTAAACAATTTCAAAACAATCCCTTGAGGTTTACTACCCCTACGTGCTAAATAACAGAAAATATCGATTATTTATTAAGTTTCATCGTCAATACATCGAAGAATACTAAAGGTAGTTCCGCCAAATTACCATCGGTCTCACACTATTTTTACGTTAGCTTATTAGTAATACTGTAAGTGTAAACTATTTCAAGACAATCCCTTGAGGTTTACTACCCCTACGCTCTAAATAACTGAAAATAGCGATTATTTATTAAGTTTAATCGTCAATTCATTGAAGAATACTAAAGGTAGTTCCGCCAAATTAACATCGGTCTCACACTATTTTTACGTTAACTTATTAGTAATACTGTAACTGTAAAAAATGTCAAAACAATCCCTTGAGGTTTACTACCCCTACGCGCTAAATAACTGAAAATAGCGATTATTTATTAAGTTTCATCGTCAATACATTGAAGAATACTTAAGGTAGTTCCGCCAAATTACCATCGGTCTCACACTATTTCTACGTTAGCTTATTAGTAATACTGTAACTGTAAAAAATATCAAAACAATCCCTTGAGGTTTACTACCCCTACACTCTAAATAACTGAAAATAGCGATTATTTATTAAGTTTAATCGTCAATTCATTGAAGAATACTAAAGGTAGTTCCGCCAAATTACCATCAGCCTCACACTATTTCTACGTTAGCTTATTAGTAATACTGTAAGTGTAAACAATTTCAAAACAATCCCTTGAGGTTTACTACCCCTACGCGCTAAATAACTGAAAATAGCGATTATTTATTAAGTTTCATCGTCAATACATCGAAGAATACTAAAGGTAGTTCCGCCAAATTACCATCGGTCTCACACTATTTTTACGTTAGCTTATTAGTAATACTGTAAGTGTAAACAATTTCAAAACAATCCCTTGAGGTTTACTACCCCTACGCGCTAAATAACTGAAAATAGCGATTATTTATTAAGTTTCATCGTCAATACATCGAAGAATACTAAAGGTTGTTCCGCCAAATTACCATCGGTCTCACACTATTTTTACGTTAGCTTATTAGTAATACTGTAAGTGTAAACAATTTCCAAACAATCCCTTGAGGTTTACTACCCCTACGCTATAAATAACTGAAAATAGCGATTATTTATTAAGCTTAATCGTCAATACATTGAAGAATACTTAAGGTAGTTCCGCCAGATTACCATCGGTCTCACACTATTTTAACGTTAGCTTATTAGTAATACTGTAACTGTAAAAAATATCAAAACAATCCCTTGAGGTTTACTACCCCTACACTCTAAATAACTGAAAATAGCGATTATTTATTAAGTTTAATCGTCAATTCATTGAAGAATACTTAGTTAGGCGTAGTTCCGCCGATTAAACTTAATAAATAATCGCTATTTTCAGTTATTTAGAGTGTAGGGGTAGTAAACCTCAAGGGATTGTTTTGATATTTTTTACAGTTACAGTATTACTAATAAGCTAACGTTAAAATAGTGTGAGACCGATGGTAATTTGGCGGAACTACCTTTAGTGTTCTTCAATGTATTGACAATGAAACTTAATAAATAATCGCTATTTTCAGTTATTTATAGCGTAGGGGTAGTAAACCTCAAGGGATTGTTTTGACATTTTTTACAGTTACAGTATTACTAATAAGTTAACGTAAAAATAGTGTGAGACCGATGGTAATTTGGCGGAACTACCTTAAGTATTCTTCAATGTATTGACGATTAAGCTTAATAAATAATCGCTATTTTCAGTTATTTATAGTGTAGGGGTAGTAAACCTCAAGGGATTGTTTTGATATTTTTTACACTTACAGTATTACTAATAAGTTAACGTAAAAATAGTGTGAGACCGATGGTAATTTGGCGGAACTACCTTAAGTATTCTTTAATGTATTGACGATTAAGCTTAATAAATAATCGCTATTTTCAGTTATTTAGAGCGTAGGGGTAGTAAACCTCAAGGGATTGTTTTGACATTTTTTACAGTTACAGTATTACTAATAAGCTAACGTAAAACTAGTGTGAGACCGATGGTAATCTGGCGGAACTACCTTAAGTATTCTTCAATGTATTGACGATTAAGCTTAATAAATAATCGCTATTTTCAGTTATTTATAGCGTAGGGGTAGTAAACCTCAAGGGATTGTTTTGATATTTTTTACAGTTACAGTATTACTAATAAGCTAACGTTAAAATAGTGTGAGACCGATGGTAATTTGGCGGAACTACCTTTAGTGTTCTTCAATGTATTGACGATGAAACTTAATAAATAATCGCTATTTTCAGTTATTTAGAGCGTAGGGGTAGTAAACCTCAAGGGATTGTCTTGAAATAGTTTACACTTACAGTATTACTAATAAGCTAACGTAAAAATAGTGTGAGACCGATGGTAATTTGGCGGAACTACCTTTAGTATTCTTCAATGTATTGACGATGAAACTTAATAAATAATCGCTATTTTCAGTTATTTAGAGCGTAGGGGTAGTAAACCTCAAGGGATTGTTTTGACATTTTTTACAGTTACAGTATTACTAATAAGTTAACGTAAAAATAGTGTGAGACCGATGGTAATTTGGCGGAACTACCTTAAGTATTCTTCAATGTATTGACGATTAAGCTTAATAAATAATCGCTATTTTCAGTTATTTAGAGTGTAGGGGTAGTAAACCTCAAGGGATTGTTTTGATATTTTTTACAGTTACAGTATTACTAATAAGTTAACGTAAAAATAGTGTGAGACCGATGGTAATTTGGCGGAACTACCTTTAGTATTCTTCAATGAATTGACGATTAAACTTAATAAATAATCGCTATTTTCAGTTATTTAGAGCGTAGGGGTAGTAAACCTCAAGGGATTGTTTTGAAATTGTTTACACTTACAGTATTACTAATAAGCTAACGTAAAAATAGTGTGAGCCCGATGGTAATTTGGCGGAACTACCTTTAGTATTCTTCAATGAATTGACGATTAAGCTTAATAAATAATCGCTATTTTCAGTTATTTAGAGCGTAGGGGTAGTAAACCTCAAGGGACTGTCTTGAAATAGTTTACACTTACAGTATTACTAATAAGTTAACGTAAAAATAGTGTGAGACCGATGGTAATTTGGCGGAACTACCTTTAGTATTCTTCAATGAATTGACAATTAAGCTTAATAAATAATCGCTATTTTCAGTTATTTAGAGCGTAGGGGTAGTAAACCTCAAGGGACTGTCTTGAAATAGTTTACACTTACAGTATTACTAATAAGTTAACGTAAAAATAGTGTGAGACCGATGGTAATTTGGCGGAACTACCTTTAGTATTCTTCAATGAATTGACGATTAAGCTTAATAAATAATCGCTATTTTCAGTTATTTAGAGCGTAGGGGTAGTAAACCTCAAGGGATTGTCTTGAAATTATTTACAGTTACAGTATTACTAATAAGTTAACGTAAAAATAGTGTGAGACCTATGGTAATTTGGCGGAACTACCTTAAGTATTCTTCAATGTATTGACGATGAAACTTAATAAATAATCGCTATTTTCAGTTATTTAGAGCGTAGGGGTAGTAAACCTCAAGGGACTGTCTTGAAATAGTCTACACTTACAGTATTACTAATAAGTTAACGTAAAAATAGTGTGAGACCGATGGTAATTTGGCGGAACTACCTTTAGTATTCTTCAATGAATTGACGATTAAGCTTAATAAATAATCGCTATTTTCAGTTATTTAGAGCGTAGGGGTAGTAAACCTCAAGGGATTGTCTTGAAATTATTTACAGTTACAGTATTACTAATAAGTTAACGTAAAAATAGTGTGAGACCGATGGTAATTTGGCGGAACTACCTTTAGTATTCTTCAATGAATTGACGATTAAACTTAATAAATAATCGCTATTTTCAGTTATTTAGAGTGTAGGGGTAGTAAACCTCAAGGGATTGTTTTGATATTTTTTACAGTTACAGTATTACTAATAAGTTAACGTAAAAATAGTGTGAGACCGATGTTAATTTGGCGGAACTACCTTTAGTAGTCTTCAATGAATTGACGATGAAACTTAATAAATAATCGCTATTTCAGTTATTTAGAGTGTAGGGGTAGTAAACCTCAAGGGATTGTTTTGATATTTTTTACAGTTACAGTATTACTAATAAGCTAACGTAAAAATAGTGTGAGACCGATGGTAATTTGGCGGAACTACCTTAAGTATTCTTCAATGTATTGACGATTAAACTTAATAAATAATCGCTATTTTCAGTTATTTAGAGTGTAGGGGTAGTAAACCTCAAGGGATTGTTTTGATATTTTTTACAGTTACAGTATTACTAATAAGTTAACGTAAAAATAATGTGAGACCGATGTTAATTTGGCGGAACTACCTTTAGTATTCTTCGATGTATTGACGATGAAACTTAATAAATAATCGCTATTTTCAGTTATTTAGCGCGTAGGGGTAGTAAACCTCAAGGGATTGTTTTGAAATTATTTACACTTACAGTATTACTAATAAGTTAACGTAAAAATAGTGTGAGCCCGATGGTAATTTGGCGGAACTACCTTTAGTATTCTTCAATGAATTGACGATTAAGCTTAATAAATAATCGCTATTTTCAGTTATTTAGAGCGTAGGGGTAGTAAACCTCAAGGGATTGTTTTGATATTTTTTACAGTTACAGTATTACTAATAAGTTAACGTAAAAATAGTGTGAGACCGATGGTAATTTGGCGGAACTACCTTTAGTATTCTTCAATGAATTGACGATTAAACTTAATAAATAATCGCTATTTTCAGTTATTTAGAGTGTAGGGGTAGTAAACCTCAAGGGATTGTTTTGATATTTTTTACAGTTACAGTATTACTAATAAGTTAACGTGAAAATAGTGTGAGACCGATGGTAATTTGGCGGAACTACCTTTAGTATTCTTCAATGAATTGACGATTAAACTTAATAAATAATCGCTATTTCAGTTATTTAGAGTGTAGGGGTAGTAAACCTCAAGGGATTGTTTTGATATTTTTTACAGTTACAGTATTACTAATAAGTTAACGTAAAAATAGTGTGAGCCCGATGGTAATTTGGCGGAACTACCTTTAGTATTCTTCAATGAATTGACGATTAAGCTTAATAAATAATCGCTATTTTCAGTTATTTAGAGCGTAGGGGTAGTAAACCTCAAGGGATTGTTTTGATATTTTTTACAGTTACAGTATTACTAATAAGCTAACGTAAAAATAGTGTGAGACCGATGGTAATTTGGCGGAACTACCTTAAGTATTCTTCGATGTATTGACGATTAAGCTTAATAAATAATCGCTATTTTCAGTTATTTAGAGCGTAGGGGTAGTAAACCTCAAGGGATTGTCTTGAAATAGTTTACACTTACAGTATTACTAATAAGCTAACGTAGAAATAGTGTGAGACCGATGGTAATTTGGCGGAACAACCTTTAGTATTCTTCGATGTATTGACGATTAAGCTTAATAAATAATCGCTATTTTCAGTTATTTAGAGCGTAGGGGTAGTAAACCTCAAGGGACTGTCTTGAAATAGTTTACACTTACAGTATTACTAATAAGTTAACGTAAAAATAGTGTGAGACTGATGGTAATTTGGCGGAACTGCCTTTAGTATTCTTCAATGAATTGACGATTAAGCTTAATAAATAATCGCTATTTTCAGTTATTTAGAGCGTAGGGGTAGTAAACCTCAAGGGACTGTCTTGAAATAGTTTACACTTACAGTATTACTAATAAGTTAACGTAAAAATAGTGTGAGACCGATGGTAATTTGGCGGAACTACCTTTAGTATTCTTCAATGAATTGACGATTAAGCTTAATAAATAATCGCTATTTTCAGTTATTTAGAGCGTAGGGGTAGTAAACCTCAAGGGACTGTCTTGAAATAGTTTACACTTACAGTATTACTAATAAGTTAACGTAAAAATAGTGTGAGACCGATGGTAATTTGGCGGAACTACCTTTAGTATTCTTCAATGAATTGACGATTAAGCTTAATAAATAATCGCTATTTTCAGTTATTTAGAGCGTAGGGGTAGTAAACCTCAAGGGATTGTCTTGAAATTATTTACAGTTACAGTATTACTAATTTGCTAACATACTGTGTGGCAGATGGTAATTTAGCCTAGCTGTTTGTTCATTTAACACAACTATATGTTTGGTAATAAATAAATTGCGGTCAAACGGTTTTAAATCTAAACTTAAACATTAATATATTATTTTAAATAACTAAATTCTTTACAATAATTAACTACTTATTTAATACATTTGTACATCAAAATAATAAATTAAAATATATTTGATACTAGTTATAAAAGATGTAAAATATTTGCGCCTGAATATATGCAAATGAATAGCAAGCGGTATTTAGTAAGATTTAGTAAAAAGTTCAATCCCGTATATAGGGCGATGAAGTTTTTACTAAAATAAAACTAAATGATTTTAGTAAAATTTAGTATAAACTTCAATACCATCAAAATTTACCATGTATTGTATATTTTACGAAAACAGTGGGTGAAAAATGGTATGTACATACGCTCGATAGCGGTACCAAAATCATCCTTAATGGTAGCATCACATTCACATATAAAGTTCTAATCGGAAAATACGGCGGAGTTCATGCATGTATTAGATTTGATTAAGCTCCTGTTGCCGCCAGATTTATTTGTTTTTGTACCGATCTCGTTAATAATATTTTAAAATTTTTATTGACAAATTTAAATTTTTTGAAATTCAATCAAAACTCGATTAGGTAACATATATATCCACTTATCAGGTTATATCAACTTGAGATTCTGTTAACTAAAATTCAATTATATAAATTAATTGAAAAATAGCCAATGTTGCATATTTTATCAATTTTGTACCACTGTACAGGTCAGATTAGCCAAACTATAAAAAACATTTCTTTAATTTAAATTGTTAGATGGAGCCTTGTTAACAGTAATTTTGCACCAAAAGGTTTGATCACATCAATTTGATGTAATAACAAGCCACTTCTAAAGATTAAGGTGCTCTTTCATGTAGATCGTACTGACCGATCTTTGGAGGGAATTTTCCATTTTAGATTTTTCGAGTGGAGGAAATACCATATTGTTAATAGCAATGTTACACCGAATATCCGGAGAGTTTTATTAGTTTGGGTTAAAAGCAAGCCATAGATTAGAACATAGCAAAGCATAGCTGTAGAATCTCTTCAACCTTGCTTAACTTTACACCGAAGATCTTAAGGAATTTTACAGGTTGGGCAAACAAGCCATTCCGATTTTGGGGTGAGAAACCACCATATTTGTCGAATTGCCTTCTTTTGAACGTTAAGAGAATTCATCAGATTTTTCATTGGCAATCGCCGTATCATCCAATAAGTATAAAATTATATCATCCCAATAATCATCCAGCAATCATTTGAAAAGACTTTCAGAGAGTTTGAGTGATGTAATATGTTTAGTAAAATCAATTTTTGTTTGAATTATATTTAATCTACGGTTCAAGCATTTAGCTTCTCCTTCCAATTTTTTTCACATATTTCAATTTATAATATTTATTTAAGTCAAACATAAAAGTTTACTGTCGAATGACCGCAAGTTGATTAATCAAGAATGACAAATTAAAATGATACAGTCGACCACGGACCATAATTTATAATTGATGATGATCATGAGAGCAGTGCTTCTGGTCCGCTGGAATTAAGAATTGAAAATTATGTAAAAACTGATAGCGTGGTATACTCAACATTGGCATAAATGTTGGCGAAGGTCAAGAATCTTATTTAACAGGTAAACATTTTTCACTTTCACTAGAAACCAACTAATGATGAGGTTGCTGCAATAGCATTGCAGGAATTCATACGTGAATTAATAATTCATTCAATACGATTCTATCAAATCAAATTTAAACACAATTAAAATATAAATAACCGAATTATTTCATTTGAAAATTGCATCTAAATAAAGTATTTATTCCTCCTTGGTCGACATGAATGTTGTGAATAGCTGACATATACTAACTTATCCTCGAGCGTCATGCATTATTTTTTTTTGGTTTTGCGTGCTCTAGCTGTAGATAATCGGGCTGTATCTGATTGTGTGGATGGGATTGGTAATGGGTTAATGTAAACTACCATTATGTTCACGTTTCCAGAAAGTTGAATTACATTCAACATACGAACTGCCCTTAAAAAATAATAATAACACATAATAACAAAATAATGTTACATGTATATACAATAAACTAATTTATTAAATTTTCCCCAAAAAAATCAAATAACTTGTGAGAAATAATCTTAAACAATTCACACAACAATACTAATAATCGAAATAAATTATAAATATTTAATAAATTTAAAATAAGTAGAAAATCTAAATGCTGTACGACTCGCTTAGATAGATAGTTCAAAACTCGAAAAAATGTCAATTTAATAGTTAAGCAACTTCCCAATAAGTCTCAATTGCAAACCTAGCGGTTAATAGGAAAACTATAATTATTAATTTAGTTAATTCGGCAATTTAATCAAATATTTATGATAGACATTTACGAAAATGATATGCACTACATATTACATCGCCTGAAAGGTTCCCGGTCTGAGATATATGTAGATGGTGCCACAAATTTAAAACCCATATGATTTTTAAATTCTACCAACCTTCAAACGATATTGTCAAAATTGCATTACTTTCCGACCATTAGTTTACAAGTTACAGTTGTTTTAGTGACACTACTTTTGTTAATAATTGATAATAATTTCGTGTGTCGATTGGACACTGTTTTTTGATGGAAAAAATACCGTTGAAGCAAAGCAGTGGCTTGATAAGTGTTATCCGGAATCTGCACCAGGAAAATCAACCATCATTAACTGGTAAGCTGAAATTAAACGTGATCTACCAACCACCGATGATGCACCACGCTCTGGACGCCCAAATGAGGCTGTGACTCCTGAAAACATTAAAAAATCCTCGGAATTGTTTTGAAAGACCGTAAAGAGAAGTTGCGTGAAATAGCTTACATTGTAAAGATAAATGGAACGTGTTGGTCATATTTTCCACGAACATTTATCCATAAAAAAAAATTGCTGTTTCACCAAGACAATACACCATGTTACCATGTCGATCGCAACAATGCCAAAATTGCACGAATTGCTCATTGAACGCAGACAATAGGAGACTTAAAAAAACTTCAGGGAAAGAGATTTGGCTCCAGCGAAGAAGTGATTGCCGAAATTGGACTTTATTTTGAAGACAAAGATAAATCGTACTACAAAAAAGACATCGAAATGTTAAAGAGGCGTTAGACTGATTGTATCACTCTAGAAGGATATTATGTTGATGAACAAAATGTATTTTTCCCCCAAAAAATTGTGTTTGTTTGTTAGGCCGGGAACTTTTCCAAACCACTTTGTTGTTCCTTTATTAGAATTCAGGCAAAAGATGTGTTTTATTAGCAAACGCTCAATATAACAATATATAGCATTTGTTCGGCTGGCAGTCGGTAATCTGTGTATGATGACAACGAAATTAAAATAATCTCATGACCTCTCATTTTGCTGGTTTTGCTCTCATGCTTGTGGTGCTCGCGTGTACGATCTAAATATAACGTGGTTTGTTGTCGCGTTATACGATCTAAGGCGAAGTAAAGTTAATCTCTTTAAGAAAAACGATTTCTCAAAGTGCGCGGTTTATTATGATTCAGTGATTTTCTCTACTGCATTGTAAACTGTTATACAAAACTTTTGCTAGTTACTCCTTTGCTATTTTAGAGTCTTAAATGGAACTTTCACTGAATATTCATGATATAAGTTAAAATTGAATTTTTAAATCAATCAAAATGATACTCAAGCAGTCACAGTTTTTGTCGAAAGTTGAGCACAGCCTAAAACATTCTAAAGAATAGAAGATACGTAACTGTGGGCTCGAGATCGGTATTTGCTTTTATTATTTAAATATCGTTTGTTTCTTATGTTTTTTTAATTTAGTTATACAAATAAGGGAGCCTTTTCATAATTTTCTTAAAAACGTCTAAAGAATAATAAGATAATCGAAATTAATAATAATTTAACAATTTTACCTATGGAGTGTGCCCAGATGATAAAAAGCTTGAAACCAAACACCCGTAACACTAATACACCCGTAACACTAATACGCAAGCTACTTTAATTAAAGAGTGAGAGACATGAGAACAAGAGTGAAACCCAAAATATATGCAGTGAAATTAAAAACACCAACTGTAGCCATAAAATATATTAAGCATGGTGGTGTCTTAGTTAGAACAAAGGATATTACTACAAACAAAGTGTTGGAAGATGAAGCTAAAAAGGAAATAGGTGAAAGTTATAATAAATATCAAACCAAGTAACTAAAACCAAACCTAATCATGAAAGGGTTATAACACGAATATACCAACGAAGATCTCAAACAGGAACTAATTGAAATAAATCAGTTTATTTGCCAAGAAGACCATATTCAAGTAGTACATAAAAAATTATATAACACTAAGTGAATATATACGAGTATTATTAAAGTTACCGAAACAACATACAATAAATTAGTGAACAGATACGTCAACATTGAATGGAGATCACATTTTATTAAGAAGTATATAAACGTAAAACAATGTTATAAATGTCAACGATTTAATCACACAATTAATGCTAATCATAGCGTGTCTGATCCGAAATTTCCGAGTTTTTTTCGTATTGAAATACTAAAAGAACAAATAAATTTTCTATTCATTGTAGCACATTTAACCAAAGCATAAATTTTTCTAACCAGTTGTTTTTAAAGTGTAACATTAAAAATTATTACATATTTAATTTGCATAGTTGGAGCAATAATCGAATAATGAATATAATAATTAAAATCTGTAAACTTGATAAACATGAAACATTTAGGACATTGCAATGTCTTTTAGTACCTTAAAAATATTATAGCTTAACATTAGAGGTATGAGAAACAAATATGACGAAATTGATTCATTAGTTATTCAACAATCATATCCTGATATAATTATTTTTAATGAAACTTGGCTGATAGTAAAGCAGATTATATCTTAATTCGTAACGGTAAATAATCACATTAAAATATTAAATAACATAAATATAAACATTTTTACTCGGATGGCAGAGACACGTTTAAAAAATCAAATACACTTAACGAAAACTCTTACTGTGCTTTCTCATCTGAGCTTGCTTTGCAATTATTTTCAATCGATTTCAAATTTCTCATTTTTATAAGTACACATTCAAAGAAATTCCGTATAGGTATATACATTTTTATACACACACATAAAAAAATTACAAAGCGATTTACAATCGAAAGTTCTAGTGCATACATCTTTTTGCATTTACAATTTTGCATTTAACCAAAAAGTGTAAAATTTCCCTTATTTTATATAAGGAAATTTTCAACCCTGCATAAAACACAGCAAAATTGACAGCCATTTTTTTTGTGTTCATGCCAAAATAAGTTGTTGTCATTTTAACAAGCCTACAAAAAAGTAAGTCCAAATTTACATACATAAATATATTATTTATATACTTGATTTAGATTTAAATTTGTTTTTAACAACATATTTTTAAGAAATTAAAATTAATATCTTATTTATAGGTTTAAAAATGAATTATATTGATTTGAACTCTGATTAAAAAGAGGTGGAGATTTTGGAGGATGATTTCGAGGAAAATGATATGCATCATGAAGCAATTCCAAACAACGTACCATCAAATGAAAAGACATATAGCGGCATACATAATATATCAAAAATGTTGGAAGGGACAAGCCGGTTCGCGTTTGAGGCGGATATGTTAGAACTAGTTTTCGACCGCCCTGCACTTTTTGATTACATACTACCAATACGAAGCCGCACACCAACAGTATTGAATAGTTTGTGGGAGCAAATTAAAACAGAATTGGAGGTAAAATATCCCACTATTTCTATTCAAATTGAAATTTTAAAATCGATGTATACAAATATGAGAAATAATTATACTCGGTGTACAACTAATAAAGACAAGGTAACTCCCAGCGGTTCAGCAGCAAAACTTGTGGCACAGCCAAAACATTTGGAGCAGCTTCGGAGATTGGACGGAGTTATACTCAAGCGCAAGTAAGAATTTAGTGTACTGATTTTATATTAAATATTTCGTTTATTAAAATTATTTTTTTATTTTATAGACAGATAAGCTGCTTAGATAACCGTATCCAAGAGATGTCCCCAGCGACGCCGTCTCCAATACCTGCGGATAGTGTATGTTTACGTAAAAAACAAACTATAATATTAATATCTTATTCGTATTCTCATAAACCATAATTTGTTTTTTATAGGATGAAAATGTGTTCCCTCCGAGAAAGCGAGCACGAACTTTAAGCGGGCGCTCTTCTACCTCAACCTCTACATCAATACCATTGGCCGCAGATTTTTTGGAGCCGTTTCAACTTGTAGCCAACACGAATAAAGTAGTACAAGCTCCAACACCACCAGTTGATATGGAGCAGCTATTTGGCAACCAAGTGACATTATTTTTACGGGAATTAAACCTCCAGGAAAAATATGCTGCCCAACTTTATTTTGTATGTATATGAATGAAATTATTAAAAATAAAACAAATTCATAGTTAAATCTTTTACAATATTTAGTTTTTCTAAACACAATTCCACTGCCATGGTACTGATCCATCGGTCATAAAATGTTCCACCAGAGTGTTTCGTACTTCTGTCACAGCGAAGCTAGCATTATAGCTGCCTTGTTTAAAAATCTGAGGCAAAACTCCAGCGTTTTTCCTCCAGTCACCGGGTATAATATTGGTTTTATCTATATTATCACGATCAACCAGAGTTCTTGGCCAATATTTCTTCTGGTGTGTACTGCTCTCGTCTTCCATCATACAGAAATTGTGCAAACATACGGTAGCCTGTACAATTTTGTCAGCTGTCTCTACAGATATGTCAACACTTTCGCAAAATTCGCCATCTTGTCGTGTATGTTCCGAAAGTGTTCTCTATCACCAGTCTTGCTCTCGACTACCTCCCTAGTTTGCCAGTGGACTTACCAGGATATGGTGTGATAAAACAAGGTTTAAGCCCAAAAGTCTCGTCACCAACGAGATAATAAGGCAAAACTGGAACACCCTCAAACATTTTCATTTTTATCCGGTACCATCATCGAATTGGTTAATATTTTCTCCCCATTTCTGAATTTTGGAACACCCCTCCGTCGCTTTGACTTTCTTGAGCACCGATAACAAAAGCTAAAAATCGGTAGCGGTAATCGCATATTGCCATTAATATTATAGAGAAGTAGTTTTTGTAATTAAAGAACTCCGATCACGAATCTCGTGGTGCCTATAATAAAATATGTTTTAAGTATTATGTGTTATGATGAGGCTACTTGATGCAATAAATTAACGTACAATAAAAATTATGTGTTTGCCATGTACGGCTCCAATAAGTTCGGAAAATTCCATCTGATTTTAAATCCCTCTGCATCTTCTTCCCAATCATGAGATTTCAATTCAGGCAGCGTGTTCTGCTTAAGGCCTAAATATATAGCATCAAGCGTTTCTGCTAATATATTACAGGCAGTGCTTTTTCCAACACGAAAATTGTACGACAGTGATCGTTGGCTGTCATCGCTACACCGCTAGCCAAGTATCTAAAATGAAATTACAACTAGTTGAAATAAGCCTCCAATTTGACTATTTTATTATTTATTTACCTTAATGTAAGTGACAGTCTAGTAGAAGGGCTTATACACATTCTAAATTTTGGGTTTTGTTTAGAAATTCGAGGACCCACTACAAATAATAATTTATTAAAGGATTCTGGTGTCAATCGTGTAAAATTAAAAAATGATTCGTGATCATTTAGTTTCATTTCTGCAACCGAATTATGATGTCCAAACAAATCTCGTTCATTTTGATCGTAAATTAGTCGTACCCACATTTTTCGAATATCTTTTTTTCAGGCTTTAGTAATTCAGTGGCCTGTGTGCAAATTATAATTGCTACAGCTGCTGTACACACGTTTACAATATAATCGGGATTCATTGTTGTTAACAAATGTATATTTTTTTTATTATTCGTTTACTATGGTCGGATATTTCTATCCATAGACCTATCATATTTCACTTTGTTTTACATTCCAAGTGTCAAAATTTTTAAGAATTGATAAAATAATTATATCTTAATTAACCTATGAACAAAAATCTATGAACAAAAATACATAATTTTTATATCTGAACTGGGATTTTGCACAAAAGGCGAGAAGCGAGTTTACGTTTGATTTCTCGCCTTTTAGTTTTGTCCGACAGTTTTTTAGCGATTATGCACAAATCGACAAAAGTAAAAGGCGAGAAAATTGAGCAACTTCGGATTTAGCTGTAAAAATGTTATTTTGTGATTAAAATTATTTGTGTCGTTATGCGGTTTAGTGTTGTTTTCAATTTTTTTTAGATTCTAGTAATATTTTAATAAATTTAAAATAATATTGTTTTTGATACAAAAAAAAATAATATGAGAATTATCCGGTCTCGCCTTAACGATGATTTAAACCCTTTTGACATCGATGATACAAGGTAGTTAATAATTAGTCTTATAAACTTTATGTATATATTTAATTAACATACTATTTAATCTAAAGATTCCAGGAACTATATCGACTTCCGAAAGGTTAATAATTAATTTAATTAATAATATTGAAGAATATTTTATTTTATTAAATTCTAATTTCTGTTCAATTAAATGTATCAACATGGTTTTTTGTCTTTTTGTTATTCGTTCCATATAAATCGAAAATATGTATGTAAATACTGAAAAATATAAAAATGACAAAATAAATAAAAATAGATATCGGCAGTATGTATTACCTTACCGACATCCAATTCAAACTTTATACTTTACTTTTTGACGTTTAGTACGATACGAGTATGAAAATATAACTTAAAAATCTTGTCGCCTTTCTTCTCACTATGCAATATACATCGCGAGAGCGAGTCTACTCGCATAGAGCATAATCGCTTTTACTCGCTTTTAGCTACAAGTCACTCAAAAAAGGCGACTCGCTGTGTGCAAAATCCCAGTCCTGATATCTAATTTCCTTTAGACAATTACACAGTGTATTGTAGTCTCTCGGGTTTTCACTTTTTAATATATCTATTAATTTGTTTTTCTTTATTAATTCATATTTGTCTCTGATGATGTTATATTTTTGGCACTTTTCAAATATATGCTCATTGTCTTCTATTTCATTGCATGTTTCACATATGTTATTTTCTTCCAGTCCCACTATTTTTTTTTTTATTTTTTTTTTGGCATGGCCCGCCCTTAACCGATTAATTTGTCTGGTGTTATAAGTATTTTGTTTTATTCTGTAATACCATGGTTTTCTTGGTGGAGGATTATTTAATTGTTTGTTGTATTTGCCAATTGTTGTTGTCCAATTTTCATATTTTTGTATCCATTCTCTTCTTATCGTTTCGTATATTATTTGGTGTGCATCTTCTATTGGTATTTGGTTGCCTATCGTTTCATCTGGTTCTTCTATGGTTGTTCTCGCTAATTTGTCCGCTTTTTCATTCCCAGTTATACCTACATGTCCTGGTATCCATTGAATTATAACTTTAATTTTCCTGTTGTCAATAACGTTATCTATGATTTTTGCTTCATAAAATTTATTGTATTTGCTTATTTGATATGCAGCTGCTTTTGGAATCAGTAAGTAATATTATTTTTGTAAATCTCTTTTGTTGCTTTCTCTATTTCTGTTTTTATTGCTATTATTTCTATGGTTTTGATTGTGGCTGGGTTTTTTATTCCTATTTTCATTTCTTTATTTGTACTTTTAAAGTATAGTCCAATTCCCCCTTTGTTTTGGATTTTTGATCCATCCGTATAAATCTCTTGGTAGTATTTGTATCTATTTATTATTTCTGTGTAGTGTGCCATTAGTTCCACTTGGTTCATGAGTTTTTTCGTTTTCGTATTTCCAAAGTCCTTATTTATTTTTAGGTTTGTCGCTGTTCTTATTGTTTTGTTATTATTGGTTGCTATTTTCGTTAGAAAATTATATTCGTTATATAATTTCTGTAATTTCTTCATTACGTTTGTGTTTCTTATCTTTAGACCCATATCGTTGTTTTTATGAATTTGATTTGCTATGAATTTTAGTGTGGAGAGTTTATTATCCAATTCAGCCGGTAATGTGGCTGTCTCTGCTAGTAGTGTTGGTATTGGTGTCGCTTTTAGTAATCCGCTGCATATTCTCAGGTTCTGGTTTATAATTTTTTGTTTTATTTTTATGTATCCCTTAATATCTGTTGTTGTTATAATGTCCACAAATTTTGTTTTTGTTTGAATGATTGCTTTGTATATATTGACCATTGTATACGGGTGTGCTCCTCCATTTTTATGTGTTATTGTTTTTAATAGGTTGGATGCTTTGCTAATCTCTTTTTCTAAATTTTTGTAGTGTGGCATTAATGATAGCTTGTTGTTGAAATGTACCCCGAGTAGTTTTACAGTTTTCTCTTCGTTTAATCTGGTGTTATTTATTTTTATTCTTATATTCGATGATTTGTTTTTGAATAGTCTAGTGAATGTACATTTATTAGGATTTATTTTCAATTCTAATTTTCGTAGCTCCTCATTTAGTGCCCTTAATATGTTGTTGGCTTTATTTTGAGCTGTTTCTTCATTTCTCTCTTTTATTAGAATTGCTATATCATCTGCAAGCTGGTATATTTAAACATTTGTATGTTTTAGTTTGTGTATGTCTAGAGTGTATAGATTGAAAAGACACGGTTTGTTAGAAACAACTTCCTTGTGGGATGCCTTTGTTTGTTATCTGTTTTATTATGGTGCTTCCATTAATATATAATATTACTCTATTTGTTAGGAATTGGTATACCCAGTTGGTTATGTGTTTTGGAGTATCTATTTGTTTCATTTTATTAATCAGTGTTGTCTTGTTGACGTTATCGAACGCTTTTGATATATCTGTAGTTATTATTATTTGGTATTTATAGTCGGTTTTGGCTTCTAGTATCTCGCTGAATAAATTCACAAAATAATCCATTATGTTGTATCCCCTTCTGAACCAGTAACAGTTTTTTGGCAGGATGTTTTTAATGTCTAGATGTTGATTTAGCTCCTCTAATATGGTCTTGGTGAATATTTTTGAAAAAGTGTTATGTAGACATATTGGTCTGTAGCTTTCGGTGTCATTTTCGTCTTTGTTGTGTTTTTTATGGGTATTACTTTGGCTATTTTCCATTTGTCCGGGTATTGTTGATTCACATATATATTATTCAAATAGTTTGTCATATTATTAATCATATTTGGTTTTATTTCTATTAATGATTTTATCATTGCGTAAGATATTTTGTTTTCTCCTAAGGCAGAGTTCTTCTTTTGTTTTAACACATTTACCATTAGTTCTTCATTAAATTTCTTATTGTTAACTATTTGTACCTCATATGGTAGTTTTATTTCTTCGATAGTTTCCGGGAAGCTTTCATTTATGAATTTTTTTGCCATATCTTAGTCCCTCTAGTAAGTTAAATTTGTTTTCTCTTTTATTTTTTAGTTTATTTATTTTGCTCCATAGTTGCTTTGTGTTTAATGTATTGTTTATGCTTGCGACCCACTTTTCCCATGATTGTCGTTTTGCTTTCTTTATTTCCCTTTTGAGTATTGCAATTGCTTTCAGTAATTCAATGGCTGTGTAAAGATTTTTGTGTTTATTGTGTAACATTTTTGTTTTTGTGTTGTTTTATCTCCCATAGTCTCTTAATATGTTCGTTCCATCAATGTTTTGGAATGGGTTTGCTGTTAATATTTGTGTTTTCTATTATTGCTTTTTCTATAGTTTCTTCTATATTGTCTCTGTGCATATATTTTCCGTTTTTTCTGTTATGTCCTTAATTACTTGCTTCCAATTGACTATCTCCTTTCGTGTGTGTCTATTTATATTCATCTCTATTAGAATTGGTAGATGATCCGATCCTATGTTGTCCTCCATGCATTTCCATGTCAGACTATAGTATATGTCTTGTGTACAGAGTGTAATATCTATGGCTGACTTTTTGTCGTGTCTTCGGTCTTGTCTTGTTTGTTCTCCCGTGTTTAGTATTTGAACACTGCTTCTCTCTATAGCTTCCGTTATTAGTTTGCCTATTCTGTTTTCTATCGCATCCTTATTCCATAATTTACGTAGGCATTTATGTCCCCTGCTATAATTGTGTACTTGTTATATTCTGCTTTTTTATTATGTTTTTAAATTCCCCTATTTTTTCTGCTGCGTGTCTGGTTGATGGATTGTAGAATGTTATTATATTAAATTTTGAACAGCCGTATTTTATTTTAATATGTATTGCTTCGATATATTCCAAATTTATGTTCAAATCTATTTCCTTTCCGCCTATATTATTTTTTATCAGAAATGCAACTCCTCCGTATCCATTGTCTCTATTTTTCGCTATGAGTTTGTATCCTGTTATTTGTGGTTCTTTGCCTGTTTATATCTATGTCTCATTTAGCATGGCAATGTCTATATTTTGTTTTTGCATGAAGATTTCAAGTAGGTGTATATTGCTTTTAAGACTTTTAATGTTGGACTGTAGTATTCTTATATTATTTGTCATTTTATTTAATTTTTAATTGTTGTACTAATCCTTTTAGATCTATTGTTAGTGGATCCGGGTGATCGTATATTCTGTTGCTTATATCCACGAATTTGTTCAATGCCATCTGTAGTTGTTCTAATTTTATTCTTTGTTCTTTTACTATTTCCTCTTGTCTGTGCAATTTGGTTATCCAGGCATTTGGCGTTTGCTCTTCATTTTGATTGATTATTGGAAAGTTATTGATTGCATGGTCTATGTTAAGTTGTTTCTGTCTGGGATACAATGCTGCTGATGCTTCCTTGAAGGTTGACTTGTGTTTTAAAGTATATATTTTAATTTGTGTCTGCTTTTTTGTCAGCGGAGTTCCTTGAATTTGTGTAGTGGTTCGTTACGCAGAATTTTCATTCCGGTTCCTCCCGACATTCGTGTTGCTCGTTGATTATTGGTTTCGCGCATTTAGAACATCTTTTTATACTTGCGTTGCAAAACTTCCTTATGTGTCCATAGCTTAGACATGCTGATCAGAATTTAATTTTTGGTATGTATATGTCCGTGTTCAGATTTACATCGTAGAAGTTCACATTTTTTGGTAGTGCACTTGCTCTAATTTCTAATCTAAGGATATTTGTTTCTTTTAGTGTTTTGTTAATTCGGTCCCATATTTGTATGACCTCCATGTTTGTTATCGAGTATTCACATGACAGATTTTCTTTTATCTCTTTCATTGTGAATTCGCTTACTATCCCTCTAATAATTCTTTCTACGTGGGTATACGTTTTAGGGATATAAGATTTATACCCCTTGCTTTCCAAATTTTGTTTTATCGGGCCATCGTTTCTACTGAATTTGTTCGCCTTGTCGTATGATTCAAACTCCACTCTCGCTATCTTATTGTTTACTTCTGTGAAGTTTTTAGTTTTAACATTATTTTCCTTAAAAATCCGTGATAGGATCACCGATATCATTTTTTGCAGCTTTTTTGTGTCAATCATCACATGATAGGGTCCCTTGACCGAATTGATGTATTTATTCTCCACCCTCTGACTTTTTTCGTGATTTTGTGTTGTACCTTCTGTTTTTTGTTCATTGGGTATAACCATTTTTGGGGTATTATTACTCTCTAAGTTTTCCTTTTGATCCATATTTTGTTTTCTAATTTTAGAATACATCTTTATTTCTGTATCCGAATCACTATTTATGTTTGTTAATTTTCTTTTATTATTTATTTCACTTTCTTTGTATCCTTCGAATTCGTCATCGGTTGTATTTTCATTTAAATTCACTATATCTATGTTTATGTTCGGCTGGCTTGGGGTGCCCCTTTTTTGTTGTTTATTTCACTTAATTTAATTGTCTTATATTTTTTTCCACTTTTTATAAATAATTTTGTTTTTTCCACTTTTTTTAGTTTATTAGTTTTCTCTAATTTAATTTTGTTAATTTTTTCCACTATTTTATTTTATTATTTAAAGAATTTTTTATTTCACCAGAATTTAACTTTACGAATCGCAAAAAGGACGTCCTGTCTTTTTCAAAACACAAAGCTGAAAAAAAAATTTATATTTTAATTTAATTATTTGATTTTTTTAGAAACACGAATATGAAAAATGAAAATTTGTTCTGTATTAAAATGTCAAAAATTTTTACTACCACTAGAATAAGAAATCAATAACACAGTCGCACAAGCCAAAATTTTCCCTTTGCAAATAATTGCAATGCATTCAGATGAGAACCAATAGTTATAGACAAATTAACCAACAGCGATGTATGTATTTCCGATCATAGGATGCTAGAATGCTTCATCTAAAATTCAAAAAAAAGAAAGAAACAAATGAACGGAACGATTTTTCACTGATTTGATAACTGAATATTTCCTTGGAATAAAACACATTTGATTAAGTTTGCCTTGATTTTTTTCTGATTGCGAAAACAGGGACCATGTACAGATTTTAGCGAAAAAAAACTAGATAATTTCTTGTAGCTGCTAGAAAAACGCACGTACAATTAATTTTCAATATTTTTTTATTAAAGCAGATGCATGTGGAAGTTTTATTCATTTTCATATGTTTACAAACACCTTGACACTTCATAATGACATTTCTGGTGTATAATAATATGGTATATAATAATAATAAATAATGTAAATAATTGAACTTTTAAAGAACTAAATAAGCCAACATTTTGTTAACATATTATAATGTCAAAAGTAATATTTATAATATATTTTTTCCACTACCAGTCGTTGAAGACATCATTATTATGTGTATTAGTAGCCTGAGACACAAAATTTGTCGGCTAGTGGTTAATAATATTTTATTATTGACCACTAGTTAATAATGAAAAATGAACACTAGATGCAATGCGATTAAATTGCAACGCGCGCGACTATAAGCCAACGAAGTAGCGATCTGGATACTTCTACTTCGCTGGTTTATTTTGGCCCGGTTGACAGAAATATCCATACAGGGATTTCTGGCGGTCAGCTAACTCCGGCTAGAGCTTAGGGTATTGGGGTGGGATTTCCGAAATTTGTATGGATCAGGTTAGGAATCAATTACAAAGACCATGACCAACTCACCTCGCATTCAATCTCATATACCTACTCTAAACCATCCTCCAATAATTTAGACTTCTAGCCCATCATAGTTCAGTTTGAAATTGAAAGAAGCAAGATTTCAAGTTTTTAAATCATAAATTTAATTTAAAACAAGTAAACAGTAAAAAAAACATAAACATGAAACAAAATTTATAAAAGGAATATATATATATATATATATATATATATATATATATATATATATATATATATATATATATATATATATATATATATATATATATATATATATATATATATATATATATATATATATATATATATATATATATATATATATATATATATATATATATATATATATATATATATATATATATATATATATATATATATATATATATATACAGGGTGGCTGAGACCAAGTGTTATCAAATGAAAACGCTGTAATTTTTTTAATTTTGATTATTTTTTATTGAAATTTCGTAGAATATGTTGAAAACATATTACATTTTATGAAAAATATGTTACTGCTCGATATGACCTCCTTTGGCTCTGATTATTTGATTCAGTCTTCCATAGAAAGCATTGCATGCTGACCGAACGTGAGCTTGCGGAATTTTATTCCATTCTCGAACAAGAGCTGACTTCAATGCATCAACACTTTCGTATTTTTTAGTGGACACCTTACTCTCCAAAATGGACCATATGGAGAAATCCATGGGATTCAAGTCTGGTAAATATGGTGGCCATTTTTTCGACGAAATTAGCCGCGGAACGCAATTTTGTAAAAATTTCTGTGTCGCTCGAGCTGTGTGTGACGGTGCCGAGTCCTGTTGTGTCCAACGGTTCGTACCAAAGTGTTTACGTGCCCAAGGTAGCAAAGCATCTTTTAGGTTCTTTTGGTGGTACACCTCTTGGTTTACCTTGACTCCATGTTCGATGAAAACCAGAAGAGTGCGTCCATCTGCAGTCACTGCAGCCCAAACCATAACATAAGGTGGTGATTGCTTGCGCATGGCAACTCTTGTGTCCAAATTATCGTTGGACTTGTGCTCTAACCAAACACGATCATTTTCTTTATTCACATACTGTTGAATAGTGAAAATTTTCTCATCAGAAAAGAAAATTTTTGGAATCTCATCACGTTCGGCCAAGGCCTTCAATCCTCATATCCTTTCAACCCTTACCTTTTTTTTATGCCTCCGTAAGATCTTGAACTTTTTGTATCTTGTAGGGCTTCAAGTGTAGTTCATTTTCTATATGGTTTGAATGCTGTATCGTGAAACATGTAGACGTGCGGCTAATTGATTTAGTAGTTTCTTCACATTTCGTATCATGTCTTTTGATGTTGCTGTCTTTTTAGGACTGCCTCATGTGCGTTTAGCGATGCTACGTTTCGTTGTATCGAGTTCTGGTTCGATACACAAACATTTTATTCACATTCAAATGCTGGAGCTGACGAACTATTGCTGTTTGTGAATTTCCACCCAAATACAGTGCAATTACACTATTACGTTTGAATTCCATTACGATTTTTTTATGAAGATATTAATTTAGAACAATTATTTGTTGACCACATGTAAACAACTAACCAAACTTCAATCTGTCAAAAAATTGATGCACGAAAATGACAGCAGAGTGAAGTCAGTAACATTTGGTGTATATATATATATATATATATATATATATATATATATATATATATATATATATATATATATATATATATATATATATATATATATATATATATATATATGTATACTATTAAATTTAGCTACTCTATACCCTAATCTTAATACTAATAATGTTTTCTATACTACTCAAGCAACTTTACTATTTGATCAAACATAATATATCAAAAAATTATTTTAAATATAACAATTTACAACAAAAAAAATGTTTGTTCACCTGATAATTGATGACTGTTGCGTGATGGTAATGTTAAGGCTGCCAATATGTTGATTCATGACTTTATTTGTATGTGTTACGGTAAAAGCCCGAAATCGATAAATGTCCGAATAAAAATTGGAAAAAATTGTTTTATTGCTTCGAAATGTATAAAATGAGAGTCCCATATTCTCGAAATGATTTACCCTTCACCCCACGGAGTATTTTTCATGATATTTGAGCAAATTGGAATTTGGAATAGCAGGGACTAACGTCTGTATTAAACCCCACAGGCTCGCGGGAACTAAATGTGTTTCTTATGGCGCTTAGCTCTCTGATAGGGAATAAATGAAAGTACATGGAAATAAGGGGTAAGGTTTACAAACAGTTCGTAACCATCGGACCTCTGAACAACTGGTTTTTATTCGTGAAACCGAATTTCAAAAAATTCAAATTTCGGACATTTACCGGTTTCGGACTTTAACCATATCATATGGATTGTAAACGATCAATGTCGTTCCAATTTGTAAGTGGTGTATTTTAGCTGTACCGATGAGCAATTTATTTCAACTCGAGCTTACGTAGATAATTTAAAGTACCGCCAAAAAATGTACAGGTTTTTCTTTTGTTGTAAAGTTTCTTACTTTGTGAATATGTCGTTAGATTTTGTGTTTGTGGTTCAAGCAATTTATTTCTTATTAATATATGATTATTTTAGTAACAATTATTTATTTAATATTATTATTATGTAGATGTAGGTAACTTATTTATTACATGGTACTCAAAAAAACCATAACATTAATGGTTTTTTTTTGCGATTAGCAATGCGAATTTAAATTGCATCACCTGTAGTCAAATACTGAAGATAAAGGCTCGGGCGTCTTTTATGTTAGTTCCTACCAGTTCACTGATCCACCGTATTTATCATACGACCCGTTTAACGGTTACCACCTAGCATTGTCATTCTTCGTTTTTACGCATTTAATTTTTTTTTTAATTTCTAGTCACTATATTTTAGTTTGTTATATTTTAGGTAATCGTAATCACTACAGGCTTATTATAATTTTGATACCAGATATAATTTATGTTTAGGCACTATAATTTTTAGTTAGGCATTGATTTATTTTTACTAAAACTATTTTTAAGCACTGTATCATTTAGTTACTAATTTAATATTTTTATGTTAGTTTTTTAATGTGTTTTCAATTAACGTTCAATTAACAAACTTTAAACAATTAAGCTAATCACTATACTTAAAACTTCTTTAAATAATTTACTAATTTTAATTTTTTTATTAAATTTATATATGCAGTTTAAGCAATTAGTTAAAGAAGCAATTCTTTTTAAAATTCACCTTTTCTCTTATCCCGTATAATACAATCGAACAACCACATTTATTTTCACTTTCTGTCCCCTTTTTTTCATTTACCTCGGTTTTTATAAAAAATAAGATAACTGATCACTCGACTCGACTGTCTCCAACATTTCTTTTTCCGCTATCCAACTCTACACAAAAAAATAGGTCAGAGGTATGAGACCAATCCTTGGGACGATATGCAACGCGATTCGTAACAAATCAATAGGTAGATTATGATTATCCGCCGATTATTTTAATTTAATTTATTTTAGACAAATTATGCACGAGAAGTCGATAGGCGGTAGGCCAAACTTATAGCCCGTGGATTACCAAAACGAAAACCATTAAACGGCGTTGATAATACGAGTATTGTAGTTGTTGCCTCTGACAAAGGCGGTGTTGGTAAATCAACAAGGGCTGTTAATTTAGCAGTACCATTAGGTGATTTAGGTAAAAAGGTCGGTTTACTGGATGGTGACATATTTGGCTCCTCCGTGCCATTAATGATGAATATCCATAAAGAACCTTAAGTGAACAATTCTAACAATATGATATCGGTAATAAATTATGGGGTTAAATGTATGTCAATGGAATTATTAATTTAAAAAAAACCGGTTATTTGGTAAATTATGTCTGCACTAGAGCGGCTATTAAAGGGATATTTTGGGATGAACTTGATATATTAATCGTGGATACACCACCTGGAACTGGTGATATACACTTTTCTTTAGCCCAAAATGGTCCGGTAACCGGCGTTGTGATAGTCAGTACTCCACAAACAGCAGCGTTACAGGTTACAAATAGAGATATGAAAATGTATCGAACATTGGGCATTCCTATAATCGAATTAGTCTAAAATATCAGTTACACGGTGCGTCCCAATTGTTTAATGGAAATAGATTAATTCACTAACACGATCGAGAAATATTGTAATGAAATGGAGACAACAATTTTAGGAAATGTGGAAAATGCCATAAATAAACAACAACAACAAATATATGAGCACAATTATTGCTCATATTTCAGTTTATTTTTTGTTACTATGTTGGTACGACCAAGATTATTTGCTCAAAAGATGGAAATTTTTCAACTAAACCTGGATTAAATTGGGGGGGGGCATAGTTGAACATAAAGATTTGATTGACTAAAGAGTTGGATTAAAAATAATCCCGCACGGTAAAGGCGCCTTTAAACAAAAAAAAAATATATCTATTTTTTTCGTTAAAATCTGCGCATGATTCGTATACTGATTTCATTTAAAACTTTTAACTGGCGCACACTAACCGAACGGTAGTTATTTTTCTTTGCAACTGGCCAATAGTAAAACAAATTGTACCTCGTTCAGTTAATTTACATTAATTTATCAGTAGTATTAACATAAAGCAGCATATCTGTCATAAACTTCTTTGGTAAAGATTCGCTCTGACATACCAAGTTTATTATTCAATCAGAAATATTAATCTGATCAGAAATGTATATCCAAAAACAGTCCCTTGAATTAATTGCAGGCTACAATGTAACTTTCGGCCAAAGAAATATACGTTTTACAATCAGCCCTACATCGAAATATCTTACAATTCGTATAAGTTGACTCCAAATCGTTCACGATTAAAGTACTTTATGTCTTCCAATCCCCGCACACCTGAACAATAAAATTTTAAAAGTGTACTGTCATATCATTTCACAAAAGAATTTGTATCAAAATATTGTAGCAACAGTGACGTGAACAGCTTATTTCCAGCTTGTGGATCCCAAAATCAAACACTACCTAGAGCACAATGCCCGAATTTGTATCTTATATTAAAATAACAAATCCCTAAAATTCGCCACAAATGTATCTGCTGCGGCACACTTGGTTTATCAACAGAATAATCTAACTACAATTTTCAAAATGGTTCTAATGCTTATTCGCCTTTTAACGTCTGAAAAAGTTATTTTATCAATAAAAAAATAGTAGCAAACAATATTTCTAATAAATATCAAGCGTCTCCTGAATGATAAGTAAACTACGAGTGCGTACATTTTGAGCTAAAATACCCGACTATCGGCACTCTGTCATAATTTTTGCGTTTCCAATGCCATTAACTATGTGAAAGAATTCCAAAGCTTTAAACAAAATATTTTATTTTAAATATTTTCAATTTTTTATAATAACCTTCATACTAAATTTAACAATTTTAGGAAAATGTTGAATGTTTGTGTTCCCGAATATTAAATTTTGTTTTTATTAGCTAAACATGCCGTACACTAAACAGCCAAGTTGACAAAAACAGTAAAAAGTTTTTGCTGAAAATTTAAAAAAATTTTAGAAGAATAAAAAATGCGTAACCATAAGAAAATAATATTCATTTATTCAAAAGGAGCTTGTTCAACTTCACAATAATTATACATAAAAAACCGAAATTGTTTTATGATTTACATCATCTAGTAATGAGCAGGTTCATTAGACATGTGCTTTAAAGAAACTTTGATAAAGTGTATTCGTGAAAATTTTTTCTATTTTAATCCAATGTTCATTCTTATAACTTGTTTAGTCGGAAATTACACAAAACAATTTTGAATTCGTCCATGTATGTTATCGTAAGGGCAACCATCAATATACGAGAAGGCTGCACAAGAGAAACTATTTCCAAATATCGATATTGAACATCAAATTTACTCTACTTACATTCTACATCAGTTCGAATTACAACAAACAAATTGATTACGATTTGAATGCTTGATAACACGTATCATTACATATTATAAATTGAAAAACAATTAAAATGATTTCAAGGACACGCCTTATATTTCCTAGATATCGTGTTAGACTACATTTTAGACAACGAAGTAGCTAACCTTCATCCAAGTACTTTCTTTAACTTATAATTCGAATGAGAATTATTGAACAGAAAACGCCTTCGTGAATTCTATTGAGTTTTAGACTTTTTTGCTTTTCGAGTACAAAGATACAAAAATGATTTGATCAATAAAATTAAAGGAAAGTAATCTTTTGTACACGAACTTTAACTGCAAAACGGCTGTTTTCCGAAGTTTTGTTTATTCAAGTAAATAATTGTCCTCGGGAATGGTTTTCACAATTTGCCTAGTAAGTAAGTCATGACCTGAAGCTTTTCTGATAATTAATTTATTATTGATTTCATTTTTTAGTTCCAAGAAGGTCACATGTCTTATGTAGGTAATCTTAATCTACTTTCTTTAGGACAGTTGTATTTTTATTTGCTGTTTGTCTCGGCAACGATTGAAAAGTCTCTTCCAATTGGCTAGCAAATCGAGAAACTTTCTGCTTGTCACTTTTAGCCCAGGATCCGTCATCATCATTGATAGATGGCAAATGCATTTTGGTTCTTTTTAAGCCCTTCAATGCTTTCCCAAGTGAGTAATCGTCATCCTTTAGTTTAGAAAGATCTCGAAGTCGTTTATTTATGTTTCGTTCTTTATTTTTTTATTAGTTGTTTTTGTTTGTTACACAGAAAATTGAGGATATTTATGTCATGCGGAGCATCCACTAATTTCTTGAATAAATCCCAATTGGCTTTATATTCTTTGTAAATTTAGGCAAATTATCATTTTTTATTATCATTGTACTCAGAGTTATGATGTCAGGTGAGTGGTCAGATGATAGTGCTTCACTATTTTCAATGCACGCGTAGTCCTCTAAAACTTTTATTGTTACAAAGAAGTGAAGATCTGGTATTTTATGCATGTCAGTAGGGCAATATGATGGTTTATCGTCAGCCTTAAATCCACAGTTATTCTCATAACTCTATTCGTTTAGAGGGTCTAAGTCTAGATCCCCAATACGTATTCTTTCCATCAAAATCACCGCCAATGATAAAATTTCGTCCTAGTGATTTAAAAGGTCGACTGTAGTTTTCATTTTTTAACTGATACCGTGAGGGACGGTAAATAGAGAAGATACTGAGATCCCTATATTGGTTGATTCTAGCGTTGTCTCCTGGATGAAGAGCATGGTAGCATTCATAGTCACGTATTCTAACAAATGGAGTTTATGTTAAATGAGTTTCCGATACATGACATATATTACCCTTTTATTCTAAGTCTAGAAAAATTTTTAGCTCTGGAATATGCTGTGCTAATCCATTTTCAAAGAAATTGTTCAGGATTTTTTTGAAGTTCTTTGATAAATTAAAGCCAAATGAATAGTGAAATCATCATGTTAATGTTGTTAAATGATTTTGGCAACCTATTAGTGGGGTTCTTTACTTCATAGCTTGTGGAGTGGTGTTCTAGTTCTAAAAGCTCTTGGTTGCAAGATGTCCTGCATGACACATAAATTCATATATTTTTCAAAATGTAAGCTGAATCAATGTAACCAAAACGTTCCTAGAAAATAACACCTCAGAGAAATCGTTTATTTCCAAGGGATCATATGTTGTAATTCGTGCATCTTTTTGAATATGGAGTTAATCGAGCCACATTTTAATATAATGGTAAATTTTCGTCGTAATTCGAGTAATTTACCTTTATTAAAAAAGAAAAAACTTCTATTGAATGCCTTTAATTCTTTTTATGTGCCAAGCATAGTGTGAATTCCAGACCATTACAGCGTATTTCGCAGTTGATTTCGAACGTAACCGAAATAGAAGGTTCACTACACGGTGCAATACAAGGTTCACTATGCCTATTGATTCTGGCATTTTCGACAAATGTAACAGCTAAACCTTTTTTATGAAGATTTTTTATGAAGTAATTAACGGATTTATTCTACGATGAAACGACATGATTTTGCATTAACATTTAATTATAATGAGTTTCGATGACACTACTCACTTAATCTATCTATGTCTTCTTATGAAGTATCTCCGTATCAAGCATTTCATTAACCGTACGGTAAAATTTCACGTCATCAGCAAAAATCAGCACGCCTGCTCGAACACCAAACGTCACTTATAAATTCATTATCATTATTACAGATTAAACCAGAACGCAAATGCAAAAGAACTCTGGAGTGCTTTATCAAGAGAGATAGAATCAAATGCTTTACTGAAATCCGTGTAAGCTACATCAACTTGGTGGTGCTTATCTATTTCGTTGAATTCAATCAGTTAATCAATGTTGATTGTCCCTTTATCGGACAAAACGTCGGTGCGTAAGCTGTTATTCAACAGGCAACATAATGGAGTTGTTTTGTATATATTTGTAAGTTAACTTGTCTACCATTTCTCAGTGAGGGCGAGCATTATGTAGTTTTCAGCACATAGGTAGGTAAAGTTCGAAGTGTTGCAACATGATGTCATTAAATTTGTCAACATTTTCATTTATAACAATAATTAGAATTGATAGTTATTTTGAACTACAAGAACTATTTCTTTGAGCTTGTTTCGAAAGAGCAATTGCATCCATAAACAATGTAATCATGACCAAAAAATTCAGTACTCCGTATGAAGTTATAAAACTGTGATGCATTTTTGCGGCTATTTTCACTAGTTTTCTGAAGACGTAAAATGCAACAAGCCTTCAATTGAATCGCACACTACATCACGGTATTTAAAGATTCTAACACTCGCTGTCTTGATAAGGTTTTCGGATCGGGAAAAGTACGTCAAATTAGCATTGACATCATCAACCTTATTCGTAGCTCTTATATTGAAACCACCGTTACAATTACATGTTGAGTAACTCGACTTGCAAGTTTTTAAGTTTTAAGTTGTGAGTCATTTACTTTTGGAATGATTCTAGCCTCGTTTAAATTTACAATTTGAAATTTATATTCCACAAAACTCTTAAATTGTTCATCTGTGACTCATGTGTGAATTCTCAGCAGGAGCGCCTCAGCAGGTTTCATATGTAGTTTTTCTACTGTTTCTGTTAGTTTATTTGGGCACTGGTACAGTATACAGGCTACAGTAGTTGATATCCATGAAAGAGGATATGTTTCTAATGCAGATGGCTCGTACTGGATACTTTGCTGACTATAACATTCATTTATTGTTTTTGCGGACAATAACGTCTTAGTGAGGTTGAGTAGGTAGCGTATCGACAGGACGGTTATTTATTGGAAGCGCCAATATTTCACTAGTTGTATTCTACGAAGCCACTTTTCTGTTCTTTGTTATTAACCGAGTAAATCAAATCTATCAAGCTGTGCATGCATTCAGCACAGAACCAACTCAACCAACGAACCAAGCCCAGTACACCAACGAACAAATTTTTCATATATATGTTGATGTTCGTGGAATATTTTTTTAACTTTTTTTTTAATTAACTGCTGCACAGTTGCACCCAAGCACTCTGTCACACATAAAACATTTGCATGAAAAAACCACTCGTCCACAATAAGAATGGAACAGTCAACACACGTTTTGTACACTTGTTAATTGCACAGCACTTGTTATTTAACACATAAAGCGGTTATACAAAATCTTTATTAATTATATCAAGTTTATCAATTAATATAAGAATATTGTTTTTCACAAACTACAACATAAAAACAACGATGTATACTGTTATACATGAATAACTGTTGATGTAACAGTAATTAAAATTTAAGAATGTGTAATGAAAAAACAAAACAATAAAGAAATAACAATATTTAAAATATTGTTGGTCAAATTTACAACACGTCCGATTTGGATGACGAGTATATTGCTTTTTAGCAAGAGTGAAGTTATTTCTCTGTAAATTTAACTAGATGATCCGATAACTATTGATTGATTGGACTGTAGGACCAAGTGCTGGATAAGTGTCCCGGATAACGCCTGGCCTATTCCTACAGCCTGTTTAAACATAACAATAGGAAGGATAGGAAAGTTTTTTTTTGGTATTGGAGAACAAAATATTATTTCACATCTGGAAAATCTCCTGAAATTTAATTCTGCATTAATAACTTCCGGCTTCCTAAACATAATTGATTGATTGAATCGGCCCGGTTACAGACACCTAGATAAAGTCAATAGTTAGTAACATAATGACAATATAATTCTAATCTACACAACCAGCAATTAAAAATACAAAGAAATATTATTTCACAAGTATCTGCAGTTTTCCTGAAATCTAATACTAAATTAATATGATCCTGCTACCTAAATCATATAGAAATTTATTAATTTAATTCTTTCCTCCTGCAACTCCACCACTTACAATATAATTTCCTGAAACCATAGTTAATTGATTATTTAGGACAATATACGATATAATAAAATTATACTTGAATAAAATAAATGTAAAGTAATGATTAGTATTAACTAAATTAATTTGGTTCTCTTAAAACAAATAAAATAAATCGAATCCAAATATTGTAGTATCAAAGCAGGAAAGGCACGCCCGTCTTCCTAACTTCTAAGTATGTTGATTTGATGGATTTATTTATAAAAAACATTTATGAAAGTCACTTGTCCTTGTCATCCCTAATCTAATACAAATAAGTTTATTTATAAAAATAGAAAGTGACCAAACGAAAACTGGTTCCAAAAACAGCTAATCTGGAATCTGTAAGGTAATGTATTAATAATGAATGTTTTTCACAGCTTTAGAATCCCCAATACCTAAACAAATTCAACCAAAATTAAATAAAACTATTAAAGTAATCAGGAATATGTAAGATGAGAGAATTAATAATAAGTAGCTAGTACATCTGTAGGATCCATGATAATCAAATAACCCAATCAATTGTTCAATGCTTTAATTATAAAATAAATAAATCAGAAAATATTAAAATAAGACATTAAAAATTAATCTACGATAGTTAACTATTGTATATATCTATTTACAACAGCATTAAATAAATTATAAATCATATAATCGACATACATCGATAATTATTTATCCAACCTAGAACAAGTTAACCAAAACCTTTACCAATTTACAGTCTTCCAAATAATCTAGAAAATAATTTAATTAAAAAGTGCATGATCCCGAAAAATTATCTACATACAGCAAATTTGACTGAATTTTAAATTTACTCCGTAGCAAAGTTATAAAGTTAAACCAACAATTCCAATTCGATCACAGCCGCCTGCCTATTCGTGTCCTAAACTAGAATTCCAAAATTCGTTAAGTTATTATTTTCACGTTCAAAACAAGAATAATAAGAAATTTAAGAAATTTAATTTAATTTTACACTAAAACCTAAAATTCAAATTAATAAATTATTAATTTATATTTCTACAAGGATCTGTATATATGAATGCGATAATACGTTTTCTGCGGAACCAATCTACCGTGTAAATCGGAGGATGGGTGTATATGAATGAATGAATTCATCTGTCAAGGAGAAAACGAATAATACAGAATAAACCACCATCATGCTTGTTTGTCACATACTCGTTCGAAACGTCAGGCAACAAAAACCCGCCCGGTCCCAGCCGTCAGGCCAACTCCCCCGATACCACAAACTCTCAACACACGAATAATACAGAATAAACCACGATCATGCTTGTTTAGTTTCTATCCAGTTTCGTCATATATTTATCCCCTCAAAATTTTGTTTTATGTATTTTATTTTTCTATTTACTGTTTACTCTTTTTTTAGTTGAAACTTGGAAGGGATAAATTATAAAACACTAAGCATGATCATAATAATCTATTCTCAGTTCTCACTCAGCAACAGGCGCAAAAACAAAAAATATAAATGTATGTATGTATATATTTAACATACTAAACCAAAACATATAATGAAATGGTATTTTATTTTACGTTCGCGTAAATGACTGCTATAGAAACAGTTAAAATATATATTTGTTTATAATTAAAATTTATTTCGGAAAAATATGTATTAAAACAATGAAACATTTAAAACACTTATCTTAGGGATCCGTTGGAATCAAAAAAGTCATACATATTGAAGATTTACATACACTGCGTACGTTGCGTTCAAGCAAGGATATCAAAATATAAACGAAAATTGTTATGTACATATTCTACACCATTACAGCGCACCGTACACAGATTAATATAAATATACAAACGTACAACTATTCACTTCACTTATTAAATTCACGCAAATTATTATTTATTAAATTTATCAACACTATATCAATATTACTTATTTATTAGTTAATTAAAATATATTTAAAATAAATTATTTATTTATTTAAAGGAGAGACAAAAACACGTCCTTCCTCTACGACGATCAATCGCCGACCTTAACTATAGAGGATCCGATAACTATGTAAACATATCCTATTATTAAATTTCAAATATTTTACTGAAAGAAACGTCTTAACCTTTTGATTGTTTATGTCGAGCATACTCGTCAGAACGAAACGAAAAATTTTCGCACAATGTCGCGTCATAAAGACAAAAAAATTACATTCGTATTATTATTATTATTCAACGAATCAACTGTAATTTTATTTTCCTGAAGAAGGGCAAATAAAGATCATACACTTTAGAATATTCGGTAGTCTGCACCCAACTTCCGGTTCGCTGGTAAATTTACCATTATGGTTTTTATTAGTCGAAAAAATGCAATTGGTATAAAAACCCAGAAAAGCGATTCCTATTAAATGACTGAGAAAACAAAATCCATAACTAATGTCAAAAGACACCATACAAAAAGTTTTCGTGGGAACCATTAAAAATAATAAATAATTAAATATTTAATATAAAATTAGTGGTTTATAATACAAAAAAGGCAATGGTAAGTAATAAAACTATGTATTCGTTTTATTTTACATACGATTTTGTTAATTACCCATGCACATTTTTTTCTTAGATGGCGAGTACCGAGAAAAGGAAAAAAGCTAGTAAAGAACAACAACTATACCTAATTAACTATTTGGAAAGTGATTTATGCTTGGCAATCAGTATGTATTTATTCACATCTCTATGTACAAAATGACTGTATTGATATTCTAATTATAGATTTTCAGCTGTAAATGGTCGACAAGCCAATAACAAAAAATGGGAATCGATAGCGGTTACCTTAAATGCAATTGGGGGTTCAAAAAAAACGGAGACCAATGGAAAAAATATTGGGAAGACTTTCGGTAGGTATGTTAAAACATGCCTCGTAAATTAAAATTTAATTATTTATGAATTACAGAATTCGAACGAAAGAAAAATATATGAAAATTAAAAAATTTAAAAATCAAAGTGGGGTGAATGATGGAGGGCCACCCAAATTGAATGACATAGAAAACAAAATAATTTCAATAATTTCGCCAGATGCAGTAGACGGCGATCACGTCACACCGGAGTTGGGAACGGGTGATGCTGTGCCACTCCGTCAATCACTAGACTCCATTTTATTAGAAACCGAACCCCAAGTTTGTATTATATATACATATACATACATATATACATATATATATATATATATATATATATATATATATATATATATATATATATATATATATATATATATATATATATATATTTTATATATATATATATATATATATATATATATATATATATATATATATATATATATATATATATATATGTGTGTGTGTGTGTGTGTGTGTGTGTGTGTGTGTGTGTGTGCATTTTATGCTAATTTTTCTCAACAGGAAATACAGAAGCCTGAAAAAAATACCAATCGAGAATCCGCAAAGTATGAAAGGGAGGCGCAAGAAACTGATTTTATGCAAGAGGCACTTCGGATCAAAAAAAGAGAAAATTAGAAGTTTTAGAAAAATTGTTGGAAACAAAAAAAAAAAATGTTGTTGTATGAAAGATTTGAGACCGAACATATAGAATTAAAAAAGAAAGAATTAGAACCTAAAGAACGGGAGCTACTTTTAAAAGAACGTGAGGCCATTGCTCTACAAGGAGAATACATAGATTAATAAATTAAAGACATACTCGTACTATATGTATATGAATTTACTGTGATAATAAAATTGAATTTATTGAATTATTTTACATAAATCCGTTGGCGATGCCATTTCTTATATCTCTTCCTATTGCAAGGATTGTTGCAGAATCAATTGTCTCTGGAACATCTACTTCACTTGTTGGTTCCATTTCGAGAGTTGTATCTTCTTCTGGGGGTAGCGGTACTCCGTGCAGCATTAATATGTTGTGCAGAACAACACAAGCATTTATAATTAGTCCGGCTTTCTGCGGACTATACATTAATATTCGCTGGCGACTTAGGCATCGAAAGCGAGACTTTAATACGCCGATGCATCGCTCCACTAAATGTCGCGTTTTTTTATGGGCGATGTTGTACGCCTCTTCAGTTGGACCTGTTGGATTTGCGAATGGCGTCATTAGCCATGGCTGCTGGGCATAGCCACTGTCACCTGAAAACAGAAGTAACAAATCAAATTATAATGTAAATCAATAAATAAATTTACCTAGCAATAAAGTATTTCGACATCCACTTTCATAGTTATCCATCATCTTTTGCCTTATAATAGAATTATTCCAAATGAAGCTGTCATGTGATGATCCTCCATAACGAGCGTTTACATTTAAAATAATTAGATCAGCGTCGCATATAATCTGCACATTTTTTGTATGTGCCGCCTTCCGTGTACAATAATATACATGTTCAATGTTGTTATCCGGCTTTTTGATGGAAATATGAGTCCCATCTATCAACCCTATGACGCCAGGAAATTGATACATAGAATAGAATTTTCTTTTCATATCAATTATTCGATCGGAATCCAAACTGAATTTAACATATTCATTTGACAATTTGGATTCGATTATGTTGCATACTTCATCGAGGCAGCGCGATACCGACGTTTGCGACATGGCAATAAAAAAGTCCTGCCCAATTGGGCGCTGGTAGCAGCCAACAGCTAAAAACCTTAGCGCACACAAAATCCTTAAAGTTGAATTTAACCCATGAATACGGGTTCTTTGCCCCATATGAGGTTGAATTAAAACAACCAACAACCTACATATGCCCTTATCAAAACGAAACAGTCTCTGAAATTCTCCGTTCGTGGTTGCCTCGAACGGGTCACTAGCGTCTCTTAAATCCCGACGTATTTTAAGTAGACGAAATCTAAAATACAACGATCTCGATTAATAAACTGCTAAAAGTATTTAGTAAAAAATTGCAATAATCTTACCTTTGACTTAATCGTCTCCTTCTAATTCTACGAATAATAACATAATCCATTTTTATTCAAAGAATATCCAATTTTTATTTACTTTAATTAATTCTCCAAGACCATATGTTTTATAAATTTTGTAAACACAGAAAAAATAATAATCTTCTGTCAAAATATAGCCCAATGAACCAAAAAGCGTAATTCATTAAATGTTTCCCAGGTTAAAACCCATTTGTTCAACCGGAATCGAAAATTTTATGGTAATGGTAAATGACTGGTCGAAAATAAAACCATTACCATTTCCCATTACCATTTATCATTGAACCGGAATTCAGGTGCTGGTAACTTTATTTATTTTAATTCACAATAGCTTGTATTATCGTCTTCGCTGAAAAATAATTAAGCAGGGAGAAAAAGTTTTTCGAAACAAAATGAACAGTTAAAGGGTTGTTATGATACTGACTAGTTTTCAAGTGATGTAAAGTGCTGTAAAACTATTAAGATAAAAAAGACAAGCAACTAATTTAAACAGTAGACTGCGCATTATCTGCATTTATTTTGACGTTATGAAAACAAAATAATATATTTGTGCAGCGTGCACTATATACAATACAATAATTAATAGGTGAAAATATAATAATGTCGAAACCTAAGTTTCAATGGAAGGATGGCCATATTATATTTATTATCGAAGAAGTAAAATCATCAGCATATATGTGGGACCCTAATAACATTTTATATAAAAATAAATCAAAAAAACATTTATTTTGGAATAACACCAAAGAATGGAAAATGGAATAACACCAAAATTTATTTTATGACGGAGTCGCGGAAAATTTTGAATAGTTACAAAAGTGGAGCAGTTTTACGATAAATTGCTGTTTTAAAACAAATTACTCAATCAATGTCATCCGTGAATAATTACAACACACATTCAGTAAACGTTAATATCTTTCGCTCCACCTATAGTTTTAATACGATGATAGAAGTAATACGATGCTTTTGATTTTAGGAGTTGTCACGGGATTCTGTCACAGAAGAGGTAAACAGCAGCAAGAATTTTTGCGATTCCGATTATATTAAAAAAATTACTGGCCAAAACATACCCGCTGCACCAAACAATAATAGTAGAATGCTATCTCCTCCTGTTGATCTGGCAAACGACAAGCAAATACCTTGTGAACCAAGTATAAGCCATAGATACCTCAGTCAAGAATTTTGAAACCATCTCCTATACATCCTTCTAAAAAGGCAAGATTGTCAACAAAATCTAAAGAGAAAATTCTTGCTGACTCCTGCTTTCAATCATATCTGGAACTATCAAAGTTTATGCAATCCTCACAAAAAAAATGTAGTCAGCAACCTTTCGCTGATTATGTAGCGAAAGATCTGGAGAATTTTGATAGCGACCGTCGAACGTTCGCCAAAAATAAAATTAACGCCGTTTTATTTGAAATAAATCGGATACAAGATAAACGGAATGATGCAAAGCAAAATAGAAATAAATAAAATTAAAATTATTTAATAACGTGAAACAACTTTATTTTATTTTAAAATTAAAATTCTTTAATTTCACTGCTCTCTAACTGCTTCCCATGTTTTTAGGGGCACCAATAAGACATCTATTTGTTAAAACAAAATTATTTTTATTTATGGAATATATTTCCTACGGTGCTATTAAATCGAACGAATTAAAATTATTTAGTGCTATGTTGATTGCTTCTGTTGGCTCTCGGAAAACGGGAGCAAACAGTATTGGAAACCGTTTGCAAGGATTCCAAACGCGCTTTCCACAACTCTTCGGAGAATAGGGTTTCATGATATAATCTGTTAGTGGAAAAGCAACGTCAGCTACAAACACATATGGTGAGGGTATTTCAGTACCCAGTAAATTAGTCGCTGGCGACGATTTTTGCCTCTATATCTCAGTAGCAACTCAAATATTCAGAAAATAATTGATCTTACAATCATCGACAGAATTATCGACACATTCAAAAGTGCGACATTTAATTAATAAGCGATATTTAATAAACGACTTTCATAATCAACCGCGCACGAGCTCGCAACACTCATAAATTGGCTGTACGAATATACTCGCATTGTTGATTATTCGATTTCTCTCGTTCGTCTTAGGTTAGGTTAGGCTTCAGTGATTGCTATTGCACACTTAGGCAAGTTTTGGCCCATTGTGATACCACAGGATCCGACATCATTAAACTCCCTTTAAACCCATCTAGTGCTATTCACATAGCGTAAGGGATCTCGCATATTACAGCTTTCGACATCAGAAAAGCTGTACATAGTGCATTTAACCAAGTGACCATGTCTTTGTCAGCAAGTGCAGGACATATGAGCATAGGAAGTGAACAAGAGTCTCCTCCTCCTCTTCGTCCTGGCAGCTTCTGCAGAAGTTATTTGCATCCAGGCCCAGCCTTCTCGCATGATCTCCAAAAAGGCAGTGTTCGGTAAGTAACCTTACAATTTTCCCTACATCACGCTTCCTTAGTGTGATCAAGATCTTGGATCGCTTCAAGCTCGGCTCAGGCCATACTTGCTTCGCTATCATGCCAGTCGGACTGGCGAGCCACCTATCATTTGTGAAGACAACTGGTTTCAGCCCAGACATAAGCTTTCCTGAATATTCTCTCTTTGGTTCCAATTGAATAACCGTACCGTACCTTGCTAATTCGTATGCCCTGCAAATTCCCTCAACGTCAGAGTGGCCCGGAATCCAAACCAACTGGATATTGAAGTGTTCACTCATCTCATTAAGAGATGTGTGACAATCCAACGCCACCCTCGATGCCAGGGAAACTGAATCCAGCGAAAGAATGGCCGCTCGACTGTACACACAGATAGTAATATCAGTCAACGATATTACACTGTGCAACCAGTTCATGGCCTCTTCAATCGCTATAACGTCAGCCTGGTGCACGCTGCAGTAATCAGGTAGTCGAAAAGATAAACTTTCATTTAATTCCCTAAGAACACACCAGCTCCACACACTACCATCGAGCTTGGAGCCGTCGGTGAAGAAATTAACTCCGTCGTTTTCAACGCCCCACTAATGAGCAAGCAAGCTGCCCTCTGCACCTTCGCAATCATGTTCCTGTGTGATAATTTCTCCAGAGCTGGCCACCATACACTCACACCATACAGTAGTACGGGCCTTACTACTGCCGTGTAAAGCCAGTGCACCAGCTCCGGTTTCAGACCCCATTTCCTTCCAATAACATTTTTGCAAGAATAGCGTGCCACAGTGGCCTTCTTCTTCTTCTTTCTATCGTGTTTGGTTTCCAACTGAGCTTACTGTAGAGAAGAATCCCCAGGAATCTCGCCTTATCAGTAAGGGTCAGGATAGTATCATTTAAACCTTATGGAACCATAACGAGAATTTTGTATCTCCTAGTAAAAAGGACCAGCTCTGTTTTAGATGGGTTAATCTCCAATCCACATCTTCTGACCCAACCCGCAGTGATTGATAATGCATTCTGCATCACATCTCTGATTGTACATAGGTGCTTCCTCGAGACAGCTATCTCTACGCCATCGGCATAAGCAACCACGCCTAGTCCTTCCTTTCCCAGTTCCAATAGTAGTCCATTGGTTACTACATTCCAAAGAAGGGGAGAGAAGACACCTCCCTGGGGTGTTCCTCGAATAACCCGCCTTCTAACGGAGACTTCCTCTATCTCCGCTATAACCCTTCTGTTACCTAACAGGCGATTAATTAGCCTAGAAGGATTGTTGCCACTTGAGATTGGATACAGAGTATTCAATCTCAAGTGGCAACAATCCTTCCATAATTGCCTCCACCTTCACGTTGTTAAAAGCGTCCTCGATATCGAGAAACGCCACCAACGGGTATTCTTGAAAATCTAGTGACTTCTCAATTTCCCGAACCAAGGGATGTAACGCTGTGTCCACGGATTAACCCTTTTGGTACGCATATTGAGACTGTGCCAAGATTCTGGGTATAATTCTCGAACGAACAAGGACATCCAGCAACCTTTAAGGCCGAATGCCTCGCCCTGTATCTCCGAATCGAAGGAGCAATGATTTTATCCTTTTTTCCACTACCGTTAGTTGCTGGCTTGCAAGCCTCGGAACCAGTCTTAGCCACCCTGACGGCTGGAGTCTCCGAGCCCCCCCCCCCATCTTCACCAGCATTTAAGAAGTGCTGGCCACTTCTTTAATTTTATTTGCTTATTTATCCATACTATTCCCGCAGAGATCCGTATTTACGGGTAAGCCTACATACAACTGGAGGCCGCGAGGTATCCAGAGGTCTCCGTTAAGGACTGAGCAATGATTTTTAGATGAGTCCCCAGCCAGACTGATCATCGGCACGGTTCGCATAACACCTTGATCCGACCCATCCGCCACCAATTAGCGTAGCCCGTTCCACACCTAGGTTACTTAATCACCCATTCTTGTTTTCAAGAATGAGAACCTGAAGGCAATAGTGGAGCCTCGTTCGTCTTAAAATTGCTTAAAATGGAAAAAATACTCTCTCTTACGTCTGCCATCCATTAGGTGAACAACACGCACGACGAAAAAAAAATCTTTTACAATTAAAATTAAACCAAATTAAATATAATACGTGAGGTGAAAATATATACTCACGAGTACATAACATACGCACGAATACATATGTATAATACAATTTTGGTATATATGTATAATATATATTATATAAATAAATAATATTATGACAAAACACAAATCGTAGTGGTAACCCCGACAATTTATCGTTATACACCGGCGTTTTCAAATCAGACCTGAGCCATATTCCGGCATCCCCGATTCGCCCGTTGATTCTCACGTCAACAAAAATAAACCTGATAGAAATGCACCCACTTTTGTTTGCATGCACTATTGCCTTCAATACAAAAGAATTGTGACCTTTATAGTTGCAATAGTTCGATCCGAACTCCTTCATTGATTTTACAATGTTTACCTGTAAAATAAAAAATTCTATATATTATAAAGATCATCTGCGATTTTAAACCAACCGTCTGTGTTTTGAGGGAAATTTTAATACATCCATCTATCAAGTAATACTTGATAGATAATTGGAATAGGGTTCTTTAAGATCCTTGAGATACGCGAGTGAACTTTTTACTAAATTTTACTAAGTGTCACATGCTATTCAATTGCATATATTCAGGGGCAAATATTTAATTTCTTTTCAAATATGAAATATATTATAATTTATTTTGCAACATGATTTAAAAATTTAATAAATAATTATTTAATTATTTTAAAAAGGATAATTTATCAAGACGAATTATGTAAATTTATTGATTTAGAATTAAGAATTAATTGACCATAATTTATTTATTAACAAACATGCCTTTGATAAAAAAATAGAAAATCACACAGAATAACCATCCAACCAACCAATAGACAACTGTAATACTGTAACTGTAAAAAATGTCAAGACAATCCCTTCAGGTTTACTACCCCTACGCGCTAAATAACTGAAAATAGCGATTATTTATTAAGTTTCATCGTCAATACATCGAAGAATACTAAAGGTTGTTCCGCCAAATTACCATCGGTCTCACACTATTTTTACGTTAGCTTATTAGTAATACTGTAAGTGTAAACTATTTCAAGACAATCCCTTGAGGTTTACTACCCCTACGCTATAAATAACTGAAAATAGCGATTATTTATTAAGTTTAATCGTCAATTCATTGAAGAATACTAAAGTTAGTTCCGCCAAATTACCATCGGTCTCACACTATTTTTACGTTAACTTATTAGTAATACTGTAACTGTAAAAAATGTCAAAACAATCCCTTGAGGTTTACTACCCCTACGCGCTAAATAACTGAAAATAGCGATTATTTATTAAGTTTAATCGTCAATTCATTGAAGAATACTAAAGGTAGTTCCGCCAAATTACCATCAGTCTCACACTATTTCTACGTTAGCTTATTAGTAATACTGTAAGTGTAAACAATTTCAAAACAATCCCTTGAGGTTTACTACCCCTACGCGCTAAATAACTGAAAATAGCGATTATTTATTAAGTTTCATCGTCAATACATCGAAGAATACTAAAGGTAGTTCCGCCAAATTACCATCGGTCTCACACTATTTTTACGTTAGCTTATTAGTAATACTGTAAGTGTAAACAATTTCAAAACAATCCCTTGAGGTTTACTACCCCTACGCGCTAAATAACTGAAAATAGCGATTATTTATTAAGTTTCATCGTCAATACATCGAAGAATACTAAAGGTTGTTCCGCCAAATTACCATCGGTCTCACACTATTTTTACGTTAGCTTATTAGTAATACTGTAAGTGTAAACAATTTCCAAACAATCCCTTGAGGTTTACTACCCCTACGCTATAAATAACTGAAAATAGCGATTATTTATTAAGCTTAATCGTCAATACATTGAAGAATACTTAAGGTAGTTCCGCCAAATTACCATCGGTCTCACACTATTTCTACGTTAGCTTATTAGTAATACTGTAACTGTAAAAAATATCAAAACAATCCCTTGAGGTTTACTACCCCTACATTCTAAATAACTGAAAATAGCGATTATTTATTAAGTTTAATCGTCAATTCATTGAAGAATACTAAAAGTAGTTCCGCCAAATTACCATCGGTCTCACACTATTTTTACGTTAGCTTATTAGTAATACTGTAACTGTAAAAAATGTCAAAACAATCCCTTGAGGTTTACTACCCCTACGCGCTAAATAACTGAAAATAGCGATTATTTATTAAGTTTAATCGTCAATTCATTGAAGAATACTAAAGGTAGTTCCGCCAAATTACCATCAGTCTCACACTATTTCTACGTTAGCTTATTAGTAATACTGTAAGTGTAAACAATTTCAAAACAATCCCTTGAGGTTTACTACCCCTACGCGCTAAATAACTGAAAATAGCGATTATTTATTAAGTTTCATCGTCAATACATCGAAGAATACTAAAGGTAGTTCCGCCAAATTACCATCGGTCTCACACTATTTTTACGTTAACTTATTAGTAATACTGTAAGTGTAAACTATTTCAAGACAATCCCTTGAGGTTTACTACCCCTACGCTCTAAATAACTGAAAATAGCGATTATTTATTAAGTTTCATCGTCAATTCATTGAAGAATACTAAAGGTAGTTCCGCCAAATTACCATCGGTCTCACACTATTTTTACGTTAACTTATTAGTAATACTGTAACTGTAAAAAATATCAAAACAATCCCTTGAGGTTTACTACCCCTACGCTCTAAATAACTGAAAATAGCGATTATTTATTAAGCTTAATCGTCAATACATTGAAGAATACTTAAGGTAGTTCCGCCAAATTACCATCGGTCTCACACTATTTCTACGTTAGCTTATTAGTAATACTGTAACTGTAAAAAATATCAAAACAATCCCTTGAGGTTTACTACCCCTACACTCTAAATAACTGAAAATAGCGATTATTTATTAAGTTTCATCGTCAATTCATTGAAGAATACTAAAGGTAGTTCCGCCAAATTACCATCGGTCTCACACTATTTTTACGTTAACTTATTAGTAATACTGTAAGTGTAAACTATTTCAAGACAGTCCCTTGAGGTTTACTACCCCTACGCTCTAAATAACTGAAAATAGCGATTATTTATTAAGCTTAATCGTCAATTCATTGAAGAATACTAAAGGTAGTTCCGCCAAATTACCATCGGTCTCACACTATTTTTACGTTAACTTATTAGTAATACTGTAAGTGTAAAAAATATCAAAACAATCCCTTGAGGTTTACTACCCCTACACTCTAAATAACTGAAAATAGCGATTATTTATTAAGTTTAATCGTCAATTCATTGAAGGATACTAAAGGTAGTTCCGCCAAATTACCATCGGTCTCACACTATTTTTACGTTAACTTATTAGTAATACTGTAACTGTAAAAAATATCAAAACAATCCCTTGAGGTTTACTACCCCTACGCTCTAAATAACTGAAAATAGCGATTATTTATTAAGTTTCATCGTCAATTCATTGAAGAATACTAAAGGTAGTTCCGCCAAATTACCATCGGTCTCACACTATTTTTACGTTAACTTATTAGTAATACTGTAAGTGTAAACTATTTCAAGACAGTCCCTTGAGGTTTACTACCCCTACGCTCTAAATAACTGAAAATAGCGATTATTTATTAAGCTTAATCGTCAATTCATTGAAGAATACTAAAGGTAGTTCCGCCAAATTACCATCGGTCTCACACTATTTTTACGTTAACTTATTAGTAATACTGTAAGTGTAAAAAATATCAAAACAATCCCTTGAGGTTTACTACCCCTACACTCTAAATAACTGAAAATAGCGATTATTTATTAAGTTTAATCGTCAATTCACTGAAGAATACTAAAGGTAGTTCCGCCAAATTACCATCGGTCTCACACTATTTTTACGTTAACTTATTAGTAATACTGTAACTGTAAAAAATATCAAAACAATCCCTTGAGGTTTACTACCCCTACACTCTAAATAACTGAAAATAGCGATTATTTATTAAGTTTAATCGTCAATTCATTGAAAAATACTAAAGGTAGTTCCGCCAAATTACCATCGGTCTCACACTATTTTTACGTTAACTTATTAGTAATACTGTAAGTGTAAACAATTTCAAAACAATCCCTTTAGGTTTACTACCCCTACGCGCTAAATAACTGAAAATAGCGATTATTTATTAAGTTTCATCGTCAATACATTGAAGAATACTAAAGGTTGTTCCGCCAAATTACCATCGGTCTCACACTATTTCTACGTTAGCTTATTAGTAATACTGTAACTGTAAAAAATATCAAAACAATCCCTTGAGGTTTACTACCCCTACACTTTAAATAACTGAAAATAGCGATTATTTATTAAGTTTAATCGTCAATTCATTGAAGAATACTAAAGGTAGTTCCGCCAAATTACCATCGGTCTCACACTATTTTTACGTTAACTTATTAGTAATACTGTAAGTGTAAACTATTTCAAGACAGTCCCTTGAGGTTTACTACCCCTACGCTCTAAATAACTGAAAATAGCGATTATTTATTAAGCTTAATCGTCAATTCATTGAAGAATACTAAAGGTAGTTCCGCCAAATTACCATCGGTCTCACACTATTCTTACGTTAACTTATTAGTAATACTGTAAGTGTAAAAAATATCAAAACAATCCCTTGAGGTTTACTACCCCTACACTCTAAATAACTGAAAATAGCGATTATTTATTAAGTTTAATCGTCAATTCATTGAAGAATACTAAAGGTAGTTCCGCCAAATTACCATCGGTCTCACACTATTTTTACGTTAACTTATTAGTAATACTGTAACTGTAAAAAATATCAAAACAATCCCTTGAGGTTTACTACCCCTACACTCTAAATAACTGAAAATAGCGATTATTTATTAAGTTTAATCGTCAATTCATTGAAAAATACTAAAGGTAGTTCCGCCAAATTACCATCGGTCTCACACTATTTTTACGTTAACTTATTAGTAATACTGTAACTGTAAAAAATATCAAAACAATCCCTTGAGGTTTACTACCCCTACGCTCTAAATAACTGAAAATAGCGATTATTTATTAAGCTTAATCGTCAATTCATTGAAGAATACTAAAGGTAGTTCCGCCAAATTACCATCGGGCTCACACTATTTTTACGTTAACTTATTAGTAATACTGTAAGTGTAAACTATTTCAAGACAGTCCCTTGAGGTTTACTACCCCTACGCTCTAAATAACTGAAAATAGCGATTATTTATTAAGCTTAATCGTCAATTCATTGAAGAATACTAAAGGTAGTTCCGCCAAATTACCATCGGTCTCACACTATTTTTACGTTAACTTATTAGTAATACTGTAACTGTAAAAAATGTCAAAACAATCCCTTGAGGTTTACTACCCCTACACTCTAAATAACTGAAAATAGCGATTATTTATTAAGTTTCATCGTCAATTCATTGAAGAATACTAAAGGTAGTTCCGCCAAATTACCATCGGTCTCACACTATTTTTACGTTAACTTATTAGTAATACTGTAACTGTAAAAAATATCAAAACAATCCCTTGAGGTTTACTACCCCTACACTCTAAATAACTGAAAATAGCGATTATTTATTAAGTTTAATCGTCAATTCATTGAAGAATACTAAAGGTTGTTCCGCCAAATTACCATCGGTCTCACACTATTTCTACGTTAGCTTATTAGTAATACTGTAACTGTAAACAATTTCAAAACAATCCCTTGAGGTTTACTACCCCTACGCTCTAAATAACTGAAAATAGCGATTATTTATTAAGTTTAATCGTCAATTCATTGAAGAATACTAAAGGTAGTTCCGCCAAATTACCATCGGTCTCACACTATTTTTACGTTAACTTATTAGTAATACTGTAACTGTAAAAAATATCAAAACAATCCCTTGAGGTTTACTACCCCTACGCGCTAAATAACTGAAAATAGCGATTATTTATTAAGTTTAATCGTCAATTCATTGAAGAATACTAAAGGTAGTTCCGCCAAATTACCATCGGTCTCACACTATTTCTACGTTAGCTTATTAGTAATACTGTAAGTGTAAACAATTTCAAAACAATCCCTTGAGGTTTACTACCCCTACGCTCTAAATAACTGAAAATAGCGATTATTTATTAAGTTTAATCGTCAATTCATTGAAGAATACTTAGTTAGGCGTAGTTCCGCCGATTAAACTTAATATAGATTTGCCCAATTGAAACTACTGCAAAAGTAAGCTATATCATTTGTTGCTGAATTTATTTTTATTGTTTGTCTTTATGTTGTATACAACCATTCTTTTAAATGATTTGTACTTACATTACTTGTACTTGTTACCTACTCTATTTTTCTTTTTAATCACATGAACCATTATATTGAAATTTTGATACATTGTTTATTGTACTAAACGTAATAATATCTTCTATAACCGTTCGACACTTGCCATACGGATCGCTAAAATAAAACTGCCAAAAATAAGAATAATTGCTGAAATTTTTAAACAGTCGCAATTTATTAACTGTGTTAAGTCTAAAGGCACACAAAATACACAACACAATACACTGTTCGTCATTTCGGGCATGCTACATATTTTCATATTTATGAACCGTGATCGTCGTCGTTCCTTATAAATATATTTGAATGTGAGCTTTGTACATATACATGTTTATATTGTGATAATTTATTCCCCTATTCCAACTGTATATCATTTGCTATATCATATTATAGAGTACTGGGTGTACATATATACAGAGGATATATGGAATTTTATTCATTTTCTGTTTCTCATAAGTACGTAAAGTTCTATAGCAGTTTACATTCACATTATATATTACCCATAATGTATTGGTAGCAGAAAGCTTTTAAGTATGATGTTGAATGAAGAAAATGTACCGAAATACTAGCGATGTTTGCTTTCATTTCTCAAAACTGGATAAAAAACCGTTCCTCCAATATTTATAACACATCTCGACGCCTATTTTTGTTGTATGGGATTGTGAACGTATGATACTTCGATTCTTCTTTTAACGCATTATTTTTTTGGTTGTTGCTGGTGTCTTTACTGATAAAAGGAAGGTATTGATTTTTTAAGGGCAATTTTTTGGTTGGTTAAAAACTCAATTTGTTTGGCAACATATTTTTTTGCACGACTAAAACTGTTTTATTTGCATATTGACAAAATGATTTATTGTATCAAAATTAATTTATTGTTACATGTAAATATAAATTCGTGGGTATAGCAGGCACCATACACACTACAAATATTTTAACCGTACACATTACAAAATATCTTCATGTTTTTGGATGAGACACATAATATGGTGGAATAGAAAAATAAACAGGAATTTGAATAAATTCAATCCGGGATTAAGGATATCATTTGAATTTGCTATTTGGTTTTAGGTGTCAACAAGATTGTGTAGGTGTGTGTGTGTGTGTGTAACTGTGTAAATAAGAGAAGATTTTGTGTGATTTTTGGTGCGTTATTAATGATTTGTATAATAAATTATACAATTGAAACCACTTTTAGGGTTCTCTTTGAATTAAAAAAATGGTAATTTTATAATTTATATTCCTGTATAAAAACATTTTTAACCATAGAATCAATGTCATATCGTTTTATAAACGGTTTCATTCCAAATAGAAAAGTGAGTATAGTAGAGGACCTTGTCAAATAGAATTATTATTGAACAATTAGAAGCTACAAGATTCTTTTGTCACTTTTTTTGTTAACTCGGTTTAACACAGTCAATAATAAACAATAAAACGCCCAAGTTCGACGCTTTCTTAAACTGTAACCTTCTCCAGGCTACTACATAATATTTGGCTACAACATAATTCTGACTGTTTATGTATGAGTGTGTGTGTGTTTCATGTGAATGTGCGCAATGATTGACTGACGTGAGAATGAAATGTAGGACACTATACAGTATGTCAAGAAAGTAACGGGAATTGGTCATATAAAAAGCCCGCTTAAAGGGATTGTAACATTTTTTTTCGTCGCTAAGTTGGCACAACTGGCCTCGATTTTACAGTGGTCTATTTTGTCAATTCACCTCAAATGCGTTTCCCGATTTTTATAATGAATAAAAATATCGAACAAAGAAAAGAGGAAGAGAACAAGTCAACCGGAGTCAACCGTTGTTCAATGATATCTGTTGAGTTTTTGGCCAGAAATTCGTTCACAATAATAGCCTTGTGAGCTGGTGCTCTCAATTTGCTCTCTCAAAAACCGCATAACACCCAGATAATATTCTTTATTTACCATCTGACGTGGTTTTTTCGGTTTCGCCTCAGTTGGAAGGCGCATTCCCAAGCTTGTTGACTGGTTTGCATGTCAAACTCGTAAATCCATGTCTCATCACTAGCTACGACTCGATTTTAACACGATTGAGTTTTTGAAGGGAATTCAGGTATTTCGGAACTAGTCGAGCGAATTGATAATTATCTGTTGAATGAATGCCTAAGGCATACTTCATGGGCGGAAGAATGTTAAGATGGCTAAGATTCTCGATTAAAAAGAAAAATTATTAGTTAAGATTTAGAAAATGTATTGTTAAAGTTATACTTATATATAGGGTGGGCCAAATAATTTTTTTTTTAAATGCAATAAAACAAAAAGTTCTCAATACTTTTTCAAACTTATTTTTTCATTGTAAAGAACAATCCTTCCGTTTAATTATGGAATACTATGTTATTCATATGACTGCCTCGGCTGGCCTTAACGTACCCCATACGGTCGGTCCAATTTTTGAGCATTTCAATGGCAGTGCGAATATTGTTCTTGAGAGCGTCAGTTGTTGCTGGTTTATCGGCGTAACACTTATCTTTGACGGCACCCCAAAGATAATAGTCCAACGGCGTCCAATCACAGCTCCGAGGCGGCCAAATCACATCAGCATTTTGGCTGATAATTGGATCTTCGAAGATAGTGCGCAAAAGATCAATTGAAACGTGTGTTGTGTGGCACGGAGCGCAGTCTTGTTGAAACCAAATGTTACCTATGTCCTCCTCTTCAAGTGCCGGGAACAAAAAATCGTTAATCATGTGGTAGCGCTCACCATTGACAATAACCGCGGCTCCTTGCTCATTTTCAAAGAAAAATGGCCCAATGATGCCACCGGACCTAAATCCGCACCAAACAGTCACTCGTTGAAGATGCATCGGATTCTCTACGATCACGTTCGGGTTCTCCGTGCCACAAATGCGACAATTCTGCTTGTTTACATAGCCGCCAAGATGGAAATGCGCCTCATCCGAAAAGATGATTTTTTTGCCATGATTTTCGAAGTAATGTTTCAATATTTCCCAACGTTGTTCAAGCGAATACACAACCATTTTTGTTCAGCGGAAGGATAAAACTAACTTTCTGTCAAATCAGAAGTGACATAACCCTTACCATACTCAAAATAACCGCTAGTTCAAAAAAAAAGTTAGATGACCCACCCTATATTTGGTTTCAAATTCAAAACATTTAGTTGTACACCCTGATAGTTTATATTAAATTGATCAGCTGAAAAATGGTAAATAACTCAAACACTTACCGTTTGTGTATGATTATACGTGAACGAATATACCTTGAATTTTGTTACTCAGCCGTTGACTAATCGCTTACCTGCTATCCCACCCTTTTTCATTAGTAATTTCTCCGTATAAACAACAGCTGGTTGGGACGATCAATATATTAATAGTTTTGCCTATATTTAATCTCTCCTTCTTTTATTTCTTGTTTGCTTTTTTCTACTATATATAACTAACTTTTATTTTTACAAATCAGTAGATACTCCTGATGATGGCCTGACAAGTCGCAATCGATCGAGTGGTTTTTAAACTTTTTGAACAAATGTTTTCATTAAAATATCCAAAAATTTAATTTTTTGCGAAATAATAAAACAAGTTTTTAATAAAAATGTGTTTATTAAGTGTTAGTGTGTTTCGCCAAGTGCCTATGGCAAATAGTGTAAAAAGTATTTTTGAGATAGGTAGCTTAGTCATTGCTGTTTTTTGACAAAAGTTTCAGTCATTTACAAGCTGTCGTTCCATGTGCATCAATTTTAAGAGATGAAGGTCGATCAGCAACATTTACGTCATTGCATTTTGTTCTGTTTTCAAATGAAAAAAATACTGCTCAAGTTAGGGAATTAATTAGTTCAACTTTGAGTGAACATTCTGTGAGTCATTCAACAGTAAAAAAGTGTGTTTCATGATTTTGTGATATCATTTTTAGTCTTGAGGACGATCCACGCACAGGTGCAGTAAAACAATTTGAAAACGAAGAACTTAAAGTTAAATTGCATGCAACGGAAAAAGTACCGAAGGAAGGAAAATGGGATCTTCATAAATTGACCAAAAACCGGACGTCTGCATGAATTTGCTAGCTCGGTACAAAAGAAAGAGTTTTTTGCACAAAAATCATTACGGGTGATGAAAAGTTGATGTTGTACGATTATCCTAAACGCAAAAAACCATGGGTTGATCCAGGCCAGCCATCAACATCAGTTGCCAAAATGAATATTCATGCCAAGAAAGTAAAAATTTGTTTTCTTTTAAAATGTTGTAACCGCTTAATATGGAATAACTCCCTTTTGCAGTTTTAATATACGTTTAATCGATCCGAATATTATCTAGTCGATCAAGCGGTTTCTTCCTTCGCAGCCGGTTTTACTGGGTTTGTGTCATCCAACGTACGACGTATTTCAACATTTTGATGCAGACTAATACGTTGCATGTTTGCTTATTTCTTCATTGATGAAACCTATCTTCAGGCCTCTATGGAGGTTGTAATTTCTTATGTACCATGGTGCATTAATTATACCAAGTAAGACTATGCTGACATTCATTTTGTTTGTACAGCCTTAAAGCTGAATAGTGTGAGAGAGAATAGAATATAATTTGCCAAAAAGTTAGCAATTTATAATGTAAAGCTTATTTATTTATTAATTTGTTAATTATAATTCACAATTATTATTAACTTTAACCCACTCGAAATCTAACAAAACTCATTTTGAGAAATAGTTGCTCATTCATAATGAGATTGAATGTTGGAGTGAGCTGTACAATTTTAATTAAAAATAACATGTGTAAGAATAATATGCTTATGTAAACACAAGAACGGTAAACCGATTATAAGGAGTGTTGATATAAGCAACATACATGTACACTCCTCTGCTCACATTCCTTGAAACAATATTGGGAAAAAAAAGAAAAATATTTCACAATACGACTTTTCGCGGCGGATCGAATTTTACGAAATCGAAAAAATTTCATAATATGGTCGATTTTGCTAATGTGGTAGTCGAAAAAATCGAAATATTTCGCGCAGCACTCTTGTAAGAGGCTCGTTATGGCCGTAGGTCGTTCTGTAAAGAGCAATTCTATAAGCAGGTACCGTTCTCTAAGAGTTATCTTTGAAAGTTTAGCTAAACAATCTACCCCACCAGATAAAAAAACTTTACGTGACCAGATTTTGTTATACTAAATGTAACTCGCCATAGCTTCCTCAGTTAACGACTGCTAATATAACGTATCATCCACAAACGTTGCTGTGTTTATCTCCCCCGAGCAGGTCCAGGTATATGGTACATATAAAGTTGATTCCAAAACAGTACCTCGTGGTACTCCTGCTTAAATTTTCTTTATTTCATAGCTTTCCTCTTCTAATTTAACTCAAAAGTGTTGTCTAGCTATGTAGAATTTCAGTAATTGTTAAAACTGCTTTGGTAATTATTTTATATTCCAAGGCTTTGTGCCTTATTTATGAAAGACCTGTGCTGCAGCCAAGAAGATACTTTCTTATTTTCACGTACATTTTCAATTATGTTTCTAATGCAATGAATTTGTTTTATTGTTGAATGTTTAAGCAGTAGTTCTTCGATATTTATTTGATGTATCATAATTACATCTGCGACTTTCCATTGAATCGGAACAATTTATGTATGAATACGCGTTAATTATTTTGAGCAGTTTACGCAGTATTTTAGGAAGGAACGCTTTTATTATTTTTGCACTTGGGATATTTTTGATTTCTACTTGTAATTCTTGTAATGTGGCAGAAGATTTACTGTTCATTTTTCGCTTCATTTAGTGGTGTAGTTTCATCTGCTGTTGTTCTAGTTAGAAGCGGGAACGTTTTGCTTGGCACTTATAAGTGACGTTGCTACGTCATTCTTAACTAGTGACATTTGAAGTTTAGGTCGTTTTAAACTTTTTGTTGCTTACCAAAAGAGATACTCGGTATATTTTCCTCCAGCAAAGCCATTTAGGAATTTGTTAATCGATTCGATCTAGACTTTTTTAATTAGCAAGTTTAGCAATGTTTGTAAAATTTAGAATTCTATTATATTCCGGCGTTCAACATCTTTACCATACCTTTCTCGCTTTTGGTTTTACTGCAATCAGTTCCGACTGACTCTTAGATGACCCATTCTATGGGTTCAATTTTCGAGCACTCTTTCGCGCATTTCGGCCGATATTATGTTAATTACGTGTGTTATGTTCGTTTCTAATGAAGGAATCGATTGTGGTTTATCGATATAAACAAGTGATTTCAGATATCCCCATAAAAAGTAATCTTGGAGTGGCCTCATGCGTCCGTTTCTTGAAATGATGTTCTCATTAAAATTGTCTTTCAATAAATCGATGGTTTGGTCTGCTGTGTGGCACGTTGCACCATCCTGTTGAAACCACAAGTCGGCTATACCAATATCTTGATTTTTTGGCAATTAAGCTGACAGTTAATATTTCGGCCAAAATGCTCGAAAGAGTTCTCGAAAATTGGACCCATAGAATGGATCATCTTAGAGTCAGTCGCGGACAACATTTAAAAGAAATTATTTTCAAACATTAAATGTCATAAACCGAACTTACGTCACAAATACAATGTTTGATTATTAAATTGATTTTAATGCGTTTTATTTCAAAAAAACTTCCGGAAGCTCTTATTGGATCATCCTTTACAATTACTTGTGTAAGGAAAACTACTGTAGAGAGTCAATTCTGCTAATAATTTCTTTCCACCTTTACTACCTGGTTGGTGAAACTATTGGTGCATGGTTGGTACCAAATTACGGAGTATTAGATATCCAATTTGAAGTTGTATGTCTCTGACATAGTTTTTGTGCCATGTAAAAAAAAAGTTTGTAAAATTGAGAAGAATAGTTAATGTGTGTGGGATCTAACGAACATCATTAAGGTAAGTGTTTAATGTTTCAAGGAAATCCGGTTAAAAGCTGGATGATAATTGCAGGATATGACCTTCTCTGACCTTTCTGAAACAGGAGATAATTGAGCAAAACAGGATTACTTTGCTCTAAGCGATGCGGAACTGATTATGTGCCAAAAAATCACCATATATTTACTCTCAGCCCGGAAAAATATTTACTATCACGATAGTTAAAAACTGTCATGATAGTCGAAATTATCAGAAAATTATATGAAATGTAGAGTAAAAATAAAATTGTTGTGAAATAAAACATATTTGAAATAATTTTATGAGAATTTTTGTATGTTAGTATTCGGGAAATATGTGATATGCCCCTTGAACTCAAAACTATTAAAATTCTTTTATGAAATTTAACACGGTCGCAAATGAATTCTTCAAAGTTATTTTGGTATGCGTAAACATTTTAGCAAAAATAGCAAAATGTTACAACAAAAAAATTCATATTCTTCCCTAAATAAACAATTTGTACAATTTTTAGTTCTTTGTTAAGCACTCGAGAGTGAACGCCCACACCATTTTCAAATACACCCTTACTTAAAATATAATTTAATTATTTTAGCAAAGAACAAATGGTGTTAAGTTCAATTTACATTCAAACGATTCGTTTTATTAATACTGGCAACCACAAATAAAACAAAAATCAGCAAATTAATTAATGGACTTTTATAAATATTTTAATCGCTTTAAATACCATTAAACATGAGCATTTTATTTATTTATTTTATTTTTAAATATTTCATTCGCATTATAAAATTATTGATTTCCTGAGATTATTGAAATTATATTTCATTCAACAATGCAAAATGAAACGGAGAACTACGCAATGATTTCAAAATTTATAAAATGCGGTCGGTTATATTCGCAAGCAGAGAAGAAGCTACTGATACAGCAGTCGTAATCATCAGTTTATACTCGGTAAGTGTCATCTTTGAGTACATTCACCATATAATAGATGAGGCAAGAACACTTGAAAAATAGAGTAAAGTGTTGTATTTATATAAGAAATATAAGAAATATATCTCTGAATAAGTGTAGCACTGAGAAGAACTCCAAAAACTATTAAAACCGTTGAAAATGTTAAATGAATCTCAGATGTAATCTAACATAAACAAAGCAAATTAAATAAGATCTCAGAATTAGTTTCAAAATTATAAATTTAAAAGCTAAAATTCAATATTCCGAAGCAGTAAGTGATGTTTATTTCTAACGTTTAGAATCATCGCCTCATAAAACCACGATGCTAACTACAATATTCAATTAAAACACAATTTTTGGACAGCACAAGATAGCAAGATAGCTTTATTTAAATTATCAACGAAACTGTTGCGGACGGATGGAGACAGACAAAATTTTTAAAACATTTGATTATTATTACTTGTGTACATGAGGCAGACCACCTTTTTCTCATGCAACGGAGTACATCCGACCGAACTTGGTCATACATACGGCGCTTTATGATGAAATTTATCAGAAATTTTAATTTTTGTTTAAAAACTCTGGTAGTGATATCATGTTAACTGGTGGTTGGCTGGGTAGCAACTTCTTCTTGATTTCGTTCCATTGAGGGTTACAGTTGAATGTTATGAATAGATATCTTGTGCCTCACATGCACGAGTACGAGGGCTTCCGATGTAAGTGGCTGGCAAAATTTTCATTCTTACCACGTTGTTTGTACCGCCGTCGGCATTAATCGCATCGCGAAGATGGATGTATTCTTCAGATCGGAGCTGCTTTTGGTTCAAACGATTATATGTCAGTCGTTCAGTGTCAATTTTGACATACATGACAACCGCAAACTGATGGAAAAGACGGCGACACTTCAAAATGTGATTTTCTTACGGATCATAAGTCTGTTTGAATAAAAATTCATAGAACTGACTTTTATTGGTTTCGGCGCCTGCAATAGCAATCGACATTCGGTTCGATGTGAGAAAACCAACGAATGAATTATTGGAACTGTTACATTTACCTGTTAACGAATTTTGATGTTGAAATGGTATCCGTCCTGTCCAAAAGATCAATGGATATTCTAGCGCATCGTAAGTCCTGTGCATTTCGGATACACGTTTAACTTCATTGTTCCGACGAAGCAGCAGGATATCTTTAGATTATAAATTTTCTCCAACAATAACAACAGCCACTTCCTCGATTATCGGTGATATGAATCTTCTTGCATGCTCATGCACCGGCGTTTTGTCAGCCCTGATGTACCCTGTCAGCCCCTCTCCGACAATGGCTCGTTTCATTGTCGGATTGTGAGCACAACGCTCATTAATTTCAGAATCCGAATTTCCCATGTAATAAATTTGTAAGAACTGATGGCCCTCATCCAGTAGTGGCAACAGCGCGCCTACTTAATGGTATATTAGCCCTTGAATCTGCAATAGTGCGTGAAATTGACTGTGTTAAATGATTTCAATGTGTTTTCTGACGCAATGGCAAATAATCCGGAACAGTATTGTGTTGTAATTGTCCCGTACAATATGCGTTTCGCTAAACGACGTCATTTGGAAGCAACTGTTGTATTTTTCGGCGTTGGCCAGGAAATGGGTAGAATCACTTCCTGTTCCAGAAATCATTGAGCGTAATGGCTTTGGTGGCGGGACCAATTGTGGCAATTTCACTTTCATACCTGCGCAACACCTTACAATGTAGACTGACATTTCTCCAATCGTTACTGATCTGTCCACACTGTAATCGATTTCCGAATCATAATGGGATGCCGCTCGTTCAGGTTTATAAGAGCACCGCGACGGCGCAATCGGTCATGTTCATTGAGTTGCGCACGCTGGCGTTGTGTTTGATGTGCACGAAGTTGTTGCAATCTGAATTTATTTACTTGTCGTTTATCTTCAGTCGCCCTCGAACGTAATTGGGACATGCCAATACAACTATTTTCATGATCCGTCGCGCACACTGACTGGTCATCTGTGCGATTCGCACGTGAAGTAGATCGCGAACAGAGAACTTTACAATATTGAAATCCTCCTTTATCAAATCAAATCGAGCCTTGCTAAAAACATTAGAATGAATTTGTGGTTATGTCTAAGCCTGCAAAGTTAATTTACCTTAATAGAATAACTGATCAAAATGATTGTTCGCAAAATGTAATTGTATTCGGTTTAACCAATTCTGTTCTCAAAATTCACTACTTTTTTAACGAAAAAAACAATTTTAAATGTATTAGATTTCACAAAGTCACGCTAAAATGTTTGAGCACAACCGCACGGTCTGAATAATCGAATCAGAAACATGTAATGAATGGCGCAGCTGTCAAACGATAGGGACCGCCACCATCGTCATCCCTTGAAAATAATCCGAAGTCACTATACCGGATATATAGTATATAGTATATATACACTATATAGTATAGTCACTATACTATGTGTACCGGATCCTTGAGTTATGTAAATCAGTGGTCGTATCACTTCATTACCACTGATTTATATAACTCATGGATACGGCATATTTAAAAAACTGTGGTATAAAAAACAAAACTAAAAATCGTACCTAATGTGCAATAGTGAAAGCAAAATGTATCTTCCTTGTCTGGGATTTCGAATTTTCGGAAATCAAATTCAAATTAGTGTCAGTTAGGCTACAAAAAACAGTTGACATACACTTGATAGAATGGATGAAATGCGAGATTTCAACTATCTTTATTTTTATTTACTTTTGACATTTATGTCGAATTTTCCATTTGTTTTTGGATGTTGTCCATTACAAATATGTACTTCATATTTCAAGGGAAAAATACGAGAAAAATATTTAAAGATTTTTTGAAATTAGGCGGCAGTGTTTTATTTATTAAATTATGATGTTCTATGTTTATTAGGAAAAAGAAAACGATTTCAAATAATTTTCGGAATTGTCTTGGTTTCAGTGCGGCTCTTACTTTACATTTTCGGTAATACGATTTTCGAATAAGAGGTGTATATAATACAAGCGAGTGGGGTATAAAACAAAATTGTACCATATTTTGTTGTTGTTGTCTATAGTAATTTAGCTTTGTGCCGTATCCACGAGTTTATAAATCGGTGGATATGACTAAGGAAATAGGGGCGTTGTTGTTCAGATTCCCTTCCCCAAATTGACATTTATGTTCTTCAGTATTGGTTGGCAAATCACCATGGAAAGACACAGTTGCACAGCGTTTAGAAAATGTGAAATAATACTGGATTAGAAAAATAATGAATATACCTACGTTCGCGCATTACGTGAAATTTACAGTCAATATAATCTACTATTCGTAATGTAATTAAACAATTATAAACAAATGGTAATGTTTGTGATGTTAAAAATCCAACCCGTCAAAAACGTAAACTGCCGAAAATATCGGGGCTGTAAACCAAAGTGTGGATGAAAATCGAGAACAAGTCGTTCTCAAGACCTTAGATTTTCTTATAGCAGCACATGATCAGCACAGTTGATCCAAGACCGAAACCAAATAACCATTTAATGCGTAGAAATTTTTCAAATTTGGCTTTAGAGCAACTTGAAACAGATCCATTATTCAATGCTCACTTCTGGTTAAATGTCTTCGTAAATAAGCATAATTGTGGCATTTGTAGTGAAAAAATCCACATGATGTGACATGAAACACGTGTACACCACAAAAATTAACAGTTTGATGTGGTTTATGGTCTAGAGATGTAATTGGATCCTATTTTTGGAAATGCAAATGACATTGTAGTTACTGTCAATGGAGAACGCTGCAGACACATGATTATTAATATTTTGTGGCATGAATTAGATGATTTTGACTTGAACGATATGATGTTTCAACAAGATGGTACAACTTGCTATTCACCTCAAGGCATACAATAAAAGTATGGAGAGAAAAGTTGAATGACCGTGTAATCTGTAAAAGTTCCAAACTGGCCACCAAGATCGTGCGATATAGCTCCATTGGCCTTTTTTTGGGGTTATGTTAAATCATTGGTTTACAAATAATCAATGACCTTAAAACCAACATCATTCATTGGTGAACTAAATAAAGATTATGTGAAAAAGTGCCAAAATCAAATTTTTAAAAAAATCCGAGAGGCGGTCATTTAGATGAAATAATTTTTAAATTAAAATGTCATGAACCAATGTCTAAAATAAATAGAATTTTATATTGATATCTTATACCATTTTATCTTTATTTCAAATTAAAAATATATAGCTCTTATATATATATATATATATATATATATATATATATATATATATATATATATATATATATATATATATATGGCTCTTAGCTCTCTCTTAACCCTTTACTTTCTAATTTCCATTGTAAATCTTCCAGATGGTCAAGTGAACACTAACAAACTCAGGTTGCTTGCCCAGGTTTCTCGATAAACCAACTATGTTGTTTTGACAAATGTTTAATTCCGATATCCCTTGAGAAAGTGTGTCAACATCCATTCTACAGATACCACTATTCAGACCCAAACGAGAATCATCAGTTGAGTGCATTTACTGTAATTAATATTTATGATACTGAACATTTTTATTGAATTAGTGGGAATCTCCAGCTTGCTTAACGATTTTGAAAAAAGGTAAAGTAAGAAAAGGTAGAAACTAGGTAAAGTAGGTAAAACTTCGGTAAAACTTCGGTGAACTACCGTACTTAATATTAAGGTTTAGTAGACCAATTTCTCATACAATTTTAAAAAGTAATTATTCCTCGAGCATCATTTCGTGTATGAAACATAAATTAAAAAAAATATCCTGATTTTTACAACAACAGCCAAAACTGTTAAAAGTATCACATTTATGTTTAAATTCATGTTCATAATTAATTAGACAGATCTGATTATATTTATTTCAAATTAATTAAAATTCACGTCGCGAATTTTTATGAAATAAACAACAATACATGCAAAATATGTACGTACGAATATGAATACACTCGTACGTAATTTTATGTTATGTAACCTTGTACGAATAGGTACAACTGGGTAATATGACAACTTTAATTCTTATCATTTGTGTCAGAAATGTTTTTAATTTCCTATCGCACAAGAAAAATCTTGGTGTATCATGTATGTGGTGTACAAAGTTACCGTATACATTCCTCCTCAATAAAGTTATTTTTTGTTTTAAGTTTTAATTTCTTGAGTGAAAGAAAATTCGTTGGAACTTGTTGAAACTTTTAAATGTACGGAAAACATCTCCTTTGTGTGCTAGAAAAAAATTAGTTTGTGATTTGTAGTTTTCTAGTTCGCTGGTACATACGATAATACGTAGGCACTTGCATTATGTGTTTATATGCAACAAAGATGCACTGGGATACGAAAACATAGCTCTTACAAATAAAATATGGTTGGTTTAAATTTCAATTCAGAATGTGCATATCGTAATTTGCTAAATGGCTTTCAGTAAATAACTTAGATATGAGTACTTACATAGGTATAAGTCTCTAAAATAAACTTTTAAAGTGATGTCGTACAATTTTTACATTATAGTTACTGGTGCAACAGTGCTAAGACAAGAAAAAGTGAAAATATTTGGCAGCAGGTAATATAATCGGTTCAAATTTAAAACGAGACAATAGCCCGAAGTATTTGAAATATGCGAGTTTTATGTAGAAGAAGTAGCTGCATAAATCGTTGTATAAACAAAAATTATGTGTGTGTGTGTGTGTGTGTGTGTGTGTGTGTGTGTGTGTGTGTGTGTGTGTGTGTGTGTGTGTGTGTGTGTGTGTGTGTGTGTGTGTGTGTGTGTGAATGTTCTCCAGCTTGTAACGTTGTTTAATGGAAAAACATCATTGCTTTTTATCCGCTAACTTTAGAACAAAAATTAGTTAGTAATTGACCATAGCCTCACTAGCTTTTATAAAACAGGTAAATCGTGTCTTTTTGACGACATGCTATATAACGCAGAACCCGGTGTAAACTCTCGATTTTCTATCACGCTTCTATCGCAACATTCGCTATATTCTGCTCCATTTGCGGCAATTCGGGTAAACACGTCGCGAATTACCCCACTCATACTGTTTCTCTCCCAAAGAGAAACCGGCAGCTAAACAGTCCTGAACAGAATTTATTTGTAGAATCCATTTACCGCTTGCAATTGCAGAATATGCTTTTTCACCGCGATTCGGTTGCTCACAAGACATATGTACAGGTGACGCCGTATTTTAAACTGGCATCACAAATTGGTCGCTTTAGTTGACGAATCTGATTGATAATTTTTTCTTTGGCGCGCGAAATTATGATGTATGCCACCCCTTATACTAACCACCTCGAAATTTGCGCGGAATGGTATCGAGTCCACATTGTCGTAGTTTTGATATGAAATTGAACATTGCATTCGTCGCATTGTCTGTCGGATCATCAAATAAATCAAGCCAATTTTTTTTTCGAATCTCACTGAATGAAGTAGTGGGTTTTATTTCGGACACACTTCGGCCTTATTATCAAGATCATGATTATCTGCATCGTTGCACAATTAATCGGATTTCCATTTTTTACCAATTGCGACTTGATTCCAACAAATATTTTTGTATCGAAGGATTTATATGCAAAAATTCGTCGCAATACTCTTTGCCAACATTATAGTTATAGTATACAAGCCGCCTTCGATGTGCAAGACATTCTAACAACAAAAACCTTTCGTACACTGACTGAACATTTGAACCGGCCAATTCGAATAAAAATGTATTTTCAAGTCCCGTGTATATGTTATATAATATTAGTATACTTTTCAGTGGTTAATTTCTTCGTCGTACAGCAACGGCCCTCCTCTTCCAAACCTTTCTCAAATAATTCAACATCGAATGAATAAGCTTGTTTCTACTTGGTGAAGGGGCATCGAGGCTATTCTATTCCACCGCAATTTTTTCAACTAGAAAACGTACTTTCTCGATGATCTGTTTCTGCTAGAAGGATTCTAGGATCCAGCCAATTTTAACGTTATGACAATTGAGCTTTTTCTTAATTATCCACATTTCTTGAATATTCTCCTTCCCAAGTGTCATGTGCGTCAATTTATTTACCGGCTCATCGAAACGAGTAGCATTTGTAATATTAAAACTTGTACAGTTTCTCTTATTTAGTAAGGGAAAACATCTTTCGCTGCCTGAACACTTAGTTTGGCAATAACATCTTTGTATTTATAAACAGGCAGTGGTAAAAGCACCTCTTTCGAACCCCGCGTTGACCCAGTCTTGTCTTATTTTTTTTTTAAAAGAAGTCGTACAAAAAATATCGTATGTAACTCGGGAGTAAACGTCGTTTATTGCTCTCGATCAGTTACCATCATTAATCTTCGGCTTCGGGTGGTAATGTTGTCAGGTCACTGCGGCAATATTCTCCAATGTTACTTATAAATAATAGTTTTTCGATTTATTAATTTCTTGCTTCCGATTTGTTTGAGCAACTTTTAATATTTTCACGATTTTTTAGGTGATGGACCTTTAAGTATTGCGGCGTTTTACTTTAAGCAAAATAAAAAAAATATTTCCACGCGATTAATATTCGTTAACACTCGTACAACACATCTTGACAACAAAAAAGGTAAATGTAAACGGGTGTCTGGCTAATAGATACGTCTTTTTCTAAACTGTTTTTCACAAGCATGAATGTACGATTTAAGTTGGTGGTATGTACTTGACGCGTGTCAAAGCTATAACAAACTACAAACAATCTCGAAACTAGTTCAATTATGCACTGGTGCAGACACTCGATTAAATGGACATTTTTGGTATCATGATGTAGCGTTCTCAATATTTGTGTGGAATGGCTCGATGAGAGCTCAAGAATAAATTGTTTTCACTAATAAATTGTTTTACCAAAAATCGTCATTCGTGTTTTTGCGCCGCTTTCTTTTGTACTCGTTAATTAAACTGAAATCTCCAATTTCACACTGTTAACACGCAGGTTGTGTCCCACTCATAATTGTCTTTTAACGCTGTCGATGTGAATGTTATAGCATGATCCGAAACAATACACCTGGGGTTATAAAATATTTGCTTTAAAAGTTCCATTGTAATTGTTTCTTTCGTCGTTAAGCTTTTAGTTGGGTACAAATATATGAATTTCTTGATGGTTTGGACACAAAGAAAGTCCTTATACGATATTTGTGTCGTCCTTAGGTGACCTAGGTGGTCAATACGGTATGTCGTGGATGATGTTCCACCAAATCCGGTATGTCATGGATGGTGAAATTATTCAGCTGCACTATTATTCGAGCGATAATATTTCCTAAGAGATGATATAACAAGCTACTTTATAACATTTTGGAAAGGTGTGAATCACGATTAATAAAATCTAAAGTTGAATATTTATTAGAGATAAATTTTAAAGTTATTAACTAAATGGTCAAAGCGATTTATAAAGAAAAATTTCTCGTCAAAGTTAATACCCAAATTATGGTACATCTATTTTTGCTTCTATGGGGCTGGATACCGTTAAACATGTGATTAAAAGATGCAGAGGTGTATACGTTGTGGCCAACACCCAACTTTCTTTTACCATAAATTTACATACCGCCATGTGCAATATAATACGTAAATCTGAATATATACATTCGCACATATTGATTAGGCTCCAGAAAATACATACATAAGACACTCCAACGGCAAACAATAGTGGCATGTACTCTTTGCTGGATTGAAAGAACCTCGACGAAGCACAATACTTATTTTTACGGATAAAAATAGGCCCCTTCGCTGGAAGAGTCAGAGAGTATCACAATGATCCGAAACGCTTGGCGAAGAAGGTAAACGATTTATTCCAGGAAAACTATATTAACGCTATTCAATGGTCCTCTTAATTGCCGGATTATTCCAAATAAATATAGCTTATTAAGGTAAATTTCAAATGTTTAATTACCTATTAGCTGTACATAAATCTTAAAAACACGCAACTTGATTTCTAAAGCGATAAATTAAACTTACAGAACTTCGGTAAAACTGTCTTGTATTTATAACCAAAAACATTATCCCTGCTTAAATTTCAGGAAACCAACAAGGTCAACCCTTGTTAGATGAAAATTTAATATTTAAGTTGTTTAATTAATTGTTCTTTGTATATGCTACACTTTTCAACATCGATTGCAAACATTGAAAAACGTTCAACGAAGCTGCCATTTCCGGTATACACATTTGCACCAAATTAAAGATCTTCCAATTTGTGAAAAAATTTTAAGTTTTATTCCGAATGGTCAATCTGCCTGGACTGTAGAGATGCCGAATTTTGGTGAAATAAAGTTTTTGATCATACACATCATTTCCGGTAAAATTTAAAACATAATCTGGCCTAATTTTGTATCAAACTGAATTTACAATCATTTTGTTTTAAATCCCTTTTTCCTAAATGCTATATACTTTTCAAAATATTTGCCAAAGACGTTAAAGCTCCTATGGAAGCTGCTACTTCCGGTGAACCGATTTCAGCCAAAAATCATTGGGATCTCAAATTTTATGAGAAAAATTTAAGTATAAATAGTCAGTTATAGTCTATCTGACTGACCAATGAAACTTCATACTTATCCATCTGGGCTATAGAAAACCAACAAACATTTAGTGAGCACGGCTCCAGATAGGCACATACGCACATATATACACACAAAGATTTTTTAAAATCTTCTTATTTTGACTTCGACGGTATAGCGAATGGCAAATCTGCAAAACTCTTGAGGTCAAAATTTTTCGTGATTACTATACTTTATTTTATTAGGTAACAGAAAGTAAAATAAAAAGTCTTGTGTGTGTGTGTGTTTTCTAGAAAATTATACTACCTCACACTTAACTGGCGAGGATACGAAAGAATTCAGTATTAATTCTTAAAAACCATGCTTATGTTGCTTACTAGCCAGGGTCATTCGATTATACGAAGATTCTTCTTTCGGAATTTTCTTATTACGTAAGGTGAGAATCTTATTATAGTACCATGAGCTAAAACAGAACTTCTATTTAGTGGACCAGGTACAGTTTGGCAAAAACATTCGAATACTTTTGTGCAAAAAGTTTATACACTTTCACTCTTTAATATCCGAGTATCGGAAATAAACGAAATATCAACTTCAACCAATAACTGATTAAGATGATCAAAATCGGATTTTCTTATAGTTGACTGAATTATCGAAGGTTACGATATTAACAGCATCTCTATAAACAAGAATCACACATAGTGTATACTGGTCAATGTTACATAATCGTATATTTGTTGCTTCAACTAACGAGTTACTAGCGCTATAGCCGAGACATTTAAATCTAGCTGTCTCCCAAACTTATTCGGTACTTGCTGAATAGTTCCAGCCCCTTCATTAAAAAGACATTCATATAGACAGCTATTACATCAACTACAATGCTATGACAATTCTAAAATTAACTAAGATTGCTATTAATATTATTATTTGCACTATGTTTGTTGTACATATGGTTAAACATCTTCCGAAGAAGTTTCATGAAAAAGTTGTGTATAACAAAGATAGCTATCTGCTTCAGTACTGTCCGTAGAGGTTGAGGCGACTTCTCCACTTTGGGAATTGAACGTTATGGAGAGAACTTCGGTTGTTGGTATGATGCGCAACGGTTGCGAATGCGAATTCAATGTTTGAACTTAGGCTATAAGAGCGGTGGAATTGGGTATGGAGGTTAAAAAGGTGGAATAGTTGTAGTTGTATGTACTCGCTAATTTTATTCTCTGCTTCTCGTTATTTCTATTATTTTTACGCAGTTTTGGTGATGGTGTTTTAGTGATAGTTGAATAGCTTCTGTATCAGGTAAAACTTCATCCTTACTTATAATTTCGATGTGATTGTCATCTTCTGATAAAGAAATTTGGCTGGCATGAAGGCTTTTACTGGTGTGATTTTTGTTGGTATTAAGCTCGAAAATTTCAGTTTGCGTAGAAATATCTAGTGAATCTTGCGAATACGCATGATGCTTGAATCGTAAATTTGATTTGCGGGAATTGTACTACACAAATTATTAGGTTTATTGTTAACAGACAAATTCAATGATTTGAACAACGTTAGAGTGTCAATATGTATACATCTGGTAAAATTGTAATTACTCATCATAGTCTTGATGCTATCCAATGATTTGGTCACTCGAAGAAAATTATCCTTATTTGCTGCAGAGTTCTTATAGATATGGTCGGTGGATCCAAATAACTGACTTGGAGCATTTATCAGGCCGTACGAAAGGTTCGTAGACAAGTTACAGAAAAGGACTAATTGTGTATCAATATTATAGGGAATACGAGCCAGTTTGTCCAGTTTGTTCTCAATACTACAAAAATGATCATATTGAGAAGTGGTACTAATATTGATCCTTTCGATTTAAGTATTCAAATGTTTCAACAGATTAGGTGATAAGCACACTGAGTCGAGTGGGATTAGAATGTGTGCCTAATAAAATGCATGTCTGTTAACAGCTCATCAGGGCTAGTAGAATTCAACAGCCGCTGATGGAGAATTAGTAAAAATGTTAAGCCTTAATGCCATGTCCCTCGCAAATAGGATAAAATACATTTCCACGAAACCCTTTAAACAGAAACCATTTAATGAATTTAATCCATGCTATTGAGTTAAAATTGACAAACTCACGACAGTCCGTGATGGTACTCCATTAAAGATTATCACTATCACATCACTTATTATTAAAAATTGTTATGTTAATATCACAAAAAATGTCGCATAGGTTGGATTGCAGAAGTATTAAATTGCGATAGTCATAAACAAGTTCTCGTTAAAATCATTATTTCCGTTTTTTAAATTTTAAAACAATTATGGGGGCTAAGATTTTCAAATGACAGTAAGTAAAAATAATTTCCGCCTTAGAAGAGTATTTTGAAGAACAGGATAAATCATTTTATTTTGATAGTTCGTACAAATTGATGCAATTGCGTGGGTAGAATAGTAGTTTAACATTTTTAACTTCTGTTTTGTAGAAGATACCACAGGAGAATTCAATAAGGTAGGTAAATTTACTAATTTAGAAATAACGGTCAATTTTATTCAAAAATATTTTTATTTTATCCATGTAATCTACACCAACACAAAAGCATTTATTACTCTTTGTTCTACAAAGCGTTATTCCATTGAATTGGCAAGTTCGTACTTGTTGTGCAACATTCGCCTGATGTGCTGGTTTTCGCTGGTAGCATTCATCAATTTATGCAAGAGCCCCTGTTACTGTGGTCTTATGAGGAAAACAATCGTCGCGATTATCATAACCGCAAATTATTGAACTTTAAACTTTTTTCCATAATCAACATCCGGGAAAGCCATCTTGCACTAACTTTTAACAGCTCAAGATGATTGTGTAAAATGATCCTAGTTTAATATTACCTTTTCTCATTCGTGTAACAGCGTCTGCGGTTTCTACTGCGGAGCTCATCTAACAGTGCTCTAAGCTTTGTTATTGTTTTATGAGAAGAACGAAATTATCCGTAAACATTTTTAATTTGTCTTTCGATATCCTTAGAAGTATTATTTTCCTTTACAAGGGATTTAAACGCAGTACCATGTTCAATATTTTTCTTTTTTTTAATTTTCAAAACACGCGTTCTTTAAATCACTCAAACAAATAAAATGCAACAATCGATTTGCATAAATCTCTTTCGACTTTGTAGAATAAATAGAAAAGTAAAAATAGTAGATATGAGATATTTTAATTTAAGGACTATAATGTTTCACCACAGATTTATAAGATTATACTTGGTTTCAGTTATAATATTGCACAGAATTAATATGTATTTAAATAATTCATTCATAGGTCGAACGGCCCAGCTTTTTCATAAAATCAGAAACACAAATTAAATATTAACGGTAAAAGTTATAAATAAAATCAAATAGGGTAAATAAACAGGGAACACGCCTGTATTGGACATAGTTAAAATTAGAATGAAAGATGTTCATATTCCCAGGAACAATTCATAACAACACCGCTCGTCCACTTTTCCAGTTTCTTTGTGCCTGTGCAAACCAGTGTCTTTGTGCCTGAGCTCATCATTCGTAACTGCACCATAGAGCACAGAATAGTTCGTTTCAAATTAGGTAATTCCTCCTATAAAATACTCGAATATAGCAACCTCTTAAGTATCGGTCGCCTTGCCCAATTCCATCATTGCCATCGCGAGAAACTTTCACTTAATTTCTTTTTCGTTACGGTAAAAGTACGTCGTAAACGAACTGTAGCGGAGGTTTGAACTGGCTTGTACTCCCAAACGCCATTTGGTTACCGCATTTTAATATGCTTTCCGTTTTTCGTATCAATTTCTTTTCATCGCCTTCGTGGAGACGCTTTTCGTCCGTAGTCTTATGGATACGAAACGAAAGTAAAACACAAGATAGGATGGCAATCCACCATCTTCTATGTGTTTTAACTATTTGCCTAAAACGTAGCCCTTGCTTCCGTCGACTTCCACACCGACTAGCTAACTAGGGCTAGCTAACTAGGGTATCCGAATGATTTCTGATCCACTATTCGACTGGAAGCTAGTAATTACGATGAGCCCGACTTACAACGGGGCGCGGATAATATTAGCCCTAGCCTAGTTGCATTGTTATTAAAACCAAATTTTGTATTTTCCAATTGAACCGCATCGTAAATTCCTTTAACTGACTGCTCTTATTTGCGTCGGCCGTTTTCAGAGTCGCTCGTCATAAGCTCTGTATTTTTTGTCTGAGTTAGACATTTACTGTTATACTGAAATGACCTTACCATGTGGTTTGTTCCTGTTCTTATAAAAAGAGCTCCTCTAAACTGTCACATGGTTACTTCTTTTATAAACTTTACAAACAATACCACGTTGAACTATCTCGAGTCCGTAGCACACGTATAAGCCTTACGGATAATGCAACCGTACCTCCAAAATATTTTCACGGGTGGAAACTATAACTGTCAAAATAATTTTACCTTTTTCTTATTTTTCTAAGATTTTTAATGTGTGTGCATAATCAATAACGTAACAATTTCTGAGAATCACCGGCGAGAAGACGTGCGTACGAAGTCTTTTCAAAGGCTAATTCATCAATTCAATTTTTTATAGGTAGATTTTACAACAAAAGCAAACGCTAACCAGTTCGAAATTCGGGAAGCTCGTAGTGGTGATACATTGAGCATTACATTTAAGTGAGTGAACATCGATTCGGCTATGTGTTAACTTCATGTTCACGTTGGACCATTTTGCGTGTCATATCTTAAACGATAAATTCGATTTATTTAATACTTCTTTAAGAAAAACAGCTTCAATAACCATTTGTGGTCATGCAAAAGGAGAAAAATAATTGCACAAGCTAATCAGTTATTCATGATCAACGGAGTACAACTAGTTGTGTAGATCTAATTTTATATGATATGTAATACGCCTAATTTACTACACAATGAAAACGATTGTAAATAGGAAAAGGCTATGATTTCATTAATGTTGCCAAATCAAAACTCAAGTCAAACGAAGTGGGTTCTAGTAACATTCTTTACAAACGATATATTGATCGATGGAAACTGTCAAGCATTAGGGAGAAAATTAAAACTGGTTTGGTCCATTATTGTGGGCTTCATTGTAGGCAAACTAATGCGGACCTGATTCAATCACAGTTATCAAACTAATACAATTTTCAAAATCCCACAAGAATATCGAACAGCGATTAGAAAATGGTATAACGGTGGCACTGTTGTTCACTAAATTACTGCAACTTTTAGTGTCAGTTGTAAGCTACAAATCTTCATGAAAATGCAAATTTTAATGACGCTGTGGTTTCAAATAAATGATTACAGTTGTACCAAAATGTTTGAATTTCACCCGGGATAAAATAATAATTTAAAATGACCGCTAAATTTTAATTTTATCAAGACATTGTAAATTGTAACGACCTCTTTAAAAGTATTAGCTGTAACAATAAATCACAATATAAAATATTTCCATCAAGAATTTGCAATGGAACTAAATGGTACTTAAAAGGTATTTTAAAAAATTCTGCTTTGTGTTATCTTCATAACAAACATCACCTACGATAAACTGATCAGCGTTGAACAGATTTTGCGTATGCATAGTATTTACTTAACATTTTGAGTGACACCCAAACGCAGTGAAGTCGACAAGTTGATTTACTAAAACTTTGCAAGATTTCATTGTTATATACAAATCACCAAAGTTTATAAAATATAAAGACAAGTGTGACCGCTATTATAGGATTAATAATAGTAAAATAGGCTAAGCTGTTGCTTTGTATTTATAATAAAATTTTAAACGCAACAACGCCATAGGCGTCTTTATATAGGTACCTATTATATGACATCTACCACTTTACATAATGATAAGCATCCATGAATTGATTTATTCCAATTTTTCTATAATTACCATTCGTGATGTATTATTTGTATAAATTATTTTTCTATTAATGCGACAAATCTAACACTTCGTATAGTGACTGACCACACAATAAGCCAATGTCATTGCTATTTTCAACTCATATAATGGAACCGCAATTTTTATCCCAAAAATATATAAAATCCAAACCGCAAAATATATCGGCACAAATCTATACAATCAATATAAATTTTATTATTGATATCTTTTTTTAATTTTATGCTTCCAAACCAAACAACCATCAGCCAGAAATAATAATTCAAACACCATGTGTACTACAAAAAAGTGTCTTCGCTAAACTGTTATAATTGTTATTGTATGGTTTTGTACCGCACTAGAGACATCTATCCGCCACTAGATATAAATTAAATAGTTTTGCTTTGTTATTGTTGCGTATTTTGTTAAGCTGATATAAAGGTTGAGAATTATTTAAGAAGTTGAATTTATTTATATTAAAATGTGCATAAATGATATATTGTTCGCGTAAAGATTGCGTGTAAATATTAATACACCTACAATAAATAAAGCGTGTGTGTATTTATTTATACAAATTGCTTAGTTATTATAATCGAATATTAACAAATATTAAAATTTATGAGTTTGCAACATTTCAACTTCTCTTCATAATTTTGCAAATGTATCATAAAGCTTCACCCACATTTTACATCATAGAAATCTTCACTTTCTGCATATTAAAATACGAGGTTTCGTCTAGTTAAGTGGTATACATATTATACATTGCCGCAAGCATATCACGATAGCCATAGTTGGCAACCATACTGCAATTATAGTATGTAGCGAGATGTTACATAATTTCCTCATGTGCATATAGTAATCCGCAGCAGATTAAGATTACGACCATCACTTTGATTTCACAATTTTCGATGACCTGTTATATGAAAAATACAATATTTGTTTAATTAACTTAGAGCGGTTCTTGAGATTTGTATACTTTGCGTGTTAAAACATCTTAATTATGTATCGTATTTTGAACTCGTGACCAAGAGATGATTTGTATATTATCTAATATTATCATACAATATCCATATTATATTTTTATGTTACAAGGATGTTGCTTATTTTGTGTATCGATGCGCGCTAGTTAGAAATTCTATTGTCTCTCTGTGCACTCATGCACGTATAAGGCGGAATCAACATAAAATCAATGCCATGCGCTTATAGACAAAACATAAACAATCTCGTACATATTTGATACAATATTTGAAATGCCAAGTAACGATTTTTTCTCGTTGTATGTAATTCTAATTGTAAATAAACGAAAAAATATTTATTTAAATATTCACATGAAATTAAAGAATAACAAATTTAAATTTTTTCTTTAAGAAGGAATGGAGTACAAAATAAAATAAAAATTGTGAAAAATAAAGATTTGCTTCAAGGTAGAGTGTATTTAAAAATTAAAATAACATTTATATTAACTCAGGTAGCAGAATTTGCATTAGACTTTTCTGTTTTTGTTTAATGTTTAATCGGTTTCTATTGGCTTTGATTTTATTTTGTTGAATACCCGTGGGCGAGTTTATTTGTATCAGGAAGCCATCTAGAAGACTGACAAGTAATGTATTAAAGTTTGACATGTGCATTTGCAAATGTGTTGTGATTTATGGATGATCAGTTCGAAGGCTCTTTGTAATACGATATCTATAAAGAACAACACCAAGAGCAAATCCTGCGGCATTGTTATACTTGTTTACTAATTGGGCATTTTCTAACCTTTGGTAATTCTGATTTTGTTAAGCTGATTCATAAGGCCATCTAGTAATTTATCTATCTTAAATAAACTGCTCGATTGACGAAGTGTAGTTTCTTGTGGATACGTCTGATGCTGATGGAAGGAAAATGGTCTTAAGTCCCTATGGAAGTTATCATTTATAATATACCGTTAACAATGCCACGTATACCATATGACCACACTGGTTTTAGCATTAGTACAGGGCCTCCCAAATAGAACTTTTTTTGAAATTTAGTGTACACTTGATCATTTATGGATGAAAAATATAATCTGGCAAATGTCCACCACTACCTCGTATGCAGAAGTTCATTCTTTGGTCGAAATTTGCGAACACATTTCTACCTAATTGTTGCTCGATCTCACGAATGACGCGTTCGATTTTGGTGTTGAGATCTTTAATTCATTGTGGGTTATTCTCAAAAACCTTATCTTTCGTATACCCTCACAGAAGATAAATTTTCAATATATCTTTTCGAAGATGAATATTAAAATTTAATATTCCAAAACCCTGTCGCATAGATGAACAGTACACGTCAAGTGCATCTTCGGTGTCCTTTATTATACGCATTTGTTCAATAGTACAGTAATTTTTTCTAAAGAGAAGTTGGTGTGATGAAATTAAACATCGCGTGTCTCTAAAAGTTAAAAAAATATTATTAGAAAACGTTTCTTTGAGAAATTTGTGAGTAATAGTTTTTAAGTTATGCGTGACATTCAAAGTGACTAATTTTATAGTAGAACCTTGATTATCTCAAAAACGGTTACAGATAGGATAAAAGCTGTTATATAAATTTTTGTTCAGATTAGTGTCCTCCATTACCTCCCGAATTTACTGTAGTCACTTAAGAGTTGCCCTGTATATCTATTTTATTTGTATTATGATTTGGGTTGATATTATTAAAATGAGACTACACTTTTTCCCTTACTTACCAAAAATTTCGGGATCACTTTTTGGGCCAACTTCAACGACTTGGACGTAGGACTGGTTAGAAGCACTGCTAATGAATAATTTAGGATGTATTTGAACTTAAAATTCATTGTACCTACCCAATATATTCGTTAATTTTTTTAGGTTTTGTCAGAATAATCCGTTTACAGAATAAAGTCTGGAAAAACGGAAGGGAGTGGTTAACATACTAATAGTTTTAAGATTTATTTCGGAAGTGTAATTTGCCAAAAACAGCAACATACAATCATCCGTACGTATTTTTGCTTGTTAACTTGGCGTGAACGTTAAATGATTATTTGAAATGATCATGTTTAAATTAGCAGTTAGTTATTACAAATTAGGTATATTCCGATATTACTAACTTTACAAGTTACCAACGTATAAAATATTTGAAACGTACAGAATTAACTGGTTAATGTTATCCATTAGAATTGTTTTCATTTTATATTAAAGAATATTTTAAGTTGCTAAGAGACGGCGATGTACACAGGTGTTCAATTCTTCTCGGCTCCATACCCACAATTAGAGGGGTTGGTTAAAAATCGTAAACGATAATTTACAAGCCAGATAACGCCAGCGCTAAAAACCGCCCATTTAAGTAATGTTTAATTATTTTTGAAAAACTCTACGGTAAACTGATCAAAACAACTGTACTACAACCAATTTTTACCGTAGTAAATAACCGGACCATTGGTATACAGTCTAAATAGTAAAAACCGAAGACAGATTTGAAATCAAAACGATTCAATGAAGACTTTTACTTCATTCTTATACAAATCGAGAAGAAATCATAAAAATTTTCAATTATCTACATTTCATTATGATGTCGTAATTGGACGGTATAAATAAAAATTAAAATAAAAATTGCTGGAAAGCGAAAAGCAAGTTAAGCGAAAAGAATAAACCACAAAGCGTTCTATTTTAATTGCGTGAATCAGTTTCAACCGTGTCAAAATTGAAAACCGAAAAATACTCAAAATCTATGATCTGATCATATATGCGAAGCAATTTTCTTTCAAAATTGTTTATGGTTGGGCGAATTCAAAAAACGATAGAACAGTCAAGAATTTCAAATTTGGGTAATGAATACAAAAGGTATATGCATAACATAGTTAACAGTTGTGAATGTCGTTATACTTGTTTGAGATGTAATTCAACAGTGACGGGAACCATATTGTATTTGAAGTACATCTTCGGAAGACGGCATTAAATGTTTATATTAGAGATTAGATAAACCTCATCTTTAAAATATGTCACATTTACAAATTGAAAGTGTATCGAGCAAAGATATACAACGGACGAGTCTGGGTCAAAAATCCAATAAATTTATTACAGTGAAGATCATTTTATTTTTCAAAAACGTAAAATATGAATTGATATTTAGACTAAAATTTTTGCAACATTTCAAGAAATGTTTAACCATTTACTGGACAACGGTGCCTTACGTGAGTATTTTTAAAATTGTGTACGTATTTTCAATATGTGGTGCTCGCATTTGTCTACGATTGTAGTAAGTTGAAAAACTTGAAGTTGAATTAATCACCTCCAGCAACGTGTTAAACACAAGCAAATATATCGGCTCGAAACCAATAATTCAAACTTGTAATACAAAATATTTGAAAGAATTTCTTAATGTGTAATGTGTGTTTCGTATTCGTATTCATATTCATTCCACTTTAGTTGTTCATAGTTTTCGCTATGAATTTTTTCTGTTTACTATTTTTGCATAATCACATGGACATGTAATAACTCAACACGACACAAATATACATAAATCAATTTACCTAAATTACGGGTAAGATTTTTATCTCAAATATAGTTAAAAGGTAACGTAAAATGCATGAAAACGGTCTTGGTGGAACTGCTTCAAAACGTAAATAAACCATATTTGTCGCACACAAATGCAAAGCAATTTTTAAGTGCGAGTTTCGAGCGCGTTTCAGACACAATTAAGATTTCACTTTGGACAAGTTAATTTGAATGCATAATGTTATATTGAATATATGGTATATTTTTTGCTGTTCCACATCTACATTTCAATTACACATATTTATTTCATAAGTGGGTACTTATGTTGCAGGTTTTGATGTTGTGATCAATAAAATAAATGTGCGATTATTTGCAATGTAAATAACATTATGAAATAATTAAGCTTGCTTGATGTCCTTGGTTAAATTGTATACCGCTCAGTTAAGCTAATCGGCTAAGTTGACGCCAAATTTAATTGCTAAGCATGCTGGAATTCACTATGTAGAATTAATTGAGTTAAAATATAGGAATGGTGCGGTATGATTGTACTGTGTGTGTGCTACAAATAACAACTGTTTCGTAAGTATGCATATAATTTATAATCTGCTGCATTTAGTATCAACCTCCTGAACTACGGGTATTTTACATATTTATCATTTACGTCTGATATTTTACTTTTAACTACTTAATGATAAAATTACTAACAACGGTTTTTTACGAGTTAAAACCGAGCAGACGTACACATGTTAGAGAGAGATTACAACTCTTAGGCCCGAATTTATAGTCGTGACTATTACTATTGCTAACGCAATAGCAACACTTTTCGTATTTATAAACCTAACTATAACCGACCAAATGGCACAGTGGTTAAAGCTTTGGCGTTTGGATCGGGAGGTACCGGGTTCGAATCCCGATAGGGGCAGGATGCAAAGGGAATTTTCATCAACAAATTACGATTTGTGATGGAATGGAACACATCTATGACCCCCTGTCGGAGTGCAAAACTCATGGACCGACCCATCTTCCATGCCAGTATAGGCTGACATGGAGCTATGCAATGTGCAGATGGTGATAAAATCGGACCTATATCCGTACGTCCTCGAATTGGCCTACACTGGCGAAAAAGTAAGGACGTAAATAAGCAAACCGCGAAAGAGTTGGGAGAGCCTTGGCCCCAGAACAGATAGCACGGATAAATAAAAAAAAAAAAAAAAAAAACCTAACTATAAGTATTGATATACCTAGTATGTAACAAGGTTTTGTAGTGATCAAAATCCATCACTACAGCTACTGACGCTATATAGTATATCGAAAAATTAAAAAAAATTTGTAACGTTTTCCCTAATTACTAAATACAGGTGGCACGAAAGTGCACACGACTAAACCGTTTTAAATTTCTCGTCTATAAATCGTCGATTCAACGTTGGTGAGTTTAATGATTGTATCATTACCGGTGATGGCGGGTATGGTTGTAAACAGTACTTCATTACACCATACAGAAATTAAACAACGAAGCAGGAAAAATCGTTTAACAAAGCGTTGTGTTCAACGCGTTCGAGTATAAAATGTCATTCGGGATGTGGAAACGAAGCGAAGGTTTCCTGTCCTCACCAAAGGTTTGTATTGTATGTGTAATTTTTGTATGCTATTTCTAATATAAACAATATTTTGGTTTTCAGCTTCACAAATGAACTTGAAAAATTATTTAACCGTTATAGTGGCAACCGCAGTTGTTTATAATATTAGCAAGATTTATATAAGCGAAAGTGATGAAAATTCTAACCAGTTTGAGCAAGTTACGGCACGTATTACTTCAAAATATGTTCCCGACACTCAAATAAGATACTTAATAAGCAGTCGGTTTTAAATTATTTTTACTTTAATTTATTCAAAATAAAATTAAATCCTTTTAATGAAAAACAGATTAATAAAATTCATTATTTTTTAAAAGTATATCATTGTACCACAAGTCTATCAAATTGTCTATTAGTGTTAATTATGGGTTGGTGTTGCTGGCTACACTTCATTTGGTAATACTTCGCCTTTGCATTATAAGCTTGTTCTTTTGCCTTATTAGAGATTAATTATGCTTCGAGCAATTGGTTATGGATTTCATCTTTACGCTTTCTGCATACTGTAACAAAGGATCGTCTTTTGCTAATTGAATTTGTATTTGTATAGCTTTTTGCCTCTCAGACTCGTATGCTGTGTCGATCACATCAATAATGTGTGTATCTTCATCGCCGGATTGATCAAGATCATCTACTTCTTCTATGTCTAGATCAGTTTCGATTGATTCAGGTTGTTGAATATTCCATTAGAATCAAACGTGTTTAGTTGAATAGTGGGTAATCTGAAAGAGTACAGCTCACCATCACTGTTATCTTCGTCCAAATGCATGCTCCTCCGCCAGTAACTTCTTCGCCGCTATTTATCTTCGTAGTTTACCCTTCCAGTTCACATATGCTGATTTTATTTGTTTTTTAGTTTTATTTGGTCTAAAACATTGGGAATTATATTGCGTTGTAATAACATCCCAACAACTATTTTTCTGTTTATTCGACACAGAGTCTGTTTTCATATTTTCTATAATATTTTTATTTTGTTTTATTGAATTTATTAATAATTTTCTATTTGCTTTCTCAATCCGGGAACAAATTTTGTAAATTTGATGTGCACATCAAACAGTGTTGATAAAATGTCAAAATTGTTGGTGATTTTATTTTATTTATGTTGGTAGGCAATTCGAATTCGAACACTACAGTTTCGTTTATAATAGTAGAAATTAATAATAAAAATAATAGTAAAAAAGTGGTTTTACTGACGACTATAAATCACAAAAATATATTTTCAAAAACAGTTGATTTTCGAAAACGATTGATATACAGTAGCAATAGTAACGACTATAAATTCGGGCCTTAAATATTATTTTATGTAATTAATTAATATTTTCAAATATTCTTACAAAATTAAAGCAACCTAGGGCAAAACGTATTATGTAGTACCATGAGCTCATTGTGCAGACTCTGGTTGGTTTTAGCTGGCTTCTTATGGTTCCGGATGAAATTTTAAATAGTGTACAATAGCCTAATGCACATCGTACTCATTCTATTATTTTTTAGATTGCTCCTACTGAGTACTGACTTTATATGATTTCGGTTGGTTTTTACAGATTCGATTGACGTTGTCATGGTTCCAAGTGAAAGCTTATATGTTGCACAACTTCCAAAATATATTGTACTCATTGTGCAAGATCTGAATGGTTCTGGCTGTTAAAAATGCGGTATTGGCTGAAATTTTATGTAATGCACAATTACCTAGAATGGATTGTGTTTATTGAACCATACTTCAAAGGGTTATTAGGCCACACCCACATATGACTCTGTCTAGTTCAGTTTCGGCTGACAAATCATATTATAATTTTAAATAGTGCACAATGACCTAGAACAGATCTTCCTCATTGTGCAAAATTATTTTCACTGGAAAGCTTATATATTGCATTACTATCCGAAATACGTTGTGCTCATTGTGCTCGGTCGGCTGGTAAAATTATTTTGTTCTGCCTGAAATTTTGTATAACATTACCTACGTCACTAATTACCTAGATCGTGCTCACATTGTGAACGATTCGGGTGGTCCTCACTGACTTTGTCTGCTTTGAATGCTACAGAACTCATAGTGCTTCAGTTGTTTTAAAATTTAAGCCACAATTATTTACGAATATTTAAACCAGCAACTGACTCTGCAAACAAGAATATTTTCAGCCCCACAACCAGGTGGAAAACTACTCTTACTCACTTTTCTTGCTTTTCCATAATTACCGTAAGTGCAAATGAGAAATTGTAATGCAAGATTAGTTATAATCCTCTCAACAATCAAATGCTGCTTTGAAGTGTGTTTTAGATGTTTAAGGTGCCTATTTAGCCATTACTGTAAAATCATGAAATCGATGTAACAAGAGATATGTTAAAATCTAAAATCGTTATTTTACTCGGCTATAACCCAAACAAGGTTAGCTGGCACTTAATTTTTTTTTTAAATACTTGGAGAAAAGCCTATAACTATGGCTTGAGATATATAGACAATGCACAATGTAACACATAACACATTAAAAACGACCAGTCGTAACTTTTTGTCACCACCAGAGGCTCAATAGAAACCGATTAGCGCTACCAAGATCAGAAAGAGGCGGGCAGAAGGGGCAAAATCCCGGGGCCTGACCATTATGTCGGCCGCTGAAATTTTAAACTTTTCTCAAGTAACAAAAATTAACAAAAAAATCATTTATAAAAGCAAAATTAGTGCCTAAACGTGATAACGTTGAAAAAATAATAAAATGAACTGCATGTGAATATTACAAAAGTTAGGTAAGCGGGCGGCTCTCTCGCGAAAAAATGGAGTCTCATTGTAAGGTTTAATATTTAATAAATATATTAAGCAGCTAAAAAATATTCTAAGGTAGGTTTCCAACGAATTTGGCGACATATTTCTAGTTTATTGTAATCAATCTTCGTATGAAAATATTTGATTAAAATCGTGTGCCGTACACTTTTTGCTATGCAGCGACTGCCATAATATTTTTTATATTGCAATTCGATTTATGCTACTATCACTATGTATTTAATTTTATTAATTCTCGTAAATAAAAATAAAACAGCAGTTTTCGAGAAAAAAATCGTAGAAATAAGCGTGTAAAATCAAATTACAATACGTGCCGGCAGCCTGAGCGGCGAATTGTACACTCGTTCGAACCGTATTGCAAGTTGTTAAATAATCTCTTTTATATTTTTTAAACCGTGTGTACTTTTTTATTGTAAACAAGCCATTAGGAATGAAAGACATTTAGAAAGCGGCACTAGCAAGAGATAGAAAAAAATTGGAGGAAAATGCTGTTAATAAATTGAAACCCATTACGAGCTTTATTGACAAAGTGTGAGTGAAAGCGAGCAAAATATAAATTTAGGGACGGAAAGCAATAACCTTCATGTCGATGTTGGTGTTGATGATCGAGACACTACAAATTTGACACTTCATAATACCCCAAATTCAGAAACTGAAATCGATGAAGAAGTACAAAACACACGATGTTTCTGATATAGGACTTCTTGATAAACATAACTCCGATCAATTAAATTCATTTTTTTTAGTTATTCGGTTTGAAATTCCATTAAATATTGCAAACGAAGTCACAGCTGGTCGTTTTCCTTACAATTTATTATCAAAAATGTTGAGAAATGGAGAATCATGTTGGAGTAATTAATATGAAGTGATTTATTGTGCCTCTTGTTACATTTTGAAAAACACCAAATGTAATGCATCACACTTAACAGCTAAATTTGGGTATAATTCCAAATACGGTTGGAAAAAGTTGAATGATCGTATACCGTCACATGAAGGCTCAAACTTACATAAAGAAAATTATATCCAATGGAAGAAATCGCAAAACGCGGCTTTAAACCAATACTACTTTAACCGCTTTGCGGAGAAATTGAAAGCGAACAGAAAAATTGGACTAAACTATTGCAAAGATTTCTAGACGTAATATTATTTGTATCAGAAAGAGGGCAGGTATATGAAAGTAGCCCGAAAACCATCCCGAAAAATAACCTTTCAAAAAATTGGTGAGTCTCTAAATACGATAAAAACCTTTCGGCCCTAATAACAACATGAAACATATCAAAATTAAACTCTACCACGAAAATAAAAGAAAAAATTGATTTGAAAACCTGTTTATTATTTTAATGAGTTTAAAATATTTACGTTGCAAAAAAATTTAATGAGTTCTACGTTGTACAATAGTAAAATAGTAACACAATCTTAAAATGATTCTTGAGAAATGAGAAAATCTGACTACATTTCTGTATTCTAAAATATTATAAATTAAATGATGATATGTTGTTGTATTTATACAAAATATTTAATTTACTACCAAATAACATGCATATGATCTGTATAATTAAATACCTAAATTTATAGATATTGGAGTATAGAGAACGAGACGCATGTAAAATTTGAATATTACAAAACTAAACACACTCACACTCATATATCGCCGTTCACAAGAATTGCCGAGTACATTGTTGTAACTTATATTCGATCGCCTGTTACCGTACGATGAAGATCAGAAATATTTCTGGGTCCAAATTTAACCAATGTTGTTGTATTTATATGAAAATGTTCCCATTACTACATTATTCCCATTATTACATTTGCCGAGTACATTGGTTCAACGAATTGACCCGATTAGACCATTTCTGACTTATATTCGATCACCTGTTACCATACGATGAGGATTAGGAATATTTCTGAGCCCAGATGTAACCAATGTTGCTGTATATGAAACTGCTCCCATTAATACTCATAATCCCGATGAGGAATTGACCCGATTAGAGCAATTCTGACTTATTTAGGTCACCTGTTACCATACATTGAGGATAAGGAATATTTCTGGACATTAAACCATTGTTGTTGTATATGAAACTGCTCCCATTAATACTCATATATCGCCGCTCAGAAGGATTGCCAAATACATTGTTGGTTGATGGTATTGACTCGATTATACCATTTCAAACTTATATTCGATCACCTGTTACCATATGATGAGGACTAGGAATATTTCTGGGCGCAGATTTAACCAATGTTGTTGTAAATGAAACTGCTCCCATTAATACTCATATATCGCCGCTCACAAGGAATGCCGAGTCCATTGGTTGACTGAATAGCCTCGATTAGACCATTCCTGACTAAATATTCGATAACCTGTTTCCATTCGATGAGGATTAGGAATATTTCGATGAGGATTAGAAATACTCATAATAATCATCCCATTAATACTCTCGCCCCTCACAAGGATTGCCGAGTACATTGGTTGATGCAATTGACTCGACTAGACTATTTCTGACTTATATTCGGTAACTTGTTATCATACGATGAGGATAAGGATTATTTCTGGACCTAGATTTATCAATGTTGCTGTATATCAACCAATGTACTTGGCAATCCTTGTGAACGGCGATATTCTTCTGAAAGTATCGGGTCCATGTTTTATAATCCGCCGTAATGATTGGCATGCTGCATGCAGTGAAGTAAAATGCAGATTTGTTAACGGAAGCTTTTTGACCGCCTATTTAACTTCATTCATACCGTCGATTGCACGATACCATTTTGAAATATTATCCATATAGTTCGGTGCCAATAAACTCCAGCACTGGATGCGATTTTGAAGTGACGGCCATATGATATAATAAAGTTGGTTGTCGGAAATTTTAACCATTAATGACGCAGGCCAACCGGTTCATCAATGCCGAGTAAATATATTGCGGTCGCATCACTTGAAAATAATGGTATAACACTACCCTACCCAGTTCGAATTCAGAATGGGTAAATCTCGGGGCTCAACGATTTGGATATCTACAAGACACAGATAATTGCGGTTATTAAACTACATACATATTTATTGAAATTTCAATGCAAACACAATTATTTGCCATTTAAGCTAATATCATAGTTTTTATTTTGACTTTTTTTGTCGTATTACGTATTATTTACGTACACAACCTAATTTGATTTGCATAAACTAACGTGGTTATAAATTAAATTCTCACTAAAATGTACAATAAATTGTTTTGCAGGGTACACGTTCTCCGTATAAACTGCTCAAATCATTTTATATTTTTATGTGTTAATACATTACATTATTATTACAATGTACATGTGTTGTTACATTGCAATTACACAATATTTTCTAATCTAAAAAACTTTCTAGAATCGATGAAAATCGCGAATACGAATCGTCTAATGTCAAATTGAATGACAGTTATAAGACAAAAAAAATTAGTACACTGTTATGATTTTCCATCGATTTTTAAATATAGTTTAATGCCACTATACTTTTTTTTAACTAAACCACTGTATTCTACCCTTCTCCATACAAAGCAAGAATAAAAAAACGGTCCAAATTTGTACATACAAAACTTGAGCTATGCCCTTCTGTTTGTATTCTGTGGTAAATCGTTTAGTCGGGTAAATTATAATTTTAGTACAAATTACTCTTCAAACCGTACCAATTCAACAGTAAATTAAATTGGGTAAATACGTTTTTCGTTTAATGTGTGGATAACGTATACAGTGGAAATTTTAATGGCAAATGATTGAATTTTTTTTTTAAATTAGAGATCTCGTACCAAAACAAGCCGGAGTGATTTTTATTAAGGCTGTATCGTACCCAAAAACAATTTTTTTTAGTTCTGGATATTGTGTAAGATGATGTGTGTAAACTGGTTTCTATCTTAATAAAATTTCGTCCAATGGATTTAATTTACTTTACTTAAATTGTTCTTATGCGTAAAATTAATAAATTAAAAAAAATAATAAAAACTGAAGATAAAAAACAAATCTAATAAAACATCTAAAAAAATTGGAAATCAGAAAAAGAAACAAAATTATTTTTACTCAAAATCGAGTTTTTTGTGTCTTTGATAATTTGTAGTATGGAATTTAGCGTGGAATTTGAGGTGGTTTTTCCACACATTGGAAAATTGCTATAGTAGCATGCAGAAAAGTGTGTGTAATTAGTATGGAAATATATATGGAATAAACCCAAGTTTCCGACGAAATTCCATCTTCTTTCCTATTTGATTTTTAAAATAACTTATCAAATCAACGGAGGGATAATGCAACAAAAACTACATAATCAACGTCAAGCAACCATTGCTTGGATTAGTACAAATTTGGGTGACCGCATGGGAAACAGCATTAAACTAATAGTTACGTAGAACCGGCATGCCAGTATGTCTCATCCAGCGACAGTGTGCATTTTCCAGCAACCTGGTTCAATGGATCACATATTAATCCAAAATTAAAAATTGGTTATGTAACCTCAATAAAGAGGGGGCCAAATCCCTTAATGAGCAAAATGATAAAATGAATCCTTCTGTCGTGGCTCTTTAAGTTTTTGGGTGCGAGTTAGGTAGGGCTTCTCATTTCGCCCACATTTCGATATCAGGGGAAACCGGGATAAAAATGTTAGCTATTAAAATATTTTAGACTGCTTATTTTTATGTATGAAAAGTTTTAATAAAGAAATAAACTGTTGCCCGAATAGATGTTCTAGGTGTGTTTTTGAAACATCATAACTCAATTTCTTCGCCTCAGATTTAGATGGCATGCCTATTTTGTATATTGATGAATGAATGGTAAGATAACTGGGCTTGCGATGAAGAATCCGAGGCACGATTAAATATTGGATTTACGAAAATAAAAATGCATCACCACTCGACAGGCTAAAGAGATGAAGTGATTTGTTCGTAAGTTGACGTAAAAGCTAAAAAAGCTTAAATTATGCTTTCGAATTTAATCTAAAGAAACCGCATCGAAAACTACATATTATCAGGAACAAAAATACTTAAACGATCTTTTAATCCGAATATGTCCACTACGTCCCATATAAATAATCAGCATCCTAAAAATTAATTAATTGATTAATCCATTGCCATTATAATGGTAAATTTCCTTAAATAAAACTTCATTATTATGATCGATTGATTAGACAGTAGAACCAAACACCATGCCGGACCACGCCGGTCCCATTCCTACAAGCTGCTTACCCATAACAAGGCGGAAGGATAGGAAAGGTTTTCTTTTTTCCCTTGTAGGACGGAACAACCCGGTTTCGGACAACCAGCGAGCATACGACACAAGACAACACAACTCCAATCTACGAGAAGAAAGGATAAAGGTTTAATATATGTAATGGTTGACAATGTCATTGGTCGTCAGTAACCTCAATAAAGAGGGGGCCAAATCCCTTAATGAGCAAAATGATAAAATGAATCCTTCTGTCGTGGCTCTTTAAGTTTTTGGGTGCGAGTTAGGTAGGGCTTCTCATTTCGCCCACATTTCGATATCAGGGGAAACCGGGATAAAAATGTTAGCTATTAAAATATTTTAGACTGCTTATTTTTATGTATGAAAAGTTTTAATAAAGAAATAAACTGTTGCCCGAATAGATGTTCTAGGTGTGTTTTTGAAACATCATAACTCAATTTCTTCGCCTCAGATTTAGATGGCATGCCTATTTTGTATATTGATGAATGAATGGTAAGATAACTGGGCTTGCGATGAAGAATCCGAGGCACGATTAAATATTGGATTTACGAAAATAAAAATGCATCACCACTCGACAGGCTAAAGAGATGAAGTGATTTGTTCGTAAGTTGACGTAAAAGCTAAAAAAGCTTAAATTATGCTTTCGAATTTAATCTAAAGAAACCGCATCGAAAACTACATATTATCAGGAACAAAAATACTTAAACGATCTTTTAATCCGAATATGTCCACTACGTCCCATATAAATAATCAGCATCCTAAAAATTAATTAATTGATTAATCCATTGCCATTATAATGGTAAATTTCCTTAAATAAAACTTCATTATTATGATCGATTGATTAGACAGTAGAACCAAACACCATGCCGGACCACGCCGGTCCCATTCCTACAAGCTGCTTACCCATAACAAGGCGGAAGGATAGGAAAGGTTTTCTTTTTTCCCTTGTAGGACGGAACAACCCGGTTTCGGACAACCAGCGAGCATACGACACAAGACAACACAACTCCAATCTACGAGAAGAAAGGATAAAGGTTTAATATATGTAATGGTTGACAATGTCATTGGTCGTCAGTAACCTCAATAAAGAGGGGGCCAAATCCCTTAATGAGCAAAATGATAAAATGAATCCTTCTGTCGTGGCTCTTTAAGTTTTTGGGTGCGAGTTAGGTAGGGCTTCTCATTTCGCCCACATTTCGATATCAGGGGAAACCGGGATAAAAATGTTAGCTATTAAAATATTTTAGACTGCTTATTTTTATGTATGAAAAGTTTTAATAAAGAAATAAACTGTTGCCCGAATAGATGTTCTAGGTGTGTTTTTGAAACATCATAACTCAATTTCTTCGCCTCAGATTTAGATGGCATGCCTATTTTGTATATTGATGAATGAATGGTAAGATAACTGGGCTTGCGATGAAGAATCCGAGGCACGATTAAATATTGGATTTACGAAAATAAAAATGCATCACCACTCGACAGGCTAAAGAGATGAAGTGATTTGTTCGTAAGTTGACGTAAAAGCTAAAAAAGCTTAAATTATGCTTTCGAATTTAATCTAAAGAAACCGCATCGAAAACTACATATTATCAGGAACAAAAATACTTAAACGATCTTTTAATCCGAATATGTCCACTACGTCCCATATAAATAATCAGCATCCTAAAAATTAATTAATTGATTAATCCATTGCCATTATAATGGTAAATTTCCTTAAATAAAACTTCATTATTATGATCGATTGATTAGACAGTAGAACCAAACACCATGCCGGACCACGCCGGTCCCATTCCTACAAGCTGCTTACCCATAACAAGGCGGAAGGATAGGAAAGGTTTTCTTTTTTCCCTTGTAGGACGGAACAACCCGGTTTCGGACAACCAGCGAGCATACGACACAAGACAACACAACTCCAATCTACGAGAAGAAAGGATAAAGGTTTAATATATGTAATGGTTGACAATGTCATTGGTCGTCAACAACTGCCTCTTTAAATCAGCACCTAAGGAAAAAATTATTATTATTGCATAGACATCGGAAATTTCCTGAAACTTAACACCAAATTAACATTCCTCAGCCTCCTAAACAATATAGAAGAAATCCATGAGTTTATTAGTTTAAAAAAAGCAATATACCCATCGCAACATAAGAGTTCAGTAGCGAGTCCATTATTAGCTGCACCAGCAGCTCGAAATTTTCTTGGATTAGTAAATCATTAAATCTATTGTATGCTGCCAGTGAATACAGGTTATTTGATGCAATTGTACATATTTCAGCAACTACCAATGAAAGCACCAACTATAATCTAATTATTGGGTTAAAACAAAAAGTATTAGTAGAATTATAATAGTATAGATACTTCTATGAACCACAAACATGCAAAATTAACACACCCCTTCCCATCCTCGTGCCTATTTCTCTATATGAGATTCCTGAATCATGTTTACAAATCAAAACTTTCGTTCCAACCATAGAACTGTATGTGTATGCAATAATGTAAATTGAAGCGAGTGAGTCATACTAGAAAATAATAAAATTCAACGAAATTGAATAAATTTTCTCTCTTCCTGAGTACAGAGTTGGTTAGTTTTGTTAATTTTACCACTAAATACGTAATTACAGACATATCTAGAAACTTTAAATTTATAAGTTTTGTATTGTTTCTGGTGAGTTACTTTTATTACTATTATTTAATGTTGTTGTTTATACATATTCAGTTAAGTTATGTTTTATTATTAACGTTTCACATGACTGCTTAAGTGAAAAGTTTACGTTGAGTGTTTTTTTAATGCGAGTATTTTATTCCGTTTCGTTCATTTTGTGTATGTGTGCAGCTATATCTTGAAAATTGAATAACAAAATGTAATTATTTTTCAAATATAAGTAATTCGAATTTGAAATACGAGTAAGTAGCAAAGCAATAAATTTTAATTACTTTCGATTATTATTGCTATTTAATTACTATCATTGTTTATACATGGAGAAATTGATTTATGTCTATTCTAAGTATTAACTAATAGAGGAAGAAATGCAAAGTACTCTAGAAATTGCCTATAATAAATAATTATAGACGAATCGACTTTTAAAAATTTATAAAATAAATGTCCAGGTAAAATGATAAACCGCGTTTTTGTTAGATATTTTATAGCGAAAAAAACTGACGCATTCTATGGCTGACAAACGTTTAGATACGCATGCAGCTGAAAGTTCTTTGTGTTATCGATTAAGTTATAAAAACCAACATTAAATTTAAATGTATATTGAAATAGACCACTTAATCAGAATTCTGAATATTTTGCTGATCACTACAGAAAATTTAATACTCCCATTACAATGCAAAAAATGCACTACTATAAATTGGAAACCATTGAATCAGCAAATACTTTGTGGATTTTATAGTAATTTAATTGTAAAAATCGATTTCAAATACATTTTCGCTTAGATCAATACATTTTTGTACGTCAATGTCACGTTACTGTCCCACCTGCTCTTTGTTGTCTATTAAGCGCGCATATTGAATTTTAGTATTTCAACAACAACCCAACTAGTTAAGCTTATGTCATATCAAAATATTAGGACATATTATAGAAAAAATGTCATAATAATGATATATCTCCTAATGGCGGTTAATCACTGCCAACAACTTTCGATTATCAATGTAATTCATATCTCTATGGATAAAACCGAATATGATAATGAATTCATCTTGTAATTCTACGTTGTATATATTTTTGGTTAAATTTATGATATTTTTAATATGTCACGTTCAAGAAACAAGTTTATTGTAGATAGAGAAGAGATACAATCTATCTCTAAACATCCGAAATTTAATCAAATGAAAAATGTATTTTTGTGTTATAAATCATGTTTGTGATTATCATAATTTAAAAATCATTAGACAAATAGGTATTTTGGCTAGTGACATTTAAATAATAAGATTTGTATGGTGTTGCACTCATCTAAAAAGTGACAAATGCTTGTGATTTGTCACTTGGTGGTTGCATTTATACTTATTGCAACAGGCCGTGGGTTTGATCATTTTCAATACCGCGGTGAATCTAGAAAGAACGAGTACTATGTAAATAAAACTCAATATGTAGTCATCGGTCAAATCTTATAATGAAGCTCCTTACAAAATTTCACCGTTGCAATAGCATCAAATGATTTACTTGCTTTGCTAACGATGCTGTTAAAGTAAATTATGATGATTAAATTCTTTCACCGAAAATTCTTTAAAAAATTTTGTTTTTTCGTGGTACCTGAAGGGGGTTGGAAACATTTTACTTTTACAATCAAACTATTATTCGTGAATCACTAAAAGCCAGGCGGTGAATGAACACCTATTCAGAAAGATATGAAAAAGCATTAAACATGTCACGCAGTTAGGACGTTTTTTATTGGGTATGGCGCTACATTCCAATATGCTGTTTATAAAAAATATATTTTGGTAAAAGCACGAAATCAACTCTCAATATTATTTGATCAAAACCTCGACAGT